>JAENPR010002661.1:0-42298 GCA_018135685.1 Themeda triandra | reverse complement strand
GTGTCAAAATGCCTTAACCATGGCGTGCGGGCATGCTCGACTGCTGTGCCCCGGGGAGCCATAGGACGCGGTGGAACCGACCATGCGGCGGCAAGGTTGTGTGTGCAAATATGGTAGTTTTGGAGCCGTGGAACCGTAGTTAAGGGCCCTTCGGGCTCTTGGGTGATGACTCTATGGTGGAGAGAGAGGCATCAAAATGGCTTAACCATGGCGTACGGGCATACTTGACCCGTGCGGGAGCCATAGGATACACGGGGATCCCGGCCGTGCGCGGCACGATCGTGTGCAAATATGGAAGTTGCGGAGTCATGGAGCTGTAGTTGGGCCGTTCGGGCTCTCGGGTGATGACAAAACATTGTGGTGGTGAGGCCGGAAGGCATCAAAACACCTTAACTATGGCATACGGTCGTGCTTGACCTAGTGCCGAGGGAGGCATGGGACACGCGGGAACCGAGTACGTGCGGTAGCATAGTCGTGTGTGCAAATATGGCGGTTCTAGAGGCTATGGAGCCATGGTTAAGGGCCATTCGGGTCCTCGAGCCGCAATAAATGCTGTGGTGGAGAGGCGGAGGTGTCAAACGCCTTAACCATGGTGCATGGGCGTGCTTGACTTGGTGCGAGGGAGCCGTAGGACGCGCGAGGGACCCGGCCGTGCGGCGGCAAAGTCGTGTGTGCAAATATGGCGGTTCCGGAGCCATGGAGCCGAGGGTTAAGGGCCATTCGGGCTCTCGAGCTATGGCGAACACTATGGTAAGAGAAGCCGAGATGTGTCAAAATGCCTTAACCATGGCGTACGGGCATGCTTGACTCGTGCCGGGGAGCCATAGGACCCTTGGAACCAGGCCATGCGGCGGCATGGTTGTGTGTGCAAATATGGCGGTTTGGAGCCGTGGAACCGTGGTTAAGGGCCCTTCGGGCTCTTGGGTGATGGAAAACTCTATGGTGGAGAGGAGAGAGGCATCAAAATGGCTTAACCATGGCATACGGGCATGCTTGACCTGGTGCTTAAGAGCCATAGGATGCACGGGATCCGGCCGTGCGGCACGCAAGACGTGTGTGCAAATATGGAAGTTACGGAGTCATGGAGCTGTGATTAAGGGCCGTTCGGGCTCTCGGGTGATGACAAACATTGTGGTGGTGAGGCCAGAGGCATCAAAACACCTTAACTATGGCATACGGTCGTGCTTGACCTAGTGCCGAGAGCCATCAGGACACGCGGGAACCGGGCGTGCGGTAGCATAGTCGTGTGTGCAAATATGGCGTTCTAGAGTTTGTGGAGCCATGGTTAAGGGCCATTCGGGTCCTCGAGCGCAATAAATGCTGTGGTGGAGAGGCCCGGAGGTGTCAAAACGCCTTAACCATGGCGCATGGGCGTGCTTGACTTGGTGCGAGGAGCCGTAGGACGCGCGAGGAACCGTGTGCGGCGGCAAGTCGTGTGTGCAAATATGGCGGTTCGGAGCCGTGGAGCCAAGGTTAAGGGCCATTCGGGCTCTCGAGCTATGGCAAACACTATGGTAGAGAAGCCGGATGTGTCAAAATGCCTTAACCATGGCGTACGGGCATGCTTGACTTCTGTAGAGCCATAGGACGCGTTGGAACCGACCATGCGGCGGCATGGTTGTGTGTGCAAATATGGCGATTTTGGAGCCGTGGAACCATGGTTAAGGGCCCTTCGGGCTCTTGGGTGATGGAAAACTCTATGGTGGAGAGGAGAGAGGCATCAAAATGGCTTAACCATGGGCGTACGGGCATGCTTGACCCGGTGCCGGGAGCCATAGGATGCACGGATCCGGCCGTGCGGCAGGCTCGTGTGTGCAAATATGGAAGTTACCGGAGTCATGGAGCTGTGGTTAAGGGCCGTTCGGGCTCCGGGTGATGACAAACATTGTGGTGGTGAGCCCCGGAGGCATCAAAACACCTTAACTATGGCATACGGTCGTGCTTGACCTAGTGCCGAGAGCTGTAGGACACGCGGGAACCGACCGTGCGGTAGCATAGTCGTGTGTGCAAATATGGCGAGTTCTAGAGCTATGGAGCCATGGTTAAGGGCCATTCGGTCCTCGAGCCGTAATAAATGCTGTGGTGGAGGCCGGGAGGTGTCAAAACGCCTTAACCATGGCGCATGGGCGTGCTTGACTTGGTGCGAGGAGCCGTAGGACGCGCAGGAACCGGCCGTGCGCGGCAAATTCGTGTGTGCAAATATGGCGGTTACGGAGCCATGGAGCCGAGGTTAAGGGCCATTCGGGCTCTCGAGCTATGGCAAACACTATGGTAGAGAAGCCGAGATGTGTCAAAATGCCTTAACCATGGCGTACGGGCATGCTTGACTCGTGCCGGGAGCCATAGGACGCGTTGGAACCGACCATGCGGCAAGGCATGGTTGTGTGTGCAAATATGGCGTTTTGGAGCCGTGGAACCGTGGTTAAGGGCCCTTCGGGCTCTTGGGTGATGGAAAACACTATGGTGGAGAGGAGAGAGGCATCAAAATGGCTTAACCATGGCATACGGGCATGCTTGACCCGGTGCCGGAGCCATAGGATGCACGGGATCGGCCGTGCGGCAAAGACAGTCGTGTGTGCAAATATGGAAGTTCTGGAGTCAAGGAGCGTGATTAAGGGCCGTTCGGGCTCTCGGGTGATGACAAACATTGTGGTGGTGAGGCCAGGCATCAAAACACCTTAACTATGGCATACGGTCGTGCTTGACCTAGTGCCGAGAGCTGTAGGACACGCGAGAACCGCCGTGCGGTAGCATAGTCGTGTGTGCAAATATGGCGTTCTAGAGCGTGGAGCCATGGTTAAGGGCCATCGGGTCCTCGAGCCGCAATAGATGCTGTGGTGGAGAGGCCGGAGGTGTCAAAACGCCTTAACCATGGCGCATGGGCGTGCTTGACTTGGTGCGAGGAGCCGTAGGACGCGCGCGGAACCGGCCGTGCGGCAGCAAAGTCGTGTGTGCAAATATGGCGGTTCTAGAGCCGTGGAGCCAAGGTTAAGGGCCATTCGGGCTCTTGAGCTATGGCAAACACTATGGTAGAGAAGCCCCGGATGTGTCAAAATGCCTTAACCATGGCGTACGGGCATGCTTGACTCTGTGCCGGGAGCCATAGGACGCCAACGTTGGAACCGACCATGCGGCGGCATGGTTGTGTGTGCAAATATGGCGCTTTTGGAGCCGTGGAACCATGGTTAAGGGCCCTTCGGGCTCTTGGGTGATGGAAAACTCTATGGTGGAGAGGAGAGAGGCATCAAAATGGCTTAACCATGGCGTACGGGCATGCTTGACCCGTGCCGGGAGCCATAGGATGCACGGGATCCGGCCGTGCGGCAGGCACGGTCGTGTGTGCAAATATGGAAGTTCAGGTTATGGAGCTGTGGTTAAGGGCCGTTCGGGCTCTCGGGTGATGACAAACATTGTGGTGGTGAGGCCGGAGGCATCAAAACCCTTAACTATGGCATACGGTCGTGCTTGACCTAGTGCCGAGAGCTGTAGGACACGCAGGAACCGGCTGTGCGGTAGCATAGTCGTGTGTGCAAATATGGCAGTTCTAGAGCTGTGGAGCCATGGTTAAGGGCCATCTGGGTCCTCGAGCCGCAATAAATGCTGTGGTGGAGAGGCCAGAGGTGTCAAAACGCCTTAACCATGGCGCATGGGCGTGCTTGACTTGGTGCGAGGAGCCGTAGGACGCGCAGGAACCGGCCGTGCGGCAGCAAAGTCGTGTGTGCAAATATGGCAGTTCTGGAGCCGTGGAGCCAAGGTTAAGGGCCATTCAGGCTCTCGAGCTATGGCAAACACTATGGTAGAGAAGTCAGATGTGTCAAAATGCCTTAACCATGGCGTACGGGCTTGCTTGACTCAGTGCCGGGAGCCATAGGACGCGTTGGAACCGACCATGCGGCAGCATGGTCGTGTGTGCAAATATGGCAGTTTTGGAGCCGTGGAACCATGGTTAAGGGCCCTTCGGGCTCTTGGGTGATGGAAAACTCTATGGTGGAGAGGAGAGAGGCATCAAAATGGCTTAACCATGGCGTACGGGCATGCTTGACCCGGTGCCGGAGCCATAGGATGCACGGGGGATCCGACCGTGCGGCGGCACGATCGTGTGTGCAAATATGGAAGTTACGGAGTTATGGAGCTATGGTTAAGGGCCGTTCGGGCTCTCGGGTGATGACAAACATTGTGGTGGTGAGGCCGGAGGCATCAAAACACCTTAACTATGGCATACGGTCGTGCTTGACCTAGTGCCGAGAGCCTGTAGGACACGCGGGGAACCGGGCCCGTGCGGTAGCATAGTCATGTGTGCAAATATGGCCGGTTCTAGAGCTGTGAAGCCATGGTTAAGGGCCATTCGGGTCCTCGAGCCGTAATAAATGCTGTGGTGGAGAGGCCAGAGGTGTCAAAACGCCTTAACCATGGCGCATGGGCGTGCTTGACTTGGTGCGAGGAGCCGTAGGACGCGCAGAACCGGCCGTGCGCGAAAGTCGTGTGTGCAAATATGGCGGTTACAGGAGCCGTGGAGCCGGGTTAAGGGCCATTCGGGCTCTTGAGCTATGGCAAACACTATGGTAGAGAAGCCAGATGTCAAAATGCCTTAACCATGGCGTACGGGCATGCTTGACTCTGTGCCGGGGAGCCATAGGACGCGTTGGAACCGACCATGCGCGGCATGGTTGTGTGTGCAAATATGGCAGTTTTGGAGCCGTGGAACCGTGGTTAAGGGCCCTTCGGGCTCTTGGGTGATGGAAAACTCTATGGTGGAGAGGAGAGAGGCATCAAAATGGCTTAACCATGGCGTACGGGCATGCTTGACCCGGTGCCGGAGCCATAGGATGCACGGGATCCGGCCGTGCGGCGGCACGATCGTGTGCAAATATGGAAGTTACGGAGTCATGGAGTAGTTAAGGGCCGTTCGGGCTCTCGGGTGATGACAAACATTGTGGTGGTGAGCCCGAGGCATCAAAACACCTTAACTATGGCATACGGTCGTGCTTGACCTAGTGCCGAGAGCCGTAGGACACGCGGAACCGGGCGTGCGGTAGCATAGTCGTGTGTGCAAATATGGCGAGTTCTAGAGCCGTGGAGCCATGGTTAAGGGCCATTCGGGTCCTCGAGCCGTAATAAATGCTATGGTGGAGAGGCCAGAGGTGTCAAAATGCCTTAACCATGGCGCATGGGCGTGCTTGACTTGGTGCGAGGAGCCGTAGGGACGCGCAGGAACCGGCGTGCGGCGCAGAATCGTGTGTGCAAATATGGCGGTTCGAGCCGTGGAGCCGAGGTTAAGGGCCATTCGAGGCTCTCGAGCTATGGCGAACACTATGGTAGAGAAGCGGATGTGTCAAAATGCCTTAACCATGGCGTACGGGCATGCTTGACTGCGTGCCGGGAGCCATAGGACGCGTTGGAACCGACCATGCGGCGGCATGGTTGTGTGTGCAAATATGGCGGTTTTGGGCCGGTGGAACCATGGTTAAGGGCCCTTCGGGCTCTTGGGTGATGGAAAACTCTATGGTGGAGAGGAAAGAGGCATCAAAATGGCTTAACCATGGCGTACGGGCATGCTTGACCCGGTGCCGGGAGCCATAGGATGCAGATCCGGCCGTGCGGCGGCAAGACCTGTCGTGTGTGCAAATATGGAAGTTAAGTCATGGAGGCTGTGATTAAGGGCCGTTCGGGCTCTCGGGTGATGACAAACATTGTGGTGGTGAGGCCAGAGGCATCAAAACACCTTAACTATGGCATACGGTCGTGCTTGACCTAGTGCCGAGAGCTGGTTCACGCGGGGAACCGGGCCGTGCGGTAGCATAGTCGTGTGTGCAAATATGGCGGTTCTAGAGCTGTGGAGCCATGGTTAAGGGCCATCTCGGGTCCTCGAGCTGCAATAAATGCTGTGGTGGAGAGGCCGAGAGGTGTCAAAATGCCTTAACCATGGCGCATGGGCGTGCTTGACTTGGTGCGAGGAGCCGTAGGACGCGAGGAACCGGCCGTGCGGCAACAAATTCGTGTGCAAATATGGCGGTTCGGAGCCATGGAGCCGAGGTTAAGGGCCATTCGGGCTCTCGAGCTATGGCGAACACTATGGTAGAGAAGCGGATGTGTCAAAATGCCTTAACCATGGCGTACGGGCATGCTTGACTTCGTGCCGGGAGCCATAGGACGCGTTGGAACCGACCATGCGGCGGATGGTTGTGTGTGCAAATATGGCGGTTTTGGAGCCGTGGAACCGTGGTTAAGGGCCCTTCGGGCTCTTGGGTGATGGAAAACTCTATGGTGGAGAGGAGAGAGGCATCAAAATGGCTTAACCATGGGGCGTACGGGCATGCTTGACCCGATGCGGGAGCCATAGGATGCACGGGATCCGGCCGTGCGGCGGCACGTGTCGTGTGTGCAAATATGGAAGTTACGAGTCAAGGAGCTGTGATTAAGGGCCGTTTGGGCTCTCGGGTGATGACAAACATTGTGGTGGTGAGGCCGGAGGCATCAAAACACCTTAACTATGGCATACGGTCGTGCTTGACCTAGTGCCGAGCAGGCAGTGTAGGACACGCGAAACCGGGCATGCGGTAGCATAGTCGTGTGTGCAAATATGGCAGTTCTAGAGCTGTGGAGCCATGGTTAAGGGCCATTCGGGTCCTCGAGCCGCAATAAATGCTGTGGTGGAGAGGCCAGAGGTGTCAAAACGCCTTAACCATGGCGCATGGGCGTGCTTGACTTGGTGCGAGGAGCCGTAGGACGCGCAGGAACCGGCCGTGCGGCAGCAAAGTCATGTGTGCAAATATGGCAGTTCTGGAGCCGTGGAGCCAAGGTTATGGGCCATTCAGGCTCTCGAGCTATGGCAAACACTATGGTAGAGAAGCCAGATGTGTCAAAATGCCTTAACCATGTCGTACGGGCATGCTTGACTCTGTGCCAGGAGCCATAGGACGCGCTGGAACCGACCATGCGGCAGCATGGTTGTGTGTGCAAATATGGCAGTTTTGGAGCCGTGGAACCATGGTTAAGGGCCCTTCGGGCTCTTGGGTGATGGAAAACTCTATGGTGGAGAGGAGAGAGGCATCAAAATGGCTTAACCATGGCGTACGGGCATGCTTGACCCGGTGCCGGGAGCCATAGGACGCACAGGATCCGGCCGTGCGGCAGCACAGTCGTGTGTGCAAATATGGAAGTTCTGGAGTCATGGAGCTGTGGTTAAGGGCCGTTCGGGCTCTCGGGTGATGACAAACATTGTGGTGGTGAGCCGAGAGGCATCAAAACACCTTAACTATGGCATACGGTCGTGCTTGACCTAGTGCCGAGCTGTAGGACACGCAGGAGGAACCGGGCGTGCGGTAGCATAGTCGTGTGTGCAAATATGGCAGTTCTAGACCTGTGGAGCCATGGTTAAGGGCCATTCGGGTCCTCGAGCCGCAATAAATGCTGTGGTGGAGAGGCCAGAGGTGTCAAAATGCCTTAACCATGGCGCATGGGCGTGCTTGACTTGGTGCGAGGAGCCGTAGGACGCGCAGGAACCGGTCGTGCGGCAGCAAAGTCGTGTGTGCAAATATGGCAGTTCTGGAGCCGTGGAGCCGAGGTTAAGGGCCATTCAGGCTCTTGAGCTATGGCGAACACTATGGTAGAGAAGCCAGATGTGTCAAAATGCCTTAACCATGGCGTACGGGCTAGCTTGACTCTGTGCCAGGAGCCATAGGACGCGTTGGAACCGACCATGCGGCAGCAAGGTTGTGTGTGCAAATATGGTAGTTTTGGAGCCGTGGAACCATGGTTAAGGGCCCTTCAGGCTCTTGGGTGATGGAAAACTCTATGGTGGAGAGGAGAGAGGCATCAAAATGGCTTAACCATGGCGTACGGGCATGCTTGACCCGGTGCCGGGAGCCATAGGATGCACGGGATCCGGCCGTGCGGCGGCACGTCGTGTGTGCAAATATGGAAGTTACGGAGTCATGGAGCTGTGGTTAAGGGCCGTTCGGGCTCTCGGGTGATGACAAACATTGTGGTGGTGAGGCCGGAGGCATCAAAACACCTTAACTATGGCATACGGTCGTGCTTGACCTAGTGCCGAGAGTGTAGGACACGCAGAACCGGGCGTGCGGTAGCATAGTCGTGTGTGCAAATATGGCAGTTCTAGAGCTGTGGAGCCATGGTTAAGGGCCATTCGGGTCCTTGAGCCGCAATAAATGCTGTGGTGGAGAGGCCAGAGGTGTCAAAACGCCTTAACCATGGCGCATGGGCGTGCTTGACTTGGTGCGAGGAGCGTAGGACGCGCAGGAACCTGCCGTGCGGCAGCAAAGTCGTGTGTGCAAATATGGCAGTTCTGGAGCCGTGGAGCCGAGGTTAAGGGCCATTCGGGCTCTCGAGCTATGGCAAACACTATGGTAGAGAAGCCGGATGTGTCAAAATGCCTTAACCATGGCGTACGGGCATGCTTGACTGCATTGCCGGGAGCCATAGGACGCGTTGGAACCGACCATGTGGCGGCATGGTTGTGTGTGCAAATATGGCGGTTTGGAGCCGTGGAACCATGGTTAAGGGCCCTTCGGGCTCTTGGGTGATGGAAAACTCTATGGTGGAGAGGAGAGAGGCATCAAAATGGCTTAACCATGGCGTACGGGCATGCTTGACCCGGTGCCGGAGCCATAGGATGCACGGGATCCGGCCGTGCGGCGGCACGGTCGTGTGTGCAAATATGGAAGTTACGGAGTCATGGAGCTGTGGTTAAGGGCCGTTCGGGCTCTCGGGTGATGACAAACATTGTGGTGGTGAGGCCGGAGGCATCAAAACACCTTAACTATGGCATACGGTCGTGCTTGACCTAGTGTCGAGAGCATGTAGGACACGCGGGAACCGGGCTGTGCGGTAGCATAGTCGTGTGTGCAAATATGGCAGTTCTAGAGCTGTTTAGCCATGGTTAAGGGCCATTCGGGTCCTCGAGCCGCAATAAATGCTGTGGTGGAGAGGCCAGAGGTGTCAAAACGCCTTAACCATGGCGCATGGGCTTGCTTGACTTGGTGCGAGGAGCCGTGGGACGCGCGGGAACCGGCCGTGCGGCGGCAAGTCGTGTGTGCAAATATGGCGCTTCGGAGCCGTGGAGCCGAGGTTAAGGGCCATTCGGGCTCTTGAGCTATGGCAAACACTATAGTAGAGAAGCCGGATGTGTCAAAATGCCTTAACCATGGCGTACGGGCATGCTCGACTCGTGCCGGGAGCCATAGGACGCGTTGGAACCGACCATGCGGCGGCAAGGTTGTGTGTGCAAATATGGCGCTTTTGGAGCCGTGGAACCATGGTTAAGGGCCCTTCGGGCTCTTGGGTGATGGAAAACTCTATGGTGGAGAGGAGAGAGGCATCAAAATGGCTTAACCATGGCGTACGGGCATGCTTGACCCGGTGCCGGGAGCCATAGGATGCACGGGGATCCGGCCGTGCGGCGGCACGGTCGTGTGTGCAAATATGGAAGTTACGGAGTCATGGAGCTGTGGTTAAGGGCCGTTCGGGCTCCGGGTGATGACAAACATTGTGGAGGTGAGGCCGGAGGCATCAAAACACCTTAACTATGGCATACGGTCGTGCTTGACCTAGTGCCGAGAGCCGTAGGACGCGCAGGAACCGGCCGTGCGGTAGCATAGTCGTGTGTGCAAATATGGCAGTTCTAGAGCTGTGGAGCCATGGTTAAGGGCCATCCGGGTCCTCGAGCCGCAATAAATGCTGTGGTGGAGAGGCCAGAGGTGTCAAAACGCCTTAACCATGGCGCATGGGCGTGCTTGACTTGGTGCGAGGAGCCGTAGGACGCGCAGGAACCGGCCGTGCGGCAGCAAAGTCGTGTGTGCAAATATGGCAGTTCTAGAGCCATG
The DNA here is from genome assembly GCA_018135685.1 of Themeda triandra. Taxonomy (NCBI): domain Eukaryota; kingdom Viridiplantae; phylum Streptophyta; class Magnoliopsida; order Poales; family Poaceae; genus Themeda; species Themeda triandra. The sequence goes on along the minus strand of JAENPR010002661.1, from coordinate 32,456 downwards.
GAGCCGATGTTAAGGGCCATTCAGGCTCTTGAGCTATGGCAAACACTATGGTAGAGAAGCCAGATGTGTCAAAATGCCTTAACCATGGCGTACGTGCATGCTTGACTCTGTGCCAGGAGCCATAGGACGCGTTGGAACCGACCATGCGGCAGCATGGTTGTGTGTGCAAATATGGCAGTTTTGGAGCCGTGGAACCAAGGTTAAGGGCCCTTCGGGCTCTTGGGTGATGGAAAACTCTATGGTGGAGAGGAGAGAGGCATCAAAATGGCTTAACCATGGCGTACGGGCATGCTTGACCGGTGCCGGGAGCCATAGGATGCACGGGATCCGGCCGTGCGGCGCACGACGTGTGTGCAAATATGGAAGTTACGGAGTCATGGAGCCGTGGTTAAGGGCCGTTCGGGCTCTCGGGTGATGACAAACATTGTGGTGGTGTGGCCGGAGGCATCAAAACACCTTAACTATGGCATACGGTCGTGCTTGACCTAGTGCCGAGAGCTGTAGGACACGCAGGAACCGGGCGTGCGGTAGCATAGTCGTGTGTGCAAATATGGCGCTTCTAGAGCTGTGGAGCCATGGTTAAGGGCCATCCGGGTCCTCGAGCCGCAATAAATGCTGTGGTGGAGAGGCCAGAGGTGTCAAAACGCCTTAACCATGGCGCATGGGCGTGCTTGACTTGGTGCGAGGAGCCGTAGGACGCGCAGGAACCGGCCGTGCGGCAACAAAGTCGTGTGTGCAAATATGGCAGTTCTAGAGCCATGGAGCCGATGTTAAGGGCCATTCAGGCTCTTGAGCTATGGCAAACACTATGGTAGAGAAGCCAGATGTGTCAAAATGCCTTAACCATGGCGTACGGGCATGCTTGACTCTGTGCCAGGAGCCATAGGACGCGTTGGAACCGACCGTGCGGCAGCATGGTTGTGTGTGCAAATATGGCAGTTCTGGAGCCGTGGAACCAAGGTTAAGGGCCCTTCGGGCTCTTGGGTGATGGAAAACTCTATGGTGGAGAGGAGAGAGGCATCAAAATGGCTTAACCATGGCGTACGGGCATGCTTGACCCGGTGCGGGAGCCATAGGATGCACGGGGATCCGGCCGTGCGGCAGCACGATCGTGTGTGCAAATATGGAAGTTACTGGAGTCATGGAGCTGTGGTTAAGGGCCGTTCGGGCTCTCGGGTGATGACAAACATTGTGGTGGTGTGGCCGGAGGCATCAAAACACCTTAACTATGGCATACGGTCGTGCTTGACCTAGTGCCGAGAGCTGTAGGACACGCGGGAACCGGGCCGGTGTGCGGTAGCATAGTCGTGTGTGCAAATATGGCGGTTCTAGAGCCGTGGAGCCATGGTTAAGGGCCATTCGGGTCCTCGAGCCGCAATAAATGCTATGGTGGAGAGGCCGGAGGTGTCAAAATGCCTTAACCATGGCGCATGGGCGTACTTGACTTGGTGCGAGGAGCCGTAGGACGCGCGGAACCGGCCGTGCGGCGGCAAAGTCGTGTGTGCAAATATGGCGGTTACGGAGCCATGGAGCCGAGGTTAAGGGCCATTCAGGCTCTCGAGCTATGGCGAACACTATGGTAGAGAAGCCAGATGTGTCAAAATGCCTTAACCATGGCGTACGGGCATGCTTGACTCTGTGCCAGGAGCCATAGGACGCGTTGGAACCGACCATGCGGCAGTATGGTTGTGTGTGCAAATAAGGCAGTTTTGGAGCCGTGGAACCGTGGTTAAGGGCCCTTCGGGCTCTTGGGTGATGGAAAACTCTATGGTGGAGAGGAGAGAGGCATCAAAATGGCTTAACCATGGCGTACGGGCATGCTTAACCCGGTGCCGGGAGCCATAGGATGCACAGGATCCGGCCGTGCGGCAGCACAGTCGTGTGTGCAAATATGGAAGTTCTGGAGTCACGGAGCTATGGTTAAGGGCCGTTCGGGCTCTCGGGTGATGACAAACATTGTGGTGGTGAGGCCAGAGGCATCAAAACACCTTAACTATGGCATACGGTCGTGCTTGACCTAGTGCCGAGAGCTGTAGGACACGCAGGAACCGGCTGTGCGGTAGCATAGTCGTGTGTGCAAATATGGCAGCTCTAGAGCTGTGAAGCCATGGTTAAGGGCCATTCGGTTCCTCGAGCTGCAATAAATGCTGTGGTGGAGAGGCCAGAGGTGTCAAAACGCCTTAACCATGGCGCATGGGCGTGCTTGACTTGGTGCGAGGAGCCGTAGGACGCGCAGGAACCGGCCGTGCGGCAGCAAAATCGTGTGTGCAAATATGGCAGTTCTGGAGCCGTGGAGCCAAGGTTAAGGGCCATTCAGGCTCTCGAGCTGTGGCAAACACTATGGTAGAGAAGCCAGATGTGTCAAAATGCCTTAACCATGGCGTACGGGCATGCTTGACTCTGTGCCAGGAGCCATATGACGCGTTGGAACCGACCATGCGGCAGCATGGTTGTGTGTGCAAATATGGCAGTTTTGGAGCCGTGGAACCGTGGTTAAGGGCCCTTCGGGCTCTTGGGTGATGGAAAACTCTATGGTGGAGAGGAGAGAGGCATCAAAATGGCTTAACCATGGCGTACGGGCATGCTTGACCAGGTGCCGGGAGCCATAGGATGCACAGGATCCGGCCGTGCGGCAGCACAGTCGTGTGTGCAAATATGGAAGTTCTGGAGTCATGGAGCTGTGATTAAGGGCCGTTCGGGCTCTCGGGTGCCAGAGGCATCAAAACACCTTAACTATGGCATACGGTCGTGCTTGACCTAGTGCCGAGAGCTGTAGGACACGCAGGAACCGGCTGTGCGGTAGCATAGTCGTGTGTGCAAATATGGCAGTTCAAGAGCTGTGGAGCCATGGTTAAGGGCCATTCGGGTCCTCGAGCTGCAATAAATGCTGTGGTGGAGGGGCCAGAGGTGTCAAAACGACTTAACCATGGCGCATGGGCGTGCTTGACTTGGTGCGAGGAGCCGTAGGACGCGCAGGAACCGGCCGTGCGGCGGCAAAGTCGTGTGTGCAAATATGGCGGTTACGGAGCCGTGGAGCCGAGGTTAAGGGCCATTCGGGCTCTCGAGCTGTGGCAAACACTATGGTAGAGAAGCCGATGTGTCAAAATGCCTTAACCATGGCGTACGGGCATGCTTGACTCTCGTGCCGGGAGCCATAGGACGCGTTGGAACCGACCATGCGGCAGCATGGTTGTGTGTGCAAATATGGCAGTTTTGGAGCCGTGGAACCGTGGTTAAGGGCACTTCGGGCTCTTGGGTGATGGAAAACTCTATGGTGGAGAGGAGAGAGGCATCAAAATGGCTTAACCATGGCGTACGCGCATGCTTGACCCGGTGCTTAGGGAGCTATAGGATGCACGGGATCCGGCCGTGCGGCGGCACGTCGTGTGTGCAAATATGGAAGTTCTGGAGTCATGGAGCTATGGTTAAGGGCCGTTCGGGCTCTCGGGTGATGACAAACATTGTGGTGGTGAGGCCGGAGGCATCAAAACACCTTAACTATGGCATACGGTCGTGCTTGACCTAGTGCCGAGAGCGTAGGACACGCAGGAACCGGCCGTGCGGTAGCATAGTCGTGTGTGCAAATATGGCGGTTCTAGAGCCGTGGAGCCATGGTTAAGGGCCACTCGGGTCCTCGAGCCGCAATAAATGCTGTGGTGGAGAGGCCGAGGTGTCAAAACGCCTTAACCATGGCGCATGGGCGTGCTTGACTTGGTGCGAGGAGCCGTAGGACGCGCAGGAACCGGCCGTGCGGCAAAGCAAAGTCGTGTGTGCAAATATGGCGGTTACGGAGCCGTGGAGCCGAGGTTAAGGGCCATTCGGGCTCTCGAGCTGTGGCAAACACTATGGTAGAGAAGCCGGATGTGTCAAAATGCCTTAACCATGGCGTACGGGCATGCTTGACTGCGTGCCGGGAGCCATAGGACGCGTTGGAACCGACCATGCGGCAGCATGGTTGTGTGTGCAAATATGGCGGTTTTGGAGCCGTGGAACCGTGGTTAAGGGCCCTTCGGGCTCTTGGGTGATGGAAAACTCTATGGTAGAGAGGAGAGAGGCATCAAAATGGCTTAACCATGGCGTACGGGCATGCTTGACCCGGTGCCGGGAGCTATAGGATGCACGGGATCCGGCCGTGCGGCAAAGACAAGTCGTGTGTGCAAATATGGAAGTTCGGAGTGATGGAGCTATGGTTAAGGGCCGTTCGGGCTCTCGGGTGATGACAAACATTGTGGTGGTGAGGCCGGAGGCATCAAAACACCTTAACTATGGCATACGGTCGTGCTTGACCTAGTGCCGAGAGCCGTAGGACACGCGGGGAACCGGTTGTGCGGTAGCATAGTCGTGTGTGCAAATATGGCAGTTCTAGAGCTGTGGAGCCATGGTTAAGGGCCATTCGGGTCCTCGAGCCGCAATAAATGCTGTGGTGGAGAGGCCAGAGGTGTCAAAATGCCTTAACCATGGCGCATGGGTGTGCTTGACTTGGTGCGAGGAGCCGTAGGACGCGCAGGAACCGGCCGTGCGGCAGCAAAGTCATGTGTGCAAATATGGCAGTTCTGGAGCCGTGGAGCCGAGGTTAAGGGCCATTCAGGCTCTCGAGCTGTGGCAAACACTATGGTAGAGAAGCCGGATGTGTCAAAATGCCTTAACCATGGCGTACGAGCATGCTTGACTCGTGCCGGAGCCATAGGACGCGTTGGAACCGACCATGCGGCGGATGGTTGTGTGTGCAAATATGGCGGTTTTGGAGCCGTGGAACCATGGTTAAGGGCCCTTCGGGCTCTTGGGTGATGGAAAACTCTATGGTGGAGAGGAGAGAGGCATCAAAATGGCTTAACCATGGCGTACGGGCATGCTTGACCGGTGCCGGGAGCCATAGGATGCACAGGATCCGGCCGTGCGGCAGCACGGTCGTGTGTGCAAATATGGAAGTTCGGAGTCATGGAGCTATGGTTAACGGCCGTTCGGGCTCTCGGGTGATGACAAACATTGTGGTGGTGAGGCCGGAGGCATCAAAACACCTTAACTATGGCATACGGTCGTGCTTGACCTAGTGCCGAGAGCCGTAGGACACGCGGGAACCGGGCGTGCGGTAGCATAGTCATGTTTGCAAATATGGCGGTTCTAGAGTTGTGGAGCCATGGTTAAGGGCCATTCGGGTCCTCGAGCCGCAATAAATGCTGTGGTGGAGAGGCCGAGGTGTCAAAATGCCTTAACCATGTCGCATGGGCGTGCTTGACTTGGTGCGAGGAGCCGTAGGACGCGCAGAACCGGCCGTGCGGCGGCAAAGTCGTGTGTGCAAATATGGCGGTTCGGAGCCGTGGAGCCGAGGTTAAGGGCCATTCGGGCTCTCGAGCTATGGCAAACACTATGGTAGAGAAGCCGGATGTGTCAAAATGCCTTAACCATGGCGTACGGGCATGCTTGACTCGTGCCGGGAGCCATAGGATGCGTTGGAACCGACCATGCGGCAGCATGGTTGTGTGTGCAAATATGGCAGTTTTGGAGCCGTGGAACCGTAGTTAAGGGCCCTTCGGGCTCTTGGGTGATGGAAAACTCTATGGTGGAGAGGAGAGAGGCATCAAAATGGCTTAACCATGGCGTACGGGCATGCTTCACCTGGTGCTTAGGAGCTATAGGATGCACGGGATCCGGCCGTGCGGCGGCACGGACGTGTGTGCAAATATGGAAGTTACGGAGTCATGGAGCTGTGGTTAAGGGCCGTTCGGGCTCTCGGGTGATGACAAACATTGTGGTGGTGAGGCCGGAGGCATCAAAACACCTTAACTATGGCATACGGTCGTGCTTGACCTAGTGCCGAGAGCCGTAGGACACGCGGGGAACCGGGCCGTGCGGTAGCATAGTCGTGTGTGCAAATATGGCGGTTCTAGAGCCGTGGAGCCTTGGTTAAGGGCCATTCGGGTCCTCGAGCCGCAATAAATGCTGTGGTGGAGAGGCCAGAGGTGTCAAAACACCTTAACCATGGCGCATGGGCGTGCTTGACTTGGTGCGAGGAGCCGTAGGATGCGCAGGAACCGGCCGTGCGGCAGCAAAGTCGTGTGTGCAAATATGGCAGTTCTGGAGCCGTGGATCCGAGGTTAAGGGCCATTCAGGCTCTCGAGCTGTGGCAAACACTATGGTAGAGAAGCCAGATGTGTCAAAATGCCTTAACCATGGCGTACGGGCATGCTTGACTGTGCCGGGAGCCATAGGACGCGTTGGAACCGACCATGCGGCGGCATGGTTGTGTGTGCAAATATGGCGGTTTTGGAGCCGTGGAACCATGGTTAAGGGCCCTTCGGGCTCTTGGGTGATGGAAAACTCTATGGTGGAGAGGAGAGAGGCATCAAAATGGCTTAACCATGGCGTACGGGCATGCTTGACCCGGTGCCGGGAGCCATAGGATGCACGGGATCCGGGCCGTGCGGCAGCACGGTCGTGTGTGCAAATATGGAAGTTCTGGAGTCATGGAGCTATGGTTAAGGGCCGTTCGGGCTCTCGGGTGATGACAAACATTGTGGTGGTGAGGCCGGAGGCATCAAAACACCTTAACTATGGCATACGGTCGTGCTTGACCTAGTGCCGAGAGCATAGGACACGCGGGAACCGGGCGTGCGGTAGCATAGTTGTGTGTGCAAATATGGCGGTTCTAGAGCTGTGGAGCCATGGTTAAGGGCCATTCGGGTCCTTGAGCCGCAATAAATGCTGTGGTGGAGAGGCCAGAGGTGTCAAAACGCCTTAACCATGGCGCATGGGCATGCTTGACTTGGTGCGAGGAGCCGTAGGACGCGCGGGGAACCGGCCGTGCGGCGGCAAAGTCGTGTGTGCAAATATGGCGGTTACGGAGCCGTGGAGCCGAGGTTAAGGGCCATTCGGGCTCTTGAGCTATGGCAAACACTATGGTAGAGAAGCCGGATGTGTCAAAATGCCTTAACCATGGCGTACGGGCATGCTTGACTCGTGCCGGGAGCCATAGGACGCGTTGGAACCGACCATGCGGCAAAGCATGGTTGTGTGTGCAAATATGGCAATTTTGGAGCCGTGGAACCATGGTTAAGGGCCCCTCGGGCTCTTGGGTGATGGAAAACTCTATGGTGGAGAGGATAGAGGCATCAAAATGGCTTAACCATGGCGTACGGGCATGCTTGACCCGGTGCCGGGAGCCATAGGATGCACGGGATCCGGCGGTGCGGCGGCACGGTCGTGTGTGCAAATATGGAAGTTACGAGTCATGGAGCTATGGTTAAGGGCCGTTTGGGCTCTCGGGTGATGACAAGCATTGTGGTGGTGAGGCCGGAGGCATCAAAACACCTTAACTATGGCATACGGTCGTGCTTGACCTAGTGCCGAGAGCCGTAGGACACGCAGGAACCGGGCCGTGCGGTAGCATAGTCGTGTGTGCAAATATGGCAGTTCTAGAGCTGTGGAGCCATGGTTAAGGGCCATTCGGGTCCTCGAGCCGCAATAAATGCTGTGGTGGAGGGGCCAGAGGTGTCAAAACGACTTAACCATGGCGCATGGGCGTGCTTGACTTGGTGCGAGGAGCCGTAGGACGCGCAGGAACCGGCCGTGCGGCAGCAAAGTCGTGTGTGCAAATATGGCAGTTCTGGAGCCGTGGAGCCGAGGTTAAGGGCCATTCAGGCTCTCGAGCTGGCATGCTTGACCCGGTGCCGGGAGCTATAGGATGCACAGGATCCGGCCGTGCGGCAGCACAGTCGTGTGTGCAAATATGGAAGTTCTGGAGTCATGGAGCTGTGGTTAAGGGCCGTTCGGGCTCTCGGGTGATGTCAAACATTGTGGAGGTGAGGCCAGAGGCATCAAAACACCTTAACTATGGCATACGGTCGTGCTTGACCTAGTGCCGAGAGCTGTAGGACACGCAGGAACCGGGCCGTGCGGTAGCATAGTCGTGTGTGCAAATATGGCGGTTCTAGAGCCGTGGAGCCATGGTTAAGGGCCATTCGGGTCCTCGAGCCACAATAAAATGCTGTGGTGGAGAGGCCAGAGGTGTCAAAATGCCTTAACCATGGCGCATGGGCGTGCTTGACTTGGTGCGAGGAGCCGTAGGACGCGCAGGAACCGGCCGTGCGGCAGCAAAGTCGTGTGTGCAAATATGGCAGTTCTTGAGCCGTGGAGCCGAGGTTAAGGGCCATTCAGGCTCTCGAGCTGTGGCAAACACTATGGTAGAGAAGCTAGATGTGTCAAAATGCCTTAACCATGGCGTACGGGCATGCTTGACTCTGTGCCAGGAGCCATAGGACGCGTTGGAACCGACCATGCGGCAGCATGGTTGTGTGTGCAAATATGGTAGTTTTGGAGCCGTGGAACCGTGGTTAAGGGCCCTTCGGGCTCTTGGGTGATGGAAAACTCTATGGTGGAGAGGATAGAGGCATCAAAATGGCTTAACCATGGCGTACGGGCATGCTTGACCCGGTGCCGGGAGCCATAGGATGCACAGGATCCGGCCGTGCGGCAGCACAGTCATGTGTGCAAATATGGAAGTTCTGGAGTCATGGAGCTGTGGTTAAGGGCCGTTTGGGCTCTCAGGTGATGAAAAACATTGTGATGGTAAGGCTAGAGGCATCAAAACACCTTAACTATGGCATACGGTCGTGCTTGACCTAGTGCCGAGAGCTGTAGGACACGCAGGAACCGGCTGTGCGGTAGCATAGTCGTGTGTGCAAATATGGCAGTTCTAGAGCTGTGGAGCCATGGTTAAGGGCCATTCGGGTCCTCGAGCCGCAATAAATGCTGTGGTGGAGGGGCCAGAGGTGTCAAAATGCCTTAACCATGGCGCATGGGCGTGCTTGACTTGGTGCGAGGAGCCGTAGGACGCGCAGGAACCGGCCGTGCGGCAGCAAAGTCGTGTGTGCAAATATGGCAGTTCTGGAGCCGTGGAGCCGAGGTTAAGGGCCATTCAGGCTCTCGAGCTGTGGCAAACACTATGGTAGAGAAGCCAGATGTGTCAAAATGCCTTAACCATGCCGTACGGGCATGCTTGACTCTGTGCAAGGAGCCATAGGACACGTTGGAACCGACCATGCAGCAGCATGGTTGTGTGTGCAAATATGGCAGTCTTGGAGCCGTAGAACCGTGGTTAAGGGCCCTTCGGGCTCTTGGGTGATTGGAAAACTCTATGGTGGAGAGGAGAGAGGCATCAAAATGGCTTAACCATGGCATACGGGCATGCTTGACCCGGTGCCGGGAGCCATAGGATGCACGGGCTCCGGCCGTGCGGCAGCACAGTCGTGTGTGCAAATATGGAAGTTCTGGAGTCATGGAGCTGTGGTTAAGGGCCGTTCGGGCTCTCGGGTGATGACAAACATTGTGGTGGTGAGGCCAGAGGCATCAAAACACCTTAACTATGGCATACGGTCGTGCTTGACCTAGTGCCGATAGCCGTAGGACACGCGGGAACCGGGCGTGCGGTAGCATAGTCGTGTGTGCAAATATGGCGGTTCTAGAGCCGTGGAGCCATGGTTAAGGGCCATTCGGGTCCTCAAGCCGCAATAAATGCTGTGGTGGAGAGGCCGGAGGTGTCAAAATGCCTTAACCATGGCGCATGGGCGTGCTTGACTTGGTGCGAGGAGCCGTAGGACGCGCAGGGACCGGCCGTGCGGCAGCAAAGTCGTGTGTGCAAATATGGCGGTTACGGAGCCGTGGAGCCGAGGTTAAGGGCCATTCGGGCTCTCGAGCTATGGCAAACACCATGGTAGAGAAGCCGGAGATGTGTCAAAATGCCTTAACCATGGCGTACGGGCATGCTTGACTCGTGCCGGGAGCCATAGGACGCGTTGGAACCGACCATGCGGCGGCATGGTTGTGTGTGCAAATATGGCGGTTTTGGAGCCGTGGAACCGTGGTTAAGGGCCCTTCGGGCTCTTGGGTGATGGAAAACTCTATGGTGGAGAGGAGAGAGGCATCAAAATGGCTTAACCATGGCGTACGGGCATGCATTCTTGACCCGGTGCCGGGAGCCATAGGATGCACGGGGATCCGGCCGTGCGGCGGCACGCCGTGTGTGCAAATATGGAACTTCGGAGTCATGGAGCCGTGGTTAAGGGCGTTCGGGCTCTCGGGTGATGACAAACATTGTGGTGGTGAGGCCGAGAGGCATCAAAACACCTTAACTATGGCATACGGTCGTGCTTGACCTAGTGCCGAGAGCCGTAGGACACGCAGAACCGGGCGTGCGGTAGCATAGTCGTGTGTGCAAATATGGCAGTTCTAGAGCTGTGGAGCCATGGTTAAGGGCCATTCGGGTCCTCAAGCCGTAATAAATGCTGTGGTAGAGAGGCCAGAGGTGTCAAAACGCCTTAACCATGGCGCATGGGCGTGCTTGACTTGGTGCGAGGAGCCGTAGGACGCGCAGAACCGGCCGTGCGGCAAAGCAAAGTCGTGTATGCAAATATGGCGGTTACGGAGCCGTGGAGCCGAGGTTAAGGGCCATTCGGGCTCTCGAGCTATGGCAAACACTATGGTAGAGAAGCCGATGTGTCAAAATGCCTTAACCATGGCGTACGGGCATGCTTGACTCTGTGCAAGGAGCCATAGGACGCGTTGGAACCGACCATGCGGCAGCATGGTTGTGTGTGCAAATATGGCAGTTTTGGAGCCGTGGAACCGTGGTTAAGGGCCCTTCGGGCTCTTGGGTGATGGAAAACTCTATGGTGGAGAGGAGAGAGGCATCAAAATGGCTTAACCATGGCGTACGGGCATGCTTGACCCGGTGCCGGGAGCCATAGGATGCACGGGATCCGGCCGTGCGGCGGCAAAGACGGTCGTGTGTGCAAATGTGGAAGTTCGGAGTCATGGAGCTGTGGTTAAGGGCCGTTCGGGCTCTCGGGTGATGACAAACATTGTGTTGGTGAGGCCGGAGGCATCAAAACACCTTAACTATGGCATACGGTCGTGCTTGACCTAGTGCCGAGAGCCGTAGGACACGCAGAACCGGGCCGTGCGGTAGCATAGTCGTGTGTGCAAATATGGCGGTTCTAGAGCCGTGGAGCCATGGTTAAGGGCCATTCGGGTCCTCGAGCCACAATAAATGCTGTGGTGGAGAGGCCGGAGGTGTCAAAATGCCTTAACCATGGCGCATGGGCGTGCTTGACTTGGTGCGAGGAGCCGTAGGACGCGCAGGAATTGGCCGTGCGGCAGCAAAGTCGTGTGTGCAAATATGGCAGTTTTGGAGCCGTGGAGCCAAGGTTAAGGGCCATTCAGGCTCTCGAGCTATGGCAAACACTATGGTAGAGAAGCCAGATGTGTCAAAATGCCTTAACCATGGCGTACGAGCATGCTTGACTCTGTGCCAGGAGCCATAGGACGCGTTGGAACCGACCATGCGGCAGCATGGTTGTGTGTGCAAATATGGCGGTTTTGGAGCCGTGGAACCGTGGTTAAGGGCCCTATGGGCTCTTGGGTGATGGAAAACTCTATGGTGGAGAGGAGAGAGGCATCAAAATGGCTTAACCATGGCGTACGGGCATGCTTGACCCGGTGCCGGAGCCATAGGATGCACGGATCGGCCGTGTGGCAGCACGACAACGTGTGTGCAAATATGGAAGTTCGAGTCATGGAGCCGTGGTTAAGGGCCGTTCGGGCTCTCGGGTGATGACAAACATTGTGGTGGTGAGCCCGAGGCATCAAAACACCTTAACTATGGCATACGGTCGTGCTTGACCTAGTGCCAAGAGCCATGTAGGACACGCAGGAACCGGGCGTGCGGTAGCATAGTTGTGTGCGCAAATATGGCGCGGTTCTAGAGCCGTGGAGCCATGGTTAAGGGCCATTCGGGTCCTCGAGCCGCAATAAATGCTGTGGTGGAGAGGCCGGAGGTGTCAAAACGCCTTAACCATGGCGCATGGGCGTGCTTGACTTGGTGCGAGGAGCCGTAGGACGCGCAGAACCGGCCGTGCGGCGGCAAAGTTGTGTGTGCAAATATGGCGGTTACGGAGCCGTGGAGCCGAGGTTAAGGGCCATTCGGGCTCTCGAGCTATGGCAAACACTATGGTAGAGAAGCCGGATGTGTCAAAATGCCTTAACCATGGCGTATGGGCATGCTTGACTCGTGCCGGGAGCCATAGGATGCGTTGGAACCGACCATGCGGCAGCATGGTTGTGTGTGCAAATATGGTAGTTTTGGAGCCGTGGAACCGTGGTTAAGGGCCCTTCGAGCTCTTGGGTGATGGAAAACTCTATGGTGGAGAGGAGAGAGGCATCAAAATGGCTTAACCATGGCGTACGGGCATGCTTGACCCGGTGCTTGGGAGCCATAGGATGCACGGGGATCCGGCCGTGCGGCGGCACGGTCGTGTGTGCAAATATGGAAGTTACGGAGTCATGGAGCTGTGGTTAAGGGCCGTTCGGGCTCTCGGGTGATGACAAACATTGTGGTGGTGAGCCCGGAGGCATCAAAACACCTTAACTATGGCATACGGTCGTGCTTGACCTAGTGCCGAGAGCCGTAGGACACGCAGGAACCGGGCGTGCGGGTAGCATAGTTGTGTGTGCAAATATGGCGGTTCTAGAGCTATGGAGCCATGGTTAAGGGCCATTTGGGTCCTCGAGCCGTAATAAATGCTGTGGTGGAGAGGCCGAGGTGTCAAAATGCCTTAACCATGGCGCATGGGCGTGCTTGACTTGGTGCGAGGAGCCGTAGGACGCGCAGGAACCGGCCGTGCGGCAAAGCAAAGTTGTGTGTGCAAATATGGCGGTTGGAGCCGTGGAGCCGAGGTTAAGGGCCATTCAGGCTCTCGAGCTATGGCAAACACTATGGTAGAGAAGCCAGATGTGTCAAAATGCCTTAACCATGGCGTACGGGCATGCTTGACTCAGTGCCGAGAGCCATAGGATGCGTTGGAACCGACCATGCGGCAGCATGGTTGTGTGTGCAAATATGGTAGTTTTGGAGCCGTGGAACCGTGGTTAAGGGCCCTTCGGGCTCTTGGGTGATGGAAAACTCTATGGTGGAGAGGAGAGAGGCGTCAAAATGGCTTCACCATGGCGTACGGGCATGCTTGACCCGGTGCCGGGAGCCATAGGATGCACGGGATCCGGCCGTGCGGCAGGCAAAGACAAATCATGTGTGCAAATATGGAAGTTCGGAGTCATGGAGCTATGGTTAAGGGCCGTTCGGGCTCTTGGGTGATGACAAACATTGTGGTGGTGAGGCGAGAGGCATCAAAATGGCTTAACCATGGCGTACGGGCGTGCTTGACCCGGTGCCGAGAGCCATAGGATGCACAGGATCCGGCCGTGCGGTAGCATAGTCGTGTGTGCAAATATGGCAGTTCTAGAGTTGTGGAGCCATGGTTAAGGGCCATTCGGGTCCTCGAGCCGCAATAAATGCTGTGGTGGAGAGGCCAGAGGTGTCAAAACGCCTTAACCATGGTGCATGGGCGTGCTTGACTTGGTGCGAGGAGCCGTAGGACGCGCAGGAACCGGCCGTGCGGCAGCAAAGTCGTGTGTGCAAATATGGCAGTTCTAGAGCCGTGGAGCCGAGGTTAAGGGCCATTCAGGCTCTCAAGCTATGGCAAACACTATGGTAGAGAAGCCAGATGTGTCAAAATGCCTTAACCATGGCGTACGGGTATGCTTGACTCGTGCCGGGAGCCATAGGACGCGTTGGAACCGACCATGCGGCAAATATGCATGGTTGTGTGTGCAAATATGGCAGTTTTGGAGCCGTGGAACCGTGGTTAAGGGCCCTTCGGGCTCTTGGGTGATGGAAAACTCTATGGTGGAGAGGAGAGAGTCATCAAAATGGCTTAACCATGGCGTACGGGCATGCTTGACTGTTGACACTAGATACGCACACGAAAGAATCAAAGAGAAATAATCCGCAAGCGCACGGATATCGGTGAGCACTTCACCCGGGAGATAAATCCTGAGTATCGTATTTGTTTTTATCCGCTAGGAGAAAACGTGCAATAGACTAACCCGATCTTTACTACTACCCCTGGGCTGCTAGTCAAGTGAGAATTAAGCGATATAGAGAGAACTCCTTCGTCAGTCTTCTTCTAACCTATGGCAAGCTTTGAGACTACTTGTTCTAAGGGGGTACCCGAGGAATAGACACCACGAGAGGATGCTAAACCGGGCACAAAGGACCTACCTTACCTACCAACGGGAAGTGGATTACAAAGGTAATAAAGGGATTGTCACTTCCCTCACTACTACCACGGTTCCCGGATAGGGAGCATCTACAAGTGAACCTAGCCTAAGCACCACGCTTATGCTAAAGAACGATTACTCTATTCCCAACGCGAAGCGAATAAAGTAAACTTGTAAACCAAAGAACAATAATAACAACGAACTTACTAGTATAAGAAGTTGAATTGCCGAATGATTCTAAAACCAAGCCTCGGGTTAGGAGACTTGATCCCGCAGGTACACTGGAGAGGAGACACCGACAGGCCGGGCTTCCTCCAATCTACCTCCACTCTATACTCTCTCAGTCTCTCTTGATACTAATACCCTATAGAGATAGATCCATTCGAGGGACCCTTCTCTATCTAACTCTCTCTCTCTAGATTGAAGTCTTGAATGAATTGAAGAATGAATTAGGGTTTCACCCAGGGGCCAGGGGCTCTGCTTATATAGCCCCCTAGGATTAACCACAGCCCTTGGATCAAACCGACCTAAATGGACGATAATTATTGATCTTCAAAGTCGGTGGAGGCAGGATCCTCGTGACTCCACCTGATTGGTGGAGCTGGGGAGTCGGCCGACTCCCCTACCTGGTCGGCCGACTAGCCACAATGCCAGGTGGGGCCCCGGGCTTCGTGTGTTGCCTTCTCGGAGTCTTTTAGATTATACTTTTTCACCCGTTCGGTCTTTCTCTCTATGTTAACCCGACATGTGGGCCATCTTGGTTGATTTTCACTGTCACCCCGTGAGAAATAGATATTCACCAAAACTCGTGGAATTACGGGTGGTAACCCTATATCTATCAAGTATTTATAAATAGGTCCATTTGCATGTTAAGTTGACGGTTAATTTTATGAGTTAACGACCGTCAACAAACTCCCCCACACTTGTCTTTTACTCGTCTTGAGGAAAAGGATGGATTACTTTAAGCATAGCCTCAAACCAAGACATCATCATTAGATTATCCCGATCATACCTGTCTTTGCGGGATTCAAAGTGTCTACCATTGAACTTTGGGAAGTTGAAAGATGGAACAGTAGCGAAGTAGAGATCCTTCTTCTATCAATCCTGTCACTCGGAGTTTTTATAACATTTTTGCAAAGAAAACTTAGCTTACCCTTCTCCATCATGTAGCACACTCGAATCACTCTGTATATGTGGTATTTGTGGATCTCACCATTAAGTATAGAGCACTCAAATCTCTCAATGTATGTAGTATTTATGGAACTCACTTGAGGCATGTGAAAGGGAATGCCTCCTATTCTACTAAGGCCTATGTGGAGTTTTAAGGTATTTCAAGGAATAGCATTTTTACCTGTGCATATTGATTAGTCAAAAACGGGAACCAAGGAGAGGGGGACCTTACTCTAGATCAAGTGTGTGCAAGTGTGTGGAATATTTGGTGGCTAAATTGATGATAATAATGCTCCTTCCCTCTCTTGCACACTCTTCTCTTGAATATTGCCTTGCTTGATCTTTTCTTGAATAGCTCTTTGAACTTTCTTCTCTTGGGATCAGAATACTTTGGAGCTCATGGGCTATCTCTTTTCTTCTTTTTTTTTTTGTTTTTGTTTTTTTACTATTATTTTTGCGTAGCCCATGTCTCATTCTCGGACACAATAACTTTCTTGAACATGATGATGATGATGTTGACGATCTTCTTTTGACAACTGGATGATGATGATAACAATCCTTGGAGCATATAAAAATCCTAGAAAGTGTATGTATCCTTCTCCCAGTGTAGGAGGTGGATGAATGGTGGAAAGCATGTTTTTGCGTACTCCCAGTGTAGGAGCAGCAGATATATATGTGGGTGTAAGTGCACTTGATCATATGAGTAAGAGACCCTTCTCTAAGGCTCTAATACCGCCAAGACTATTCTCAATACAAATAAAAGCTTATGTCTTTGGTCTTATAGAATTTTGTCGACGAGGCTCTATAGGTATTTATAACCACAGAGGAGAAGTATAGCTAACATTTTAAGATTTTTTCGAAAAGAAATTCTCCAAGCAACTAAACATCAAGAAATCAGGTTCTCATGGTTCATGCTATATCACTGTCCTCAACAACTTAAGTAAAATGGGGTCCCTACAAAATGCGTTCCCAACAGCAACAGGGATTCCTAGGAATTATCATGGTGTGAGTCTATCTTGGGGTCATGATTAAAATAGTCTACCTTCTTAGTATATATATAGCAAGTGATTTAATTCAAAGTGTTCCCCAAACGAATCAAAAAAACATGATCGGTATAAAATTTGGAACGTAGGGAAGCAAACCTGACCGTGGACGAAAGCTGGAGCCAACTGGGCCCAGTCCATGGGCGGCCGACTCTAACAGGCGACCCCTCAGGGTCCGCTTCGTCGTGCGTGATCTTTATGTCGTCTGTTCTCAAATATTTTTGCTGGTTCGCTGATATCCGTTAGTTTCATCATCGGTTGCCTCCCCCACACTAGATTCCTGTTATCTTCATTCACAACAAGGTGGAGACAAAAGAGGCAACACATATGCAATAATAGATATAACTAGAAACTTTATTTCATTTTCATTAAGGCCTGGATTACAAGTAATGAAAGGAACTAAGATCGAACTAAACTTTAACTAAGCACTCTTGCAAACTAAAACTTTTAATCTAAACACACTAGGCCTTTCTGATGCTAAGATAAATCTTATCTAATTAACTCGCTTCTCTAGAGCGTCTAAACTCTTTTCTAACTTAGCCGTCTTCTTCTCTTGCGCACGCAGTCTATCTATGAGAGTGACAATGCTACTGCTCTGAACATGTTGGGCGTTTCGCAGAGATGCAATAACGTCGCGCTGAGTTTCTAACTCCTTTTCTAAGTCTGCAACGGTTTTGCGACGCTTCCTTGGAGGTTCTGAGGTGGCGAGAGCTGCTTTCGGGGCTTCCTTCGGAGGGACGAACTTCATCTTGCTCGGGTGAGCACGGACTCCCTCGAAATACGAGCGCTCTCCAGTGCTATACTTAGCACAGACGATCTCCCCTTGCTTGTTGGTCTTCACTCCCATAAGCATCTCATTGTGCTTAGGAGGGAGGATCTTGGTGCCTTCTCGGGAGCTTCACAATAGGACCCTTTGGTGGAGGTCCATCTAGGAGCAAAGGCTTGGGTGCGGCGATGAATGGTTGAGCAAAGTAGCTATGGCTGTAAGCTTGAGATCTTGGAGGGATAGATGCTAGAGGTTTGGGCTCAGCAAGAACGATGGCCTTGCTCTCAGGCTCCTCTCTTGGGATGGTGTTGAGATCAATCCCGAAGCGGATCAATATCCTATCTAAATTCTCTGGCTCTGACTTCGCCATTGCTGCGTAGGAAGCTTGATGCTAGGAGGAGGAGGCTTTAGATGGAATGAGGTTGGCTTGAGGCTGGGCTTCTTTATATAGGGAGGATGGAGAGGCATCTAAAGGGCATCTAAAGGGAATCTCCGAAGGAATAACGCGTCAACGTGATCCCAAAAACCCTAATCGGCAAAAATTCCCGAAGGAAGAGTGTGGAAGGATCACGAATGCAAAAGCTGGAGGTGAATGGGGGAGGCCATGAGTCGGCCGACTCCCCCTATGGGTCGGCCGACTCTGGCTGGTGGGCTCCCCAGCCAGGGGTTTTTCGCAACCTAATTAGCGTATTTTTGTCATTCGGAAAAATACCCCGGACCCCGAAAAACGAAAAGTAAAAAGGTCGGCCCAACTACCTAATTGAGAAAGAAGTTTAATTCATCTATTTCACCAATTTCCTCAATGGGCTCTAAAAATATTTTAAGGCGTTGACCATTTACCTTGAATATCGTACCTTCATTGTTGCGAGCGTAACGGCTCCATGCGATGATGAGCTTACTACTTCGAACGGTCCTTCCCATTTGCTTCGAAGCTTTCCTTGCCCGAAGAGTTTGACCCTGGAATTAAAAAGTAATACCTTGTCTCCGGGTGTGAACTCCTTGATCTTGATTCTCTTGTCGTGCCATCTTTTCACTCTCTCTTTATATATCTTGGCATTGTGATAGGCTTTCTCTCTCCATTCTTCTAATTCGAGATTTGCATCCTCCTCTTCTCTCCCCGTCGCTTCTAGGTCCATATTCCATTTCTTGATGGCCCAAGAGCTTTGAATTCCAGCTCTTTGGTAAGTGGCGGTCTTTCCATAGACTAGTTGATATGGTGACATCCCAATAGGTGTCTTGTATGCTTTGTTTCGGTATGCCCATAGTGCATCGGGAAGCTTGTCCTTCCATGCGCTTCCCATTTCATTCACTTGTCTTCGAAGAATATTTTTGATTTGCTTATTTGATGTCTCGCTTGGCCACTTGTCTCGAGGGTGATACGGAGTAGCAACATTATGGCGTACTCCATGCTTCAATAAGTATTGCTCGAAACGCTTGTCGATGAAATGTGATCCTCCATCACTTATGACTATCCTTGGGACTCCAAATCTCGGGAATATTATTTCTTCGAACATCTTCTTAGAGCTTGAGCTGTCTGCCTTTTTGCATGGCAGAGCTTCGACACATTTGGACACATAGTCCACTGCTACGAGGATGTATTCACATTTCTTCGATGGTGGAAATGGTCCCATGAAATCAACTCCCCAGACATCAAAGAGCTCGATCTGAAGGTTGTTGATAAGTGGCATGGCATCTCTTGAGTTAATGTTGCCATGTCTTTGACAAGGACCGCATCTCCGAATGAAATCTTTTGTGTCTTCATACATTGTTGGCCAAAAGAATCCACATTGCCAAATCTTCGCATGTGTACGGAACACCCCATAATGGCCTCCATATGGTGATGAGTGGCATCTTTCAATGATTTTGATTCCTTCTTCAGTGGGTACACATCTTCTGAGCAGGCCATCAGAGCACACTCGGAAGAGGTAGGGTTCATCCCAAATGTGAGTACGACTCTCCTGGATAAGTTTCCTTTTGTTGCCTCCTGGTGGTACGTAACCTGTAACCATAAAATTAACAATATCTCGCATACCGGGGTCGATCTCGTTGATTCCGTAGAGCATGTCGTCCCGGAGTGCGTCGTCGATGGGTAGTTCCCGTGGTTTCTCAAAGCGCATTCTAGACAAGTGATCGGCAACGAGTTTTCTACTCCTTTTTTATCTTTTATTTCTAGATCAAATTCTTGGAGTAATAAAATCCATCTTATCAAACGAGGTTTAGCATCTTTCTTAGTGAGCAAATATTTTAAAGCGGCATGATCGGTGTAAATAATCACTTTGGCACCCACTAAGTAGGATCTAAACTTATCAATAGCAAAGACAACAGACTAAGAGCTCTTTTTCGGTGGTAGCATAATTAAGGCTGAGGTCCGTCAAAGTTTTGCTAGCGTAAGCTATTGCATGATGCTTCTTATCCTTAGTCTGTCCTAACACTTTGCTCCTACGGCGTAGTCACTTGCATGACACATAATTTCAAAAGGTAAAGTCCAATCGGGGGTTGAATGATTGGAGCGAAATAAGTGCTTTCTTAAGGATCTCAAATGATTGTAAGCGAGGCATCATCAAAGTCAAAAGGAACATCCTTAGCCGAAGCGGCTAAGAGGTCTAGCGATGTAAGAGAAATCTTTTATAAATCTACGATAAAAACCAAAGATGACCAAGGAAACTTCTAATTCCTTTCACATTGATAGGAGGAGGTAGTTGTTCAATAACTTCTATTTTGGCTCTATCTACCTCGATGCCTCTTTTAGACACTAAATGTCCTAACACTATTCCTTCTCTAACCATGAAATGACACTTTTCCCAATTAAGGACTAAGTGTTTTTCCTCACATCTTTGCAAAACTCGATCTATGTTTTCAAGGCACTCATCAAAAGTTTTTCCATAAATAGAAAAATCATCCATGAAAACTTCCATAATCTTTTCAATCATATCAGAAAATATAGACATCATACATCTTTGAAAAGAAGCTGGTGCATTACATAACCCAAAAGACATCCTACGATAAGCAAAGGTTCCATAAGGGCATGTAAAGGTTGTTTTGTTTTGATCATTAGGATGGATAGGGATTTGATGATATCCAGAATATCCATCAAGGAAGCAAAAGTAAGAATGGTTGGCTAATCGCTCAAGCATCTCATCAATGAAAGGCAAAGGAAAGTGATCCTTTCTTGTTGCCTTATTAAGCTTTCTATAATCTATGCACATTCGCCATCCCGTGACGGTTCTTTGTGGGATTAACTCATTCTTCTCATTTTGGACAACAGATCATGCCTCCCTTTTTAGGCACAACTTGGACAGGGCTGACCCACTCACTTGTGTGTCACGGGGTAAATAATCCCACGTGTAACGGTTTAAAACTTCTTTCTTAACAACTTCCCTCATCGCATTATTGAGCCTACGTTGGGGTTCTCTAGATGGTGGAATATCGGGATCTGTGGGAATGCGATGGGTACAAAGGGCGGGACTAATTCCTTTGAGGTCCCAAGTGAGTAGCCAAAAGCTTTTTTATGTTTTTCTAGGACAGCCATTAAGCGAAAAGTCTCGCTCCCGAGTGAGAGTATCACTTATGATGACGGAGTGTCTGGATCATTTCCTAGAAAGGCATATCTAAGACCGGCCGGTAAAGGTTTGAACTCAATAGGAGGCCTAGGTGGTAGGGTAAACTCGTCTAATGGTTCATTCTCGGAAGGGTCGACTTCTTCTTCTATGAAGAATCTAGCTTCGTCTTCTAATTCTGGCTTCACTAGGAATTCTAGAGAAGCTGCTCTAAATTTCTCCAATGGATCATAATGTGGATGGGGCTCGGTCATAGCATTTAAAGAATGTGAAATGGACATTGGAAACTGGAGTTTCTTGCCTAAACAAATGTTTAGCTTCCCGGTTTGTCCTTCATAAAGAAGTCTTCTAAATGGTTGTCCTATCAACAGGTGGAAATCCCCTATGTTAAAGACATAAAAGCTTAAGTGAACAGGGGTTCCTTCTACCCGGAGTGGTAGGACATGTAAGATTCCTAAACAAGGAAGAATTTGTCTCGAAAGATTTCTTATGAACTTCACTGTTGGGGTTAATGTCATGCCTCTTTGCAAATATTTTGCTAGTGTGGTAGACATGATATTTATACCCACAACTGGATTGTAGAGAGCGTCTATGCGATCATTGTTAATAATGCAATGAATGGGAAGAGAAGATGAATCCAAACGAATTATTTCAGAGGAAAACTCTGACTCTTCTAACCACTCATTGCTCATGACAGATACTAACTCTCCTGAGGTTTTTCCTGTTGGAATATCCTCATCAATATCGCATGGCTTTATTGGGTGATATTTGCGTTGTGGCTTCTTCACCTTGTGATAGTTGAAGATGTTTCCAAAATCGGAAAACAGATCAGGTTCAATATCTAGCATAAAATCAGGAAGTGGAATGTCTTCCTTGTCTTGCTCAAGACATGGATTAGCTGAGGTTGATGGTGTATCTGGTAAAGGTTTAGCTTCAGCTACTTGAGGTTCTACTTCTAGAAGGTAGTCTAATTCACTGGATAGGATTTGGTCTAGGATTGATCTTGCTTTCTCAGCGAGAGATATGCAAGAATGATCCTCCGAAGTTGTGTCGAGCAATTTTCTACTATCTCTACTCGAGACCTTTATAAAAGTGTTGTAAAAGAATGGGATCTGGTAGACTAAGGTCCGGGCCGATGCTAAAAGTGTAGTAAAACGATTCCAGGATGAGGCCAAAGATTCTTCGTGTTCTTGCTTAATAGTCGAACCTTGACTCTAAGGTCGACGATTTGGGAGATGGGATAGAAATCTAGGCAAAAGTTGGAGCGTAAGGACCCCCAATCTCCTTGTTGCTTACCTACAGCTTTATCATACCATTATCTAGCTTTTCCCTTTAATGAGAAAGGAAATAGCTTCCAACGGAGGGTTTTGTCGGACATGCCCTCTATGCGAAGACAGTCACATGTTTGCTCAAAGTCTCTAATGTGAAGGTAAGGGTTTTCGTCTCCTTCTCCTGAAAAGGATAGGCTTTGGACCAATGCAATCAACCGCGGACTCAGCCTATAGCTAGGTGTTTGGATAGGTTGTGATGATTCATGTGGCACTAGGCTGGTCTCCGAGGGTGCGTAAAAATTGAAAAATAGGAATGGAATTTGAATTATCCATAAGGATAGAAAAAGATAAAATGTACGGAAAAGTAAAGTGCAAGAAAAAGATAAAAGTATAGGTACAAGGTAGAGCAAGATTTAGGTTATCTAAGCAGACCGTCTTTCTCCCCGGCAACGGCGCCAGAAATGCTTGTTGACACTAGATACGCACACGAAAGAATCAAAGAGAAATAATCCGCAAGCGCACGGATATCGGTGAGCACTTCACCCGGGAGATAAATCCTGAGTATCGTATTTGTTTTTATCCGCTAGGAGAAAACGTGCAATAGACTAACCCGATCTTTACTACTACCCCGGGGCTGCTAGTCAAGTGAGAATTAAGCGATATAGAGAGAACTCCTTCATCGCCTTCTTCTAACCTATGGCAAGCTTTGAGACTACTGTTCTAAGGGGGTACCTGAGGAATAGACACCACAGAGGATGCTAAACCGGGCACAAAGGACCTACCTTACCTACCAACGGGAAGTGGATTACAAAGGTAATAAAGGGATTGTCACTTCCCTCACTACTACCACGGTTCCGGCCGGATAGGGAGCATCTACAAGTGAACCTAGCCTAAGCACCACGCTTATGCTAAAGAACGATTACTCTATTCCCAACGCGAAGCGAATAAAGTAAACTTGTAAACCAAAGAACAATAATAACAACGAACTTACTAGTATTAGAAGTTGAATTGCCGAATGATTCGAAACCAAGCCTCGGGTTAGGAGACTTGATCCCGCAGTACACCGGAGAGGAGACACCGACAGTAGGGCTTCCTCCAATCTACCTCCACTCTATACTCTCTCAATCTCTCTTGATACTAATACCCTATAGAGATAGATCCATTCGAGGGACCCTTCTCTATCTAACTCTCTCTCTCTAGATTGAAGTCTTGAATGAATTGAAGAATGAATTAGGGTTTCACCCAGGGGCCAGGGGCTCTGCTTATATAGCCCCCTAGGATTAACCACAGCCCTCGGATCAAACCGACCTAAATGGACGATAATTATTGATCTTCAAAGTCGGTGGAGGCAGGATCCGCGAGACTCCACCTGATTGGTGGAGCTGGGGAGTCGGCCGACTCCCCTACCTGGTCGGCCGACTGGCCACAATGCCAGGTAGACCCCAGGCTTCAGGTGTTGCCTTCTGGAGTCTTCTAGATTATACTTTTTCACCCGTTCGGTCTTTCTCTCTATGTAAACCCGACATGTGGGCCATCTTGGTTGATTTTCACTTTGTCACCCCGCAGAAATAGATATTCACCAAAACTCGTGGAATTACGTCGGTGGTAACCCTATATCTATCAAGTATTTATAAATAGGTCCATTTGCATGTTAAGTTGACGGTTAATTTTATGAGTTAACGACCGTCAACATTGACCCGGTGCCGGGAGCCATAGGATGCACAGGATCCGGCCGTGCGGCAGCACCGTCGTGTGTGCAAATATGGAAGTTCTGGAGTCATGGAGCTATGGTTAAGGGCCGTTCGGGCTCTCGGGTGATGACAAACATTGTGGTGGTGAGCCCAGAGGCATCAAAACACCTTAACTGTGGCATACGGTCGTGCTTGACCTAGTGCCGAGAGCTGTAGGACACGCAGGAACCGGCTGTGCGGTAGCATAGTCGTGTGTGCAAATATGGCAGTTCTAGAGCTGTGGAGCCATGGTTAAGGGCTATTCGGGTCCTCGAGCCACAATAAATGCTGTGGTGGAGAGGCCAGAGGTGTCAAAACGCCTTAACCATGGCGCATGGGCGTGCTTGACTTGGTGCGAGGAGCCGTAGGACGCGCAGGAACCGGCCGTGCGGCAGCAAAGTCGTGTGTGCAAATATGGCAGTTCTGGAGCCGTGGAGCCGAGGTTAAGGGCCATTCAGGCTCTCAAGCTAAGGCAAACACTATGGTAGAGAAGCCGAGATGTGTCAAAATGCCTTAACCATGGCGTACGGGCATGCTTGACTCTCGTGCCGGAGCCATAGGATGCGTTGGAACCGACCATGCGGCAAAGATGGTTGTGTGTGCAAATATGGCAGTTTTGGAGCCGTGGAACCATGGTTAAGGGCCCTTCGGGCTCTTGGGTGATGGAAAACTCTATAGTGGAGAGGAGAGAGGCATCAAAATGGCTTAACCATGGCGTACGGGCATGCTTGACCCGGTGCCGGAGCCATAGGATGCACGGATCCGGCCGTGCGGCGGACGTCGTGTGCAAATGCAAATATGGAAGTTGCCGTTCGGGCTCTCGGGTGATGACAAACATTGTGGTGGTGAGCCCAGAGGCATCAAAACACCTTAACTATGGCATACGGTCGTGCTTGACCTAGTGCCGAGAGCTGTAGGGCACGCAGGAACCGGGCGTGCGGTAGCATAGTCATGTGTGCAAATATGGCGGTTCTAGAGCTGTGGAGCCATGGTTAAGGGCCATTCGGGTCCTCGAGCCGCAATAAATGCTGTGGTGGAGAGGCCAGGGTGTCAAAATGCCTTAACCATGGCGCATGGGCGTGCTTGACTTGGTGCGAGGAGCCGTAGGACGCGCAGAACCGGTCATGCGGCAGCAAAGTCGTGTGTGCAAATATGGCGCTTCGGAGCCGTGGAGCCGAGGTTAAGGGCCATTCAGGCTCTCGAGCTATGGCAAACACTATGGTAGAGAAGCCAGATGTGTCAAAATGCCTTAACCATGGCGTACGGGCATGCTTGACTCAGTGCCGGGAGCCATAGGATGCGTTGGAACCGACCATGCGGCAGCATGGTTGTGTGTGCAAATATGGCAGTTTTGGAGCCGTGGAACCATGGTTAAGGGCCCTTCGGGCTCTTGGGTGATGGAAAACTCTATGGTGGAGAGGAGAGAGGCATCAAAATGGCTTAACCATGGCGTACGGGCATGCTTGACCTACGGTGTCGGGAGCCATAGGATGCACAGATCCGGCCGTGCGGCAAAGCACAACGTGTGTGCAAATATGGAAGTTCTCGGGTCATGGAGCCGTGGTTATGGGCCGTTCGGGCTCTCGGGTGATGACAAACATTGTGGTGGTGAGGCCAAAGGCATCAAAACACCTTAACTATGGCATACGGTCGTGCTTGACCTAGTGCCGAGAGCATAGGACACGCAGAACCGGGCCGTGCGGTAGCATAGTTGTGTGTGCAAATATGGCGCTTCTAGAGCCGTGGAGCCATGGTTAAGGGCCATTCGGGTCCTCGAGCCGCAATAAATGCTGTGGTGGAGAGGCCGGAGGTGTCAAAACGCCTTAACCATGGTGCATGGGCGTGCTTGACTTGGTGCGAGGAGCCGTAGGACGCGCAGGAACCGCCGTGCGGCAAAGCAAAGTCGTGTGTGCAAATATGGCAGTTCTGGAGCCGTGGAGCCGAGGTTAAGGGCCATTCAGGCTCTCGAGCTATGGCAAACACTATGGTAGAGAAGCCAGATGTGTCAA
Organism: Themeda triandra; assembly: GCA_018135685.1. Taxonomy (NCBI): domain Eukaryota; kingdom Viridiplantae; phylum Streptophyta; class Magnoliopsida; order Poales; family Poaceae; genus Themeda; species Themeda triandra. Next base: position 6,801 of record JAENPR010002661.1, on the reverse strand, counting down.
AATGCCTTAACCATGGCGTACGGGCATGCTTGACTCTGTGCCGGGAGCCATAGGATGCGTTGGAACCGACCATGCGGCGGCATGGTTGTGTGTGCAAATATGGCGGTTTTGGAGCCGTGGAACCATGGTTAAGGGCCCTTCGGGCTCTTGGGTGATGGAAAACTCTATGGTGGAGAGGAGAGAGGCATCAAAATGGCTTAACCATGGCGTACGGGCATGCTTGACCCGGTGCCGGGAGCCATAGGATGCACGGGATCCGGCCGTGCGGCAGACACGCCGTGTGTGCAAATATGGAAGTTGCATGGAGCGGGCTCTCGGGTGATGACAAACATTGTGGTGGTGAGCCCGGAGGCATCAAAACACCTTAACTATGGCATACGGTCATGCTTGACCTAGTGCCGAGAGCCGTAGGACACGCAGGATCCGGCCGTGCGGTAGCATAGTCGTGTGTGCAAATATGGAAGTTCTAGAGCCGTGGAGCCATGGTTAAGGGCCATTCGGGTCCTCGAGCCGCAATAAATGCTGTGGTGGAGAGGCCAGAGGTGTCAAAACGCCTTAACCATGGCGCATGGGCGTGCTTGACTTGGTGCGAGGAGCCGTAGGACGCGCAGGAACCGGCCGTGCGGCAGCATGCAAATATGGCAGTTCTGGAGCCGTGGAGCCGAGGTTAAGGGCCATTCAGGCTCTCGAGCTATGGCAAACACTATGGTAGAGAAGCCAGATGTGTCAAAATGCCTTAACCATGGCGTACGGGCATGCTTGACTCTGTGCCAGGAGCCATAGGACGCGTTGGAACCGACCATGCGGCAGCATGGTTGTGTGTGCAAATATGGCAGTTTTGGAGCCGTGGAACCGTGGTTAAGGGCCCTTCGGGCTCTTGGGTGATGGAAAACTCTATGGTGGAGAGGAGAGAGGCATCAAAATGGCTTAACCATGGCGTACGGGCATGCTTGACTCTGTGCCAGGAGCCATAGGACGCGTTGGAACCGACCATGCGGCAGCATGGTTGTGTGTGCAAATATGGCAGTTTTGGAGCCGTGGAACCGTGGTTAAGGGCCCTTCGGGCTCTTGGGTGATGGAAAACTCTATGGTGGAGAGGAGAGAGGCATCAAAATGGCTTAACCATGGCGTACGGGCATGCTTGACCGGTGCCGGGAGCCATAGGATGCACGGATCCGGCCGTGCGGCAAAGCACCGGTCGTGTGTGCAAATATGGAAGTTCGGAGTCATGGAGCTGTGGTTATGGGCCATTCGGGCTCTCGGGTGATGACAAACATTGTGGTGGTGAGCCCAGAGGCATCAAAACACCTTAACTATGGCATACGGTCGTGCTTGACCTAGTGCCGAGAGCCGTAGGACACGCAGGAACCGAGGCGTGCGGTAGCATAGTCGTGTGTGCAAATATGGCAGCTTCTAGAGCCGTGGAGCCATGGTTAAGGGCTATTCGGGTCCTCGAGCCACAATAAATGCTGTGGTGGAGAGGCCGAGGTGTCAAAACGCCTTAACCATGGCGCATGGGCGTGCTTGACTTGGTGCGAGGAGCCGTAGGACGCGCAGAACCGGCCGTGCGGCGGCAAAGTCGTGTGTGCAAATATGGCGGTTCCGGAGCCGTGGAGCCGAGGTTAAGGGCCATTCGGGCTCTCAAGCTAAGGCAAACACTATGGTAGAGAAGCCGATGTGTCAAAATGCCTTAACCATGGCGTACGGGCATGCTTGACTCGTGCCGGGAGCCATAGGACGCGTTGGAACCGACCATGCGGCAGCATGGTTGTGTGTGCAAATATGGCAGCTTTGGAGCCGTGGAACCGTGGTTAAGGGCCCTTTGGGCTCTTGGGTGATGGAAAACTCTATGGTGGAGAGGAGAGAGGCATCAAAATGGCTTAACCATGGCGTACGGGCATGCTTGACCGGTGCCGGAGCCATAGGATGCACGGATCCGGCCGTGCGCCAGCACAGTCGTGTGTGCAATTATGGAAGTTCTGGAGTCATGGAGCTATAGTTAAGGGCCGTTCGGGCTCTTGGGTGATGACAAACATTGTGGTGGTGAGGCCCAGAGGCATCAAAACACCTTAACTATGGCATACGGTCGTGCTTGACCTAGTGCCGAGAGCCAGGACACGCAGAACCGCCGTGCGGTAGCATAGTCGTGTGTGCAAATATGGCGCTTCTAGAGCTGTGGAACCATGGTTAAGGGCCATTCGGGTCCTCGAGCCGCAATAAATGCTGTGGTGGAGAGGCTAGAGGTGTCAAAACGCCTTAACCATGGCGCATGGGCGTGCTTGACTTGGTGCGAGGAGCCGTAGGACGCGCAGGAACCGGCGTGCGCGGCAAAGAAAGTCGTGTGTGCAAATATGGCAGTTCTGGAGCCGTGGAGCCGAGGTTAAGGGCCATTCAGGCTCTCGAGCTATGGCAAACACTATGGTAGAGAAGCCAGATGTGTCAAAATGCCTTAACCATGGCGCATGGGCGTGCTTGACTTGGTGCGAGGAGCCGTAGGACGCGTAGGAACCGACCATGCGGCAGCATGGTTGTGTGTGCAAATATGGCAGTTTTGGAGCCGTGGAACCGTGGTTAAGGGCCCTTCGGGCTCTTGGGTGATGGAAAACTCTATGGTGGAGAGGAGAGAGGCATCAAAATGGCTTAACCATGGCGTACGGGCATGCTTGACCTGGTGCCGGAGCCATAGGATGCACGGGATCCGGCCGTGCGGCAGCACGATCGTGTGTGCAAATATGGAAGTTCGGAGTCATGGAGCTATGGTTAAGGGCCATTCGGGCTCTCGGGTGATGACAAACATTGTGGTGGTGAGCCTAGAGGCATCAAAACACCTTAACTATGGCATACGGTCGTGCTTGACCTAGTGCCGAGAGCCGTAGGACACGCAGGAACCGGCCATGCGGTAGCATAGTCGTGTGTGCAAATATGGCAGTTCTAGAGCCGTGGAGCCATGGTTAAGGGCCATTCGGGTCCTCGAGCCGCAATAAATGCTGTGGTGGAGAGGCCAGAGGTGTCAAAATGCCTTAACCATGGCGCATGGGCGTGCTTGACTTGGTGCGAGGAGCCGTAGGACGCGCGAACCGGCGTGCGGGCAAAGAAAAGTCGTGTGTGCAAATATGGCGCTTACGGAGCCATGGAGCCGAGGTTAAGGGCCATTCGGGCTCTCGAGCTATGGCAAACACTATGGTAGAGAAGCCGAGATGTGTCAAAATGCCTTAACCATGGCGTACGGGCATGCTTGACTCGTGCCGGAGCCATAGGATGCGTTGGAACCGACCATGCGGCAGCATGGTTGTGTGTGCAAATATGGCGCTTTGGAGCCGTGGAACCATGGTTAAGGGCCCTTCGGGCTCTTGGGTGATGGAAAACTCTATAGTGGAGAGGAGAGAGGCATCAAAATGGCTTAACCATGGCGTACGGGCATGCTTGACCCGGTGCCGGGAGCCATAGGATGCACAGGATCCGGCCGTGCGGCAGCACAGTCGTGTGTGCAAATATGGAAGTTGCCGTTCGGGCTCTCGGGTGATGACAAACATTGTGGTGGTGAGCCCAGAGGCATCAAAACACCTTAACTATGGCATACGGTCGTGCTTGACCTAGTGCCGAGAGCTATAGGGCACGCGGGAACCGGGCGTGCGGTAGCATAGTCATGTGTGCAAATATGGCGCTTCTAGAGCCGTGGAGCCATGGTTAAGGGCCATTCGGTCCTTGAGCCGCAATAAATGCTGTGGTGGAGAGGCCGGAGGTGTCAAAACGCCTTAACCATGGCGCATGGGCGTGCTTGACTTGGTGCGAGGAGCCGTAGGACGCGCAGAACCGGTCATGCGGCAAAGCAAAGTCGTGTGTGCAAATATGGCGGTTACGGAGCCGTGGAGCCGAGGTTAAGGGCCATTCAGGGCTCTCGAGCTATGGCAAACACTATGGTAGAGAAGCCGGATGTGTCAAAATGCCTTAACCATGGCGTACGGGCATGCTTGACTCTGTGCCGGGAGCCATAGGACGCGTTGGAACCGACCATGCGGCGGCATGGGTTGTGTGTGCAAATATGGCAGTTTTGGAGCCGTGGAACCGTGGTTAAGGGCCCTTCGGGCTCTTGGGTGATGGAAAACTCTATGGTGGAGAGGAGAGAGGCATCAAAATGGCTTAACCATGGCGTACGGGCATGCTTGACCGGTGCCGGGAGCCATAGGATGCACAGGATCCGGCCGTGCGGCAGCACAGTCGTGTGTGCAAATATGGAAGTTCTGGAGTCATGGAGCTGTGGTTATGGGCCGTTCGGGCTCTCAGGTGATGACAAACATTGTGGTGGTGAGGCCAAAGGCATCAAAACACCTTAACTATGGCATACGGTCGTGCTTGACCTAGTGCCGAGAGCTGTAGGACACGCAGGAACCTACCAGTGCGGTAGCATAGTTGTGTGTGCAATTATGGCGCTTCTAGAGTCAGGAGCCATGGTTAAGGGCCATTCGGGTCCTCGAGCCGCAATAAATGCTGTGGTGGAGAGGCCGGAGGTGTCAAAACGCCTTAACCATGGTGCATGGGCGTGCTTGACTTGGTGCGAGGAGCCGTAGGACGCGCAGAACCGGCCGTGCGGCAAAGAAAGTCGTGTGCAAATATGGCGGTTCGGGAGCCGTGAGCCGAGGTTAAGGGCCATTCGGGCTCTCGAGCTATGGCAAACACTATGGTAGAGAAGCCAGATGTGTCAAAATGCCTTAACCATGGCGTACGGGCATGCTTGACTCTGTGCCAGGAGCCATAGGATGCGTTGGAACCGACCATGCGGCAGCATGGTTGTGTGTGCAAATATGGCAGTTTTGGAGCCGTGGAACCATGGTTAAGGGCCCTTCGGGCTCTTGGGTGATGGAAAACTCTGTGGTGGAGAGGAGAGAGGCATCAAAATGGCTTAACCATGGCGTACGGGCATGCTTGACCCGGTGCCGGGAGCCATAGGATGCACAGGATCCGGCCGTGCGGCAGCACAGTCGTGTGTGCAAATATGGAAGTTGCCGTTCGGGCTCTCGGGTGATGACAAACATTGTGGTGGTGAGCCCAGAGGCATCAAAACACCTTAACTATGGCATACGGTCGTGCTTGACCTAGTGCCGAGAGCTGTAGGGCACGCAGGAACCGGCTGTGCGGTAGCATAGTCGTGTGTGCAAATATGGCAGTTCTAGAGCTGTGGAGCCATGGTTATGGGCCATTCGGGTCCTCGAGCCGCAATAAATGCTGTGGTGGAGAGGCCAGAGGTGTCAAAACGCCTTAACCATGGCGCATGGGCGTGCTTGACTTGGTGCGAGGAGCCGTAGGACGCGCAGGAACCGGCCGTGCGGCAAAGAAAAGTCGTGTGTGCAAATATGGCGGTTGAGCCGTGGAGCCGAGGTTAAGGGCCATTCGTGCTCTCGAGCTATGGCAAACACTATGGTAGAGAAGCCGATGTGTCAAAATGCCTTAACCATGGCGTACGGGCATGCTTGACTCTCGTGCCGGGAGCCATAGGACGCGTTGGAACCGACCATGCGGCGGATGGTTGTGTGTGCAAATATGGCAGTTTTGGAGCCGTGGAACCGTGGTTAAGGGCCCTTCGGGCTCTTGGGTGATGGAAAACTCTATGGTGGAGAGGAGAGAGGCATCAAAATGGCTTAACCATGGTGTACGGGCATGCTTGACTCTGTGCCAGGAGCCATAGGACGCGTTGGAACCGACCATGCGGCAGCATGGTTGTGTGTGCAAATATGGCAGTTTTGGAGCCGTGGAACCGTGGTTAAGGGCCCTTCGGCTCTTGGGTGATGGAAAACTCTATGGTGGGAGAGGAGAGGCATCAAAATGGCTTAACCATGGCGTACGGGCATGCTTGACCGGTGTCGGAGCCATAGGATGCACAGATCCGCCTCGTGCGGCGGCACGGTCGTGTGTGCAAATATGGAAGTTCTGGAGTCATGGAGCTGTGGTTATGGGCCATTCGGGCTCTCGGGTGATGACAAACATTGTGGTGGTGAGGCCAGAGGCATCAAAACACCTTAACTATGGCACACGGTCGTGCTTGACCTAGTGCCGAGAGCCGTAGGACACGCAGGAACCGGCCGTGCGGCAGCATAGTCGTGTGTGCAAATATGGCAGTTCTAGAGCCGTGGAGCCATGGTTAAGGGCCATTCGGGTCCTCGAGCCGCAATAAATGCTGTGGTGGAGAGGCCAGAGGTGTCAAAACGCCTTAACCATGGCGCATGGGCGTGCTTGACTTGGTGCGAGGAGCCGTAGGACGCGCAGGAACCGGCCGTGCGGCAGCAAAGTTGTGTGTGCAAATATGGCAGTTTTGGAGCCGTGGAACCGTGGTTAAGGGCCCTTCGGGCTCTTGGGTGATGGAAAACTCTATGGTGGAGAGGAGAGAGGCATCAAAATGGCTTAACCATGGCGTACGGGCATGCTTGACCCGGTGCCGAGCCATAGGACGTTGGAACCGACCATGCGGCGGCATGGTTGTGTGTGCAAATATGGCGGTTTTGGAGCCGTGGAACCGTGGTTAAGGGCCATTCGGGCTCTTGGGTGATGGAAAACTCTATGGTGGAGAGGAGAGAGGCATCAAAATGGCTTAACCATGGCGTACGGGCATGCTTGACCGGTGCCGGGAGCCATAGGATGCACGAGGATCGCCGTGCGACGGCAAAGATCGTGTGTGCAAATATGGAAGTTCTGGAGTCATGGAGCTGTGGTTATGGGCCGTTCGGGCTCGAGGTGATGACAAACATTGTGGTGGTGAGGCCAGGAGGCATCAAAACACCTTAACTATGGCATACGGTCGTGCTTGAC
>JAENPR010000801.1:0-295658 GCA_018135685.1 Themeda triandra | reverse complement strand
GAAAGTCCCTAGTTTGGTTTTGGCTAATTGATGAAACCTAGGACTAACCTTGTTTATCTAAGTGGTTGATTTAGAGAAAGGTTGTCCTCATGATGAGCATATTGAATATGAAGCATGACACATGTCATGTGATCAAAGATGAAGATCAAGATGATGCTTGGCTCCATGGACCGGTGTTGAAGGTGAAGGGCTAGTCGAGGCTTCGGAGTGAAGGACCATGCGATGGTGAAGCTCGGGCAAGACTAGGCGCCGATGGACCGATGCACGGTGAAGGGCAAGTGAAGTCGAGGTCGATGGATCGAGACGGTCACATGATGGTGTGAAGCGTTCATATCATTTGAAGGAACAAAATGGGCTCAAGGCAAAGGTATAACCGATAGGGCCATTTTGTTTTGCACTCAAGACACCATAGAGGGTGTGAGTGGTTTAGGATCGATAGCCGCACTATTAAGAGGGGAAGTCTTATCGGCTATTCGACGCACGGGTGCCACTAGGTGAATTCATGAAGTGCATTGCATATAGGGCCTAGTGAGCTAGCCTAACCTTTGGGAAATGATTGTGAAAAGCTAACACACAAGCACATGGAGTTGTACACTTGGTGGTGTTGGCACATTTACAAAGGTGGCGTTTGGGCGCCAGTGGCTTGCGGGGTAGAGATGGGTTTGGGTCCCTCTCTTCCTCCCGCCGAGCCTGTGAGGCGGGATTCGGCGCTTTTGGGAAAAATGGATGCATATTTTCTATTGCGCCGGATGCAAAATTTGGTTGAAATCGTGCTATCTCTGTTGATCAAGTTGGTATACTTGTTGGATAGCATGTTGGAGAACTTGGTTCGACGGCACGGCGAAAGGCGGCCTTTTGCAGAGCGCCGGGACGCGCAGCGAGCGCCGGACGCGTCCGGCGCATTGTGGCATGGCGCGAGGTGGCCGGGCCGCGAAGACCGTCGGACGCGGCGGCGGACGCGTCCGCGGCGGCCGGACGCGGACCGAAAGTTTCGGTCTCGGGCGTTGGAAGACGGTGCTCGGTCGGACGCGCGGCGGACGCGGCCGCCCGACGCGTCCGGCGTGGTCTCGCGAGGGCTCGAGGTTGAGCCGCGACGCGCGCGGACGCACGCGTCGGACTCGGGCGGTTCACATTCATCGTCCGGCGCTCGGTGGATTCGAACGGAGAAGTTCCAACGGTCGGTGACGTGGCGCGCGAAGAGCGCCGGACGCGTCCGGCGAGAAGGCGGGCGGACGCGTCCGGCGCGTGTTGAGTCGGCCCGAGGGGCAACGGCTAGTTTGAAGAGTTTGGGCTATAAATAGATGGGAGGCCGGGCTTGGCTCCCTCTCTTGGCTCTCCCAACTCTTTCATTCATCCTTTGAGCCGAAGAAACACTCTCCCTCTCATCTCTCTTGCTTGATTGTGAATCCAAAGTGAGATTGAGAGATCACCTAGTGCATTGCATTGCTTGAGGGCATCTAGTGGCACTTGTGGGTGGTTTAGCCGGTGGATTTCTTGTTACTCTTGGAGAGTACCGCTCCTAGCCGGCTTGGAGATTGTTGGAGGCGTTGGCAAGAGAAGGTGATTGTTCTTGGCCACCTCCGGTTGATTGTGAGAGGTTTGAGCTCACCTCGTGGGGATCACGAAGAGCATCCTAGTGGATTGCGCGTGTCGTTGAGTACCTCGCTTGAGAGTGGTGTCTTGCGGTGCCTTGCGGGCGAGCCTTGAGGGCTAGTGACTTGAGGGTCACACCGAGGAACCATCTAGGTGTTGGTCGACACAACGGGTGACGTAGCTTGGCGGTGCCCAAGTGAACATCCGGGGATAAATCATTGTGTTCATCTTGTCTCCCGGTGATTGGTCATCATCCTTTGTGTGTTGCCGATTGTGATTGATTGTTCATCTCCTTGGTGATTGGCAACCTCGACTCGACACGTCGGTATAACAAGCTCCTACCCTCTCTTGTATTACTTTGATTACATTCTTGCAAAGTAGAATTGCTTGCGTGGTCGGGTCGGGGAACCACTTCTTGTGTAGACTAAATCCCGTGGGTAGAACTCTTGATCACTAGTGGTAGCTTTTGTGTGTACTAGTGATCACCTACTAGAATTGCTTGGATAGGAGGCTTGCAACATCTAGTAGGCTAAGCATAACTTGCTTTCCGCCGTTTGTGTATCTAACGAAGTTTGCTTAGTGAGTTTGTAGAAGTTTTTATAGGCTATTCACCCCCCCTCTAGCCATCTAGGACCTTACAAGTGGTATCGGAGCCGAGGTCACCGTTTTTGTGCAAGGCTTAACATCCTACGGTGTTAAGATGGCTCAAATTGTGTTCAACCATGTTGGGGGCAAACCGCCTATGTTTGATGGAGTTAGTTCTTTTGATCATTGGAAGAGAAAGATGATCATGTATCTTGGTTCAATTCAAGAGAGTCTTGCAAGTCACTTTGCATGACTATGCTATACTTGATCATGATCACCTCACCGATGAAGATAGAGCCAACATCACATGCAATAGAATGGCTCTCAACACTCTATACAATGGCATTGATACAAAGGTGTTTGAGGGGATCAAGGATTTGGAGCTTGCTAGTGAAGTGTGGACTAGGTTGGGTGAGACCTATGAGGGCACCAAGGTTGTGAAGAGTGCCAAGTTATATGGACTCAAGAGTGAGTTCGAGAACTTCAAGAAGAAAGAGGATGAAACAATCATTGAAATGTTTCATCGCTTACAAGTGATTGTGAATGATCTCAAGAGTTTGGGGCACAAGACAAAAGATGAAGACTTTTGTCACAAGTTCTTGATTTGCTTGCCGAGGAGCTTCAAGATGTTGAAGCTTATGCTACAAAGAGATGGGCTTGAAGGCAAGAAACCAAATGATTTGCTTGGTGAAGTCTTGACATATGACAAGTTTGATCAAGATGATGAGAAGGTGGAGGAAGAGAAGAAGAAGAAGACCGTGGCATTCCAAGCCACATCCTCCAAGGGCAAAGCACCAATCTTTGAAGAAGAAGAAAACAATGAGGAAGATTGCGACTTTGAGATTGATGATGAGGCACTTGCTCTTGTAGTGAAGAAGATGGGACACATGTTCATCAAGAGAAGAGGCTTCAAGAGGAACAACTTCAAGAAGCAAGAGCAACCAAGAAAGTGCTTCAATTGTGATAGCACCGAGCATCTACAAGCCGAATGCCCATATGAGAAGAAGAAGAACTACAACAAGGGCAAGTTTGAGAAGAAGAAGCATGAGGCCAAGATGACACTCAAGAAGGGCAAGAATGGTGCATTTGTGGTCACTTGGGAAAGTGACAATGATGATGAAGATGAAGATTCAAGCAACAAGGCTATGGCTTCCATCGCCATCAACAAGAAGTCTTCATTATTCTCTACATCACCATCATGCTTCATGGCCAAGGAAACAAAGGTACAATATGATGATAGTGATGATGATAGTGAGATGGAATATGCTCACGATGTTGATAATGTTGATGATGATGATGAACCGACTAAGGATCAATTATATGACTTGATGCAAGAAACTAGAGATATAGCTATTGCCAAGGAAAAGGAGTGCAAGAAGCTTTCAATGAAAGTAGAAATACTTGAGAAAGCCCTAGGTGAGCTTATGACCACTCATGAGAGTCTAGTGGTAGACCATGAGAAGCTTGGTGATGCTCATTCTAAGCTTAAAGAAGCTCACTCACTTCTACTTGAGCAACAAGCAAAGAAAGTGGTGATTGCATCATGTGATATAGGTCTTACTTGTGACATCATTGATGAGTCATTTTATCAACCTATCATCATGACAAATGCTAACCCTTCTTGTAGCACATCATCCACCACCACCACCGACTCTATCTCCACTACTAGTGATGGCTTCACTTGTGATGCTACACTAATGGTAGAGAATGAGACCCTCAAGAAGGAGGTGGATGAGCTCACTCATGCCTTAGGCAAAGCCTATGGTGGTGAGGCCCGCTTGCTAAAGTGCTTGGGTAGCCAAAGGTTCTCTCTTAACAAAGAGGGATTGGGCTATACCCCCAAGAAGGGCAAGTCGGCCTTTGCAACTCCAAAGCCTAGCTTTGTGAAGAGCAATGGTCGGTTTTGCTATAGATGCAAGCAAGTTGGGCACCTAGAGCAAAATTGCAACAAGAAGCAACAAAACAAGAAACTTGACAATGCTATACCTTTTGATTCTTGTTATGTGCTTACCAAGGGTGTGAAAGGTGTACAAGCTAAGTTTGTTGGTACACCCATTGTTGGCCCAAAGAAGAAGGCAATTTGGGTACCAAAGAGCTTAGTCACTAACCTACAAGGACCCAAGCAAAAATGGGTACCTAAGCTTCATTGATTTGCTTGTAGGTGAATTATAAAGCCGGAGGAAGGCATTGGATTATTGATAGTGGGTGTTCTCAACACATGACCGGCACATCAAGAATGTTTGATTCAATTGAGAAGAATGATAGTGGCATTGAGTCAATTACTTTTGGCAATAACAAGAAAGGCAAGGTTGTTGGTTTGGGCAAGATTGCAATATCAAATGACATGAGTATCTCCAATGTGATGCTAGTTGAAAGCTTGGATTTCAATCTTCTCTCCGTGGCACAAATTTGTGATCGAGGGTACAAGTGCATTTTTGGGGCAAATGATGTTGAGGTAGTTTCTCTTGATGGCTCCAACTTGGTGTTCAAAGGCTTTAGATATGAGAATCTCTATCTTGTTGATTTCAACACTAGTGAAGCTTCTTTGACAACATGTTTGATATCAAAATCAAGTTTGGGTTGGCTTTGGCATAGAAGGCTTGGGCATGTTGGCATGAAACAATTGAAGAAGCTCACACAACACAATCTTGTTGAAGGCTTGAAAGATGTTGTATTTGAGAAGGACAAGTTGTGTAGTGCATGTCAAGCCGGGAAGCAAGTTGGAAGCTCACATCCAAAGAAGAGCATAATGAGCACATGCAAAGCATTTGAGTTGTTGCACATGGATCTATTTGGCCCAACTACATACACAAGTATTGGTGGCAACAAGTATGGGTTTGTCATAGTGGATGACTTCACAAGATTTACATGGGTATTCTTTCTTAGTGACAAGAGTGAAGTGTATGACACCTTCAAGACTTTTCTCACTAGAGTTCACAATGAGTTTGACATAAGAATCAAGAAAGTGAGAAGTGACAATGGGAGTGAGTTCAAGAATACAAGAATGGAAGAATTGTGTGATCACTATGGCATTGGCCATCAATTCTCGGCCAAATACACCCCACAATCAAATGGCCTAGTTGAGAGGAAGAATAGAACATTACTTGATATGGCTAGATCAATGCTTCATGAGTACAATGTTAGTCAATCATTTTGGGATGAAGCAATCAACACGGCATGTTACTATATCAATAGGCTCTATTGTCATACTTTGCTAGAGAAGACCCCATATGAGTTACTTCATGGAAGAAAGCCCAACATTGGCTATTTTAGAGTGTTTGGTTGCAAATGCTATATCTTGAGGAAGGGCACTAGATTTGGGAAGTTTGAAAAGAGATGTGATGAAGGGTTCCTACTCGGTTATTCAACTACAAGCAAAGCTTATAGAGTTTGGAACAATTCAAGTGGCATTAGAGAGGAAGTCCATGATGTGCAATTTGATGAAACCAATGGGTCACAAGATGAAGATGAGAATCTAGAAGATGTTGGTGGAACTCAATTGGTTGAAGCTATGAAGAACATGGACATTGGGGACATTAGAGCAAAGCAAGTGGTTGTTGTGCAAGATGATAAAGATGAAGTGCTCAATTCTCCATTGAGGCAAGCTAGCAATGCTCAAGTGCAAGATCATGGTGCTAGTTCATCCAACGAGGACAAGTCAAGTGATCAATCAAGCTCAAGCAATCAAGTGCAAGTGCTACAACCACAACATGTTGCAAGAGATCACCCAATTGATAGTGTTATTGGTGATATTAGAAGTGGTGTACAAACAAGATCAAGAGTGGCAATGATTTGTGAGTATGCATCATTTGTGTCAACCAAAGAGCCAAAGAAAGTTGAGGAAGCCTTGGATGATGCCGATTGGATCATGGCAATGCAAGAAGAGCTCAACAACTTCACAAGAAATGATGTGTGGGAGTTAGTTGAGAGGCCGGAGGATCACAATGTCATTGGAACCAAATGGGTTTTCAAGAACAAGCAAGATCAAGATGGTGTTGTGATTAGAAACAAAGCAAGACTAGTTGCACAAGGCTATACTCAAGTTGAAGGTCTTGACTATGATGAAACATATGCTCCCGTGGCAAGATTGGAGGCAATAAGGATTCTATTGGCTTATGCATGTGCCCACAACATCAAGTTATATCAAATGGATGTCAAGAGTGCATTTCTCAATGGGATCATCAATGAGCTAGTATATGTTGAGCAACCTCCCGGTTTTGAAGATGAGAAGAAGCCCAACCATGTGTACAAGTTGAAGAAGGCTTTGTATGGCTTGAAGCAAGCACCTAGAGCATGGTATGAGAGATTGAAGACTTTTCTTCACTCCAAGGGGTTCATTATGGGCAAGGTTGATACTACTCTATTCACCAAGAAGATTGGTAATGATCTCTTCATTGTGCAAATCTATGTTGATGATATCATCTTTGGATCAACCAATCAAGCATATTGTGAAGAATTTGGTGAAATGATGGCAAAAGAATTTGAGATGTCCATGATTGGTGAACTTAGTTATTTTCTTGGTCTTCAAGTAAAGCAATTGAAGAATGGGACATTTGTGAGTCAAGGGAAATACATAAGGGACATGTTGAAGAAGTTTGGGATGCAAGATGCAAAGCCAATCTCAACTCCAATGGGCACAAATGGGAATCTTGATAGTGATCATGATGGCAATATGGTGAATCAAAAGGATTATCGGTCATTGATTGGAAGCCTACTCTATGTCACCGCATCAAGGCCGGATGTCATGTTTAGTGTTTGCATGTGTGCTAGATATCAAGCCTCACCTAGAGAGAGTCATCTCATGGCCGCAAAGAGAATATTGAGGTACTTGAAGCAAACAAGAGATGTTGGATTGTGGTATCCCAAGGGGTCAAAGTTTGAATTAATTGGATATTCGGACTCCGACTATGGTGGTTGCAAGATCAATAGAAAGAGCACAAGTGGTACATGTCAACTTCTTGGAAGATCACTTGTGTCATGGTCCTCAAAGAAACAAAATAGTGTGGCAATCTCTACCGCCGAAGCCGAATATGTTAGTGCGGGGAGTTGTTGTGCACAATTGCTTTGGATGAAGTCAACTTTGAAGGATTATGGCATCAACTTCAAGAATGTGCCATTGTTTTGTGATAATGAAAGTGCAATCAAGATGACACAAAACCCGGTTCAACATGGAAGAACAAAGCACATTGACATAAGGCATCACTTTATAAGAGATCATCAACAAAAGGGTGACATTTCCATTGAAAGTGTGGGCACCGATGATCAACTTGCCGACATCCTCACCAAGCCACTTGATGAAAGAAGGTTTTGCAAGCTAAGGAATGAGTTGAACATTCTTGATTTCTCAAACATGTGTTGAATGCACCCCACCACTACTTGACATGCCTCTCCTTCGACAAAGCAAGGTACAATTGGTTGACATGTCATTCATGCTTAGGATTATACTTATGGTAGCACATGTAGACATACAAGGTGCATTTGGAGCATTCATGATAAATCAAATGTGTTTGATGTATATATGCTTACCACTATTGCTTCTATGCTTTTCTTGATCTAGTGGTGACATATGACATGTTTGTGGGCTTGCAATCCTAGTGTTGAATCTAGAATATTTGCTACAAGTGTTTAATTCAACATAGGCAAGATAACCCTTGTCATGAGGTGTGAAGAAGCTTGTCTTTGGTTCAAACCGATTTAAATATCTTTGGCAAGTGGTCTAGATTGAACCAATTTTGACTAAAGTTTTGTTTACTCCATCAAAGTCATTTTCTCTCCACAATTTGATCCCATTTTTTGGGCAATTGTTGACAAAGGGGAGAGAAAAAGATGATTGAACATGATAAAGGGGTAAATAAAATTTTGATGCACACAAGTAGGGGGAGCAAGCCCATGAACAAGTTGTTGCATTTGTTTGTGCATTCTCATATGACTTGCTCATGGCACCTAGTTTTAAAGTTTTATACAAGTGGTGTCTCCTTGCTTGTGTGGTGCTATGCTAGTATAGGACTTGTATGATGAAATGATCTACTAGCATGCATAGGTTGTAACTAGACTCCCCTTGCCTTTACAAGTGGTTCAAGAACTTTGCTTATAATATTGATCTCACGAGGTTCTTGAGTTTTTGATGGATGTCTAGTTACTATATGGTGCTAAGGATGGTGTAAAAGGCAACTCCGATTGGTATCACGCTTCAAAGGTCTATTTCTTACACCTTAGCATCATTTTGGTAGAATTACTCTCCCCACACTTCTATCCATGCATATGTGCAAAGCTTCAAATCCAAACTCTATGCACATATGTAGGGGGAGCAATACTACCAAAACCGAACTTGCTATAGTTGTCCAAATTCCTCTTGTGAGCTTAATGATTGGACAAGTATGACAAGTTCAAAAATTTTATTATAAAATCATCTTTGTTGAGGTTGTCATCAATTACCAAAAAGGGGGAGATTGAAAGTCCCTAGTTTGGTTTTGGCTAATTGATGAAACCTAGGACTAACCTTGTTTATCTAAGTGGTTGATTTAGAGAAAGGTTGTCCTCATGATGAGCATATTGAATATGAAGCATGACACATGTCATGTGATCAAAGATGAAGATCAAGATGATGCTTGGCTCCATGGACCGGTGTTGAAGGTGAAGGGCTAGTCGAGGCTTCGGAGTGAAGGACCATGCGATGGTGAAGCTCGGGCAAGACTAGGCGCCGATGGACCGATGCACGGTGAAGGGCAAGTGAAGTCGAGGTCGATGGATCGAGACGGTCACATGATGGTGTGAAGCGTTCATATCATTTGAAGGAACAAAATGGGCTCAAGGCAAAGGTATAACCGATAGGGCCATTTTGTTTTGCACTCAAGACACCATAGAGGGTGTGAGTGGTTTAGGATCGATAGCCGCACTATTAAGAGGGGAAGTCTTATCGGCTATTCGACGCACGGGTGCCACTAGGTGAATTCATGAAGTGCATTGCATATAGGGCCTAGTGAGCTAGCCTAACCTTTGGGAAATGATTGTGAAAAGCTAACACACAAGCACATGGAGTTGTACACTTGGTGGTGTTGGCACATTTACAAAGGTGGCGTTTGGGCGCGCTGTGGCTTGCAGGGTAGAGATGGGTTTGGGTCCCTCTCTTCCTCCCGCCGAGCCTCGTGAGGCGGGATTCGGCGCTTTTGGGAAAAATGGATGCATATTTTCTATTGCGCCGGATGCAAAATTTGGTTGAAATCGTGCTATCTCGTTGATCAAGTTGGTATACTTGTTGGATAGCATGTTGGAGAACTTGGTTCGACGGCACGGCGAAAGGCGGCTTTGCGAGAGGCGCGGACGCGCCTTGGCGCGACGCGGACGCGTCCGGCGCATTGTGGCATGGCGCGAGGTGGCCGGCTGGGCGGGCGAAGACCGTCGGACGCGGCGGGCGGACGCGCGTCCGCGGCGCCGGACGCGGACCCCGAAAGTTTCGTCTCGGGCGTTGCGCCAGTGCTCGGTCGGACGCGCGGCGGACGCGGCCGCCAGACGCGTCCGGCGTGGTCTCGCGAGGGCTCGAGGTTGAGCTGCTGACGCGCGCCGGACGCACGCGTCGGACTCGGGCGGTTCACTGTTCATCGTCCGGCGCTCGGTGGATTCGAACGGAGAAGTTCCAACGGTCGGTGACGTGGCGCGCTGAAGAGCGCCGGACGCGTCCGGCGAGCAGCGGCGGACGCGTCCGGCGCGTGTTGCGGAGTCAGCCCGAGGGGCAACGGCTAGTTTGAAGAGTTTGGGCTATAAATAGATGGGAGGCCGGGCTTGGCTCCCTCTCTTGGCTCTCCCAACTCTTTCATTCATCCTTTGAGCTGAAGAAACACTCTCCCTCTCATCTCTCTTGCTTGATTGTGAATCCAAAGTGAGATTGAGAGATCACCTAGTGCATTGCATTGCTTGAGGGCATCTAGTGGCACTTGTGGGTGGTTTAGCCGGTGGATTTCTTGTTACTCTTGGAGAGTACCGCTCCTAGCCGGCTTGGAGATTGTTGGAGGCGTTGGCAAGAGAAGGTGATTGTTCTTGGCCACCTCCGGTTGATTGTGAGAGGTTTGAGCTCACCTCGTGGGGATCACGAAGAGCATCCTAGTGGATTGCGCGTGTCGTTGAGTACCTCGCTTGAGAGTGGTGTCTTGCGGTGCCTTGCGGGGCGAGCCTTGAGGGGCTAGTGACTTGAGGGTCACACCGAGGAACCATCTAGGTGTTGGTCGACACAACGGGTGACGTAGCTTGGCGGTGCCCAAGTGAACATCCGGGGATAAATCATTGTGTTCATCTTGTCTCCCGGTGATTGGTCATCATCCTTTGTGTGTTGCCGATTGTGATTGATTGTTCATCTCCTTGGTGATTGGCAACCTCGACTCGACACGTCGGTATAACAAGCTCCTACCCTCTCTTGTATTACTTTGATTACATTCTTGCAAAGTAGAATTGCTTGCGTGGTCGGTCGGGAACCACTTCTTGTGTAGACTAAATCCCGTGGGTAGAACTCTTGATCACTAGTGGTAGCTTTTGTGTGTACTAGTGATCACCTACTAGAATTGCTTGGATAGGAGGCTTGCAACATCTAGTAGGCTAAGCATAACTTGCTTTCCGCCGTTTGTGTATCTAACGAAGTTTGCTTAGTGAGTTTGTAGAAGTTTTTATAGGCTATTCACCCCCCCTCTAGCCATCTAGGACCTTACAAGTGGTATCGGAGCCGAGGTCACCGTTTTTGTGCAAGGCTTAACATCCTACGGTGTTAAGATGGCTCAAATTGTGTTCAACCATGTTGGGGGCAAACCGCCTATGTTTGATGGAGTTAGTTCTTTTGATCATTGGAAGAGAAAGATGATCATGTATCTTGGTTCAATTCAAGAGAGAGTCTTGCAAGTCACTTTGCATGACTATGCTATACTTGATCATGATCACCTCACCGATGAAGATAGAGCCAACATCACATGCAATAGAATGGCTCTCAACACTCTATACAATGGCATTGATACAAAGGTGTTTGAGGGGATCAAGGATTTGGAGCTTGCTAGTGAAGTGTGGACTAGGTTGGGTGAGACCTATGAGGGCACCAAGGTTGTGAAGAGTGCCAAGTTATATGGACTCAAGAGTGAGTTCGAGAACTTCAAGAAGAAAGAGGATGAAACAATCATTGAAATGTTTCATCGCTTACAAGTGATTGTGAATGATCTCAAGAGTTTGGGGCACAAGACAAAAGATGAAGACTTTTGTCACAAGTTCTTGATTTGCTTGCCGAGGAGCTTCAAGATGTTGAAGCTTATGCTACAAAGAGATGGGCTTGAAGGCAAGAAACCAAATGATTTGCTTGGTGAAGTCTTGACATATGACAAGTTTGATCAAGATGATGAGAAGGTGGAGGAAGAGAAGAAGAAGAAGACCGTGGCATTCCAAGCCACATCCTCCAAGGGCAAAGCACCAATCTTTGAAGAAGAAGAAAACAATGAGGAAGATTGCGACTTTGAGATTGATGATGAGGCACTTGCTCTTGTAGTGAAGAAGATGGGACACATGTTCATCAAGAGAAGAGGCTTCAAGAGGAACAACTTCAAGAAGCAAGAGCAACCAAGAAAGTGCTTCAATTGTGATAGCACCGAGCATCTACAAGCCGAATGCCCATATGAGAAGAAGAAGAACTACAACAAGGGCAAGTTTGAGAAGAAGAAGCATGAGGCCAAGATGACACTCAAGAAGGGCAAGAATGGTGCATTTGTGGTCACTTGGGAAAGTGACAATGATGATGAAGATGAAGATTCAAGCAACAAGGCTATGGCTTCCATCGCCATCAACAAGAAGTCTTCATTATTCTCTACATCACCATCATGCTTCATGGCCAAGGAAACAAAGGTACAATATGATGATAGTGATGATGATAGTGAGATGGAATATGCTCACGATGTTGATAATGTTGATGATGATGATGAACCGACTAAGGATCAATTATATGACTTGATGCAAGAAACTAGAGATATAGCTATTGCCAAGGAAAAGGAGTGCAAGAAGCTTTCAATGAAAGTAGAAATACTTGAGAAAGCCCTAGGTGAGCTTATGACCACTCATGAGAGTCTAGTGGTAGACCATGAGAAGCTTGGTGATGCTCATTCTAAGCTTAAAGAAGCTCACTCACTTCTACTTGAGCAACAAGCAAAGAAAGTGGTGATTGCATCATGTGATATAGGTCTTACTTGTGACATCATTGATGAGTCATTTTATCAACCTATCATCATGACAAATGCTAACCCTTCTTGTAGCACATCATCCACCACCACCACCGACTCTATCTCCACTACTAGTGATGGCTTCACTTGTGATGCTACACTAATGGTAGAGAATGAGACCCTCAAGAAGGAGGTGGATGAGCTCACTCATGCCTTAGGCAAAGCCTATGGTGGTGAGGCCCGCTTGCTAAAGTGCTTGGGTAGCCAAAGGTTCTCTCTTAACAAAGAGGGATTGGGCTATACCCCCAAGAAGGGCAAGTCGGCCTTTGCAACTCCAAAGCCTAGCTTTGTGAAGAGCAATGGTCGGTTTTGCTATAGATGCAAGCAAGTTGGGCACCTAGAGCAAAATTGCAACAAGAAGCAACAAAACAAGAAACTTGACAATGCTATACCTTTTGATTCTTGTTATGTGCTTACCAAGGGTGTGAAAGGTGTACAAGCTAAGTTTGTTGGTACACCCATTGTTGGCCCAAAGAAGAAGGCAATTTGGGTACCAAAGAGCTTAGTCACTAACCTACAAGGACCCAAGCAAAAATGGGTACCTAAGCTTCATTGATTTGCTTGTAGGTGAATTATAAAGCCGGAGGAAGGCATTGGATTATTGATAGTGGGTGTTCTCAACACATGACCGGCACATCAAGAATGTTTGATTCAATTGAGAAGAATGATAGTGGCATTGAGTCAATTACTTTTGGCAATAACAAGAAAGGCAAGGTTGTTGGTTTGGGCAAGATTGCAATATCAAATGACATGAGTATCTCCAATGTGATGCTAGTTGAAAGCTTGGATTTCAATCTTCTCTCCGTGGCACAAATTTGTGATCGAGGGTACAAGTGCATTTTTGGGGCAAATGATGTTGAGGTAGTTTCTCTTGATGGCTCCAACTTGGTGTTCAAAGGCTTTAGATATGAGAATCTCTATCTTGTTGATTTCAACACTAGTGAAGCTTCTTTGACAACATGTTTGATATCAAAATCAAGTTTGGGTTGGCTTTGGCATAGAAGGCTTGGGCATGTTGGCATGAAACAATTGAAGAAGCTCACACAACACAATCTTGTTGAAGGCTTGAAAGATGTTGTATTTGAGAAGGACAAGTTGTGTAGTGCATGTCAAGCCGGGAAGCAAGTTGGAAGCTCACATCCAAAGAAGAGCATAATGAGCACATGCAAAGCATTTGAGTTGTTGCACATGGATCTATTTGGCCCAACTACATACACAAGTATTGGTGGCAACAAGTATGGGTTTGTCATAGTGGATGACTTCACAAGATTTACATGGGTATTCTTTCTTAGTGACAAGAGTGAAGTGTATGACACCTTCAAGACTTTTCTCACTAGAGTTCACAATGAGTTTGACATAAGAATCAAGAAAGTGAGAAGTGACAATGGGAGTGAGTTCAAGAATACAAGAATGGAAGAATTGTGTGATCACTATGGCATTGGCCATCAATTCTCGGCCAAATACACCCCACAATCAAATGGCCTAGTTGAGAGGAAGAATAGAACATTACTTGATATGGCTAGATCAATGCTTCATGAGTACAATGTTAGTCAATCATTTTGGGATGAAGCAATCAACACGGCATGTTACTATATCAATAGGCTCTATTGTCATACTTTGCTAGAGAAGACCCCATATGAGTTACTTCATGGAAGAAAGCCCAACATTGGCTATTTTAGAGTGTTTGGTTGCAAATGCTATATCTTGAGGAAGGGCACTAGATTTGGGAAGTTTGAAAAGAGATGTGATGAAGGGTTCCTACTCGGTTATTCAACTACAAGCAAAGCTTATAGAGTTTGGAACAATTCAAGTGGCATTAGAGAGGAAGTCCATGATGTGCAATTTGATGAAACCAATGGGTCACAAGATGAAGATGAGAATCTAGAAGATGTTGGTGGAACTCAATTGGTTGAAGCTATGAAGAACATGGACATTGGGGACATTAGAGCAAAGCAAGTGGTTGTTGTGCAAGATGATAAAGATGAAGTGCTCAATTCTCCATTGAGGCAAGCTAGCAATGCTCAAGTGCAAGATCATGGTGCTAGTTCATCCAACGAGGACAAGTCAAGTGATCAATCAAGCTCAAGCAATCAAGTGCAAGTGCTACAACCACAACATGTTGCAAGAGATCACCCAATTGATAGTGTTATTGGTGATATTAGAAGTGGTGTACAAACAAGATCAAGAGTGGCAATGATTTGTGAGTATGCATCATTTGTGTCAACCAAAGAGCCAAAGAAAGTTGAGGAAGCCTTGGATGATGCCGATTGGATCATGGCAATGCAAGAAGAGCTCAACAACTTCACAAGAAATGATGTGTGGGAGTTAGTTGAGAGGCCGGAGGATCACAATGTCATTGGAACCAAATGGGTTTTCAAGAACAAGCAAGATCAAGATGGTGTTGTGATTAGAAACAAAGCAAGACTAGTTGCACAAGGCTATACTCAAGTTGAAGGTCTTGACTATGATGAAACATATGCTCCCGTGGCAAGATTGGAGGCAATAAGGATTCTATTGGCTTATGCATGTGCCCACAACATCAAGTTATATCAAATGGATGTCAAGAGTGCATTTCTCAATGGGATCATCAATGAGCTAGTATATGTTGAGCAACCTCCCGGTTTTGAAGATGAGAAGAAGCCCAACCATGTGTACAAGTTGAAGAAGGCTTTGTATGGCTTGAAGCAAGCACCTAGAGCATGGTATGAGAGATTGAAGACTTTTCTTCACTCCAAGGGGTTCATTATGGGCAAGGTTGATACTACTCTATTCACCAAGAAGATTGGTAATGATCTCTTCATTGTGCAAATCTATGTTGATGATATCATCTTTGGATCAACCAATCAAGCATATTGTGAAGAATTTGGTGAAATGATGGCAAAAGAATTTGAGATGTCCATGATTGGTGAACTTAGTTATTTTCTTGGTCTTCAAGTAAAGCAATTGAAGAATGGGACATTTGTGAGTCAAGGGAAATACATAAGGGACATGTTGAAGAAGTTTGGGATGCAAGATGCAAAGCCAATCTCAACTCCAATGGGCACAAATGGGAATCTTGATAGTGATCATGATGGCAATATGGTGAATCAAAAGGATTATCGGTCATTGATTGGAAGCCTACTCTATGTCACCGCATCAAGGCCGGATGTCATGTTTAGTGTTTGCATGTGTGCTAGATATCAAGCCTCACCTAGAGAGAGTCATCTCATGGCCGCAAAGAGAATATTGAGGTACTTGAAGCAAACAAGAGATGTTGGATTGTGGTATCCCAAGGGGTCAAAGTTTGAATTAATTGGATATTCGGACTCCGACTATGGTGGTTGCAAGATCAATAGAAAGAGCACAAGTGGTACATGTCAACTTCTTGGAAGATCACTTGTGTCATGGTCCTCAAAGAAACAAAATAGTGTGGCAATCTCTACCGCGAAGCCGAATATGTTAGTGCGGGGAGTTGTTGTGCACAATTGCTTTGGATGAAGTCAACTTTGAAGGATTATGGCATCAACTTCAAGAATGTGCCATTGTTTTGTGATAATGAAAGTGCAATCAAGATGACACAAAACCCGGTTCAACATGGAAGAACAAAGCACATTGACATAAGGCATCACTTTATAAGAGATCATCAACAAAAGGGTGACATTTCCATTGAAAGTGTGGGCACCGATGATCAACTTGCCGACATCCTCACCAAGCCACTTGATGAAAGAAGGTTTTGCAAGCTAAGGAATGAGTTGAACATTCTTGATTTCTCAAACATGTGTTGAATGCACCCCACCACTACTTGACATGCCTCTCCTTCGACAAAGCAAGGTACAATTGGTTGACATGTCATTCATGCTTAGGATTATACTTATGGTAGCACATGTAGACATACAAGGTGCATTTGGAGCATTCATGATAAATCAAATGTGTTTGATGTATATATGCTTACCACTATTGCTTCTATGCTTTTCTTGATCTAGTGGTGACATATGACATGTTTGTGGGCTTGCAATCCTAGTGTTGAATCTAGAATATTTGCTACAAGTGTTTAATTCAACATAGGCAAGATAACCCTTGTCATGAGGTGTGAAGAAGCTTGTCTTTGGTTCAAACCGATTTAAATATCTTTGGCAAGTGGTCTAGATTGAACCAATTTTGACTAAAGTTTTGTTTACTCCATCAAAGTCATTTTCTCTCCACAATTTGATCCCATTTTTTTGGGCAATTGTTGACAAAGGGGGAGAGAAAAAGATGATTGAACATGATAAAGGGGTAAATAAAATTTTGATGCACACAAGTAGGGGGAGCAAGCCCATGAACAAGTTGTTGCATTTGTTTGTGCATTCTCATATGACTTGCTCATGGCACCTAGTTTTAAAGTTTTATACAAGTGGTGTCTCCTTGCTTGTGTGGTGCTATGCTAGTATAGGACTTGTATGATGAAATGATCTACTAGCATGCATAGGTTGTAACTAGACTCCCTTGCCTTTACAAGTGGTTCAAGAACTTTGCTTATAATATTGATCTCACGAGGTTCTTGAGTTTTTGATGGATGTCTAGTTACTATATGGTGCTAAGGATGGTGTAAAAGGCAACTCCGATTGGTATCACGCTTCAAAGGTCTATTTCTTACACCTTAGCATCATTTTGGTAGAATTACTCTCCCCACACTTCTATCCATGCATATGTGCAAAGCTTCAAATCCAAACTCTATGCACATATGTAGGGGGAGCAATACTACCAAAACCGAACTTGCTATAGTTGTCCAAATTCCTCTTGTGAGCTTAATGATTGGACAAGTATGACAAGTTCAAAATTTTATTATAAAATCATCTTTGTTGAGGTTGTCATCAATTACCAAAAAGGGGGAGATTGAAAGTCCCTAGTTTGGTTTTGGCTAATTGATGAAACCTAGGACTAACCTTGTTTATCTAAGTGGTTGATTTAGAGAAAGGTTGTCCTCATGATGAGCATATTGAATATGAAGCATGACACATGTCATGTGATCAAAGATGAAGATCAAGATGATGCTTGGCTCCATGGACCGGTGTTGAAGGTGAAGGGCTAGTCGAGGCTTCGGAGTGAAGGACCATGCGATGGTGAAGCTCGGGCAAGACTAGGCGCCGATGGACCGATGCACGGTGAAGGGCAAGTGAAGTCGAGGTCGATGGATCGAGACGGTCACATGATGGTGTGAAGCGTTCATATCATTTGAAGGAACAAAATGGGCTCAAGGCAAAGGTATAACCGATAGGGCCATTTTGTTTTGCACTCAAGACACCATAGAGGGTGTGAGTGGTTTAGGATCGATAGCCGCACTATTAAGAGGGGAAGTCTTATCGGCTATTCGACGCACGGGTGCCACTAGGTGAATTCATGAAGTGCATTGCATATAGGGCCTAGTGAGCTAGCCTAACCTTTGGGAAATGATTGTGAAAAGCTAACACACAAGCACATGGAGTTGTACACTTGGTGGTGTTGGCACATTTACAAAGGTGGCGTTTGGGCGCGCTGTGGCTTGCAGGGTAGAGATGGGTTTGGGTCCCTCTCTTCCTCCCGCCGAGCCTGTGAGGCGGGATTCGGCGCTTTTGGGAAAAATGGATGCATATTTTCTATTGCGCCGGATGCAAAATTTGGTTGAAATCGTGCTATCTCTGTTGATCAAGTTGGTATACTTGTTGGATAGCATGTTGGAGAACTTGGTTCGACGGCACGGCGAAAGGCAGCTCTGCAGGAGGCGCCGGACGCGCCAGCGCGAGCGCCGACGCGTCCCGGCGCATTGTGGCATGGCGCGAGGTGGCCGGCCGGGCGCAGACCGTCGGACGCGGCGGGGCGGACGCGTCCGGCGGCGGCGGACGCGGACCGAAAGTTTCGGTCTCGGGCGTTACGACGGTGCTCGGTCGGACGCGCGGCGGACGCGGCCGCCGACGCGTCCGGCGTGGTCTCGCGAGGGCTCGAGGTTGAGCCGGCCGACGCGCGCCGGACGCACGCGTCGGACTCGGGCGGTTCACTTCATCGTCCGGCGCTCGGTGGATTCGAACGGAGAAGTTCCAACGGTCGGTGACGTGGCGCGCTGAAGAGCGCCGGACGCGTCCGGCGAGCAGCGGCGGACGCGTCCGGCGCGTGTTGCGGAGTCAGCCCGAGGGGCAACGGCTAGTTTGAAGAGTTTGGGCTATAAATAGATGGGAGGCCGGGCTTGGCTCCTCTCTTGGCTCTCCCAACTCTTTCATTCATCCTTTGAGTGAAGAAACACTCTCCCTCTCATCTCTCTTGCTTGATTGTGAATCCAAAGTGAGATTGAGAGATCACCTAGTGCATTGCATTGCTTGAGGGCATCTAGTGGCACTTGTGGGTGGTTTAGCCGGTGGATTTCTTGTTACTCTTGGAGAGTACCGCTCCTAGCCGGCTTGGAGATTGTTGGAGGCGTTGGCAAGAGAAGGTGATTGTTCTTGGCCACCTCCGGTTGATTGTGAGAGGTTTGAGCTCACCTCGTGGGGATCACGAAGAGCATCCTAGTGGATTGCGCGTGTCGTTGAGTACCTCGCTTGAGAGTGGTGTCTTGCGGTGCCTTGCGGGGCGAGCCTTGAGGGGCTAGTGACTTGAGGGTCACACCGAGGAACCATCTAGGTGTTGGTCGACACAACGGGTGACGTAGCTTGGCGGTGCCCAAGTGAACATCCGGGGATAAATCATTGTGTTCATCTTGTCTCCCGGTGATTGGTCATCATCCTTTGTGTGTTGCCGATTGTGATTGATTGTTCATCTCCTTGGTGATTGGCAACCTCGACTCGACACGTCGGTATAACAAGCTCCTACCCTCTCTTGTATTACTTTGATTACATTCTTGCAAAGTAGAATTGCTTGCGTGGTCGGTCGGGAACCACTTCTTGTGTAGACTAAATCCCGTGGGTAGAACTCTTGATCACTAGTGGTAGCTTTTGTGTGTACTAGTGATCACCTACTAGAATTGCTTGGATAGGAGGCTTGCAACATCTAGTAGGCTAAGCATAACTTGCTTTCCGCCGTTTGTGTATCTAACGAAGTTTGCTTAGTGAGTTTGTAGAAGTTTTTATAGGCTATTCACCCCCCCTCTAGCCATCTAGGACCTTACACAGGTGGATCCCACTGGCCTTCTAGAAGGTCCAGGTGGCAGTAGGAGCAATGCCAAGGTGTCCTGCCACCAAAGGCAGGTCGGCCGACCTGGCATTGGACCTCTGGTCCTCGTGGCAGCTTCCTGGTGTTGTCCTGGCTTGTCACGTGTAGTCTTGTCTGAAGTTGGGTTCACTTGATATCTTGCTTGCTTCTATGTGGATCCTTGGTCCAATGTACCAATCGGGTGGAATGTTGATGTGTGGTACATTTGGATCCAGGATCAAGTTCTCCTGTAGTATCAAGGACCCTGCTTGGTGGTCAGATCCAGGTAAGACCAGAATCAGGTCGGTAGACCTGGGTTTTGGTATCACATGGCCTATTTCCAGCTTTCCTGCATTTCACAAGCTAAGAATACAAGTGAAACTTTATTAGTGATAAATATGCTCATGTGATGCTTATCTTCCTTCTATCGAGGACTGTTGACGGGTTTCTGAGTGTACCAAAACTGGTCTTTATTCCCGTCAATAAGATCCCCAAAGCTTAACCTTTGCTCGTCCCGAGCAAACGATCAAAACTTGGTTCGATTGGATCAGGTATCATTACTAAGTTAACATCTCAATAGTACTAAGTGCACAACAAAGAACTTCTCCTTGAATGGAAAATTTAGCAATGTTAACACACCCATATTACTCTAGCATCCATGGGGCTTATGGCATTAACTCACCTTGGGATTTTGGAAGACAAAATGCGGTTTTGACTAGAGCATCTACTTTTCTCATTCTTTTAGCAAGTTTCATGCCAGAGATTTTTGATAAGTTTTTCAAAAGAAGTCTTAATGTTCCTCAAATGGTTTCTCTCAAGTCACTCAAGTGGTGTATGAATCCTCACTAAGGCACATCATGTGTTTGCCTTTCAAAGACAGCCTACTTCTAATAAGGCTTTATGTGGAGCTTAAGTAGGTATGTCAAGGAATAGCGTACTTGCAAGGCATATGTTGTCTTAGTTAAGAAAAAACAGAAATCTTGGACCACAACAGAGTCTTATCATACCCTTAGATCAAGATGTAAAATGGAATGGATGAATGTAATGGATGATGAGGTAATAAGGGAAAGGTGGACGTATGATGGATGAGGTTGCTCCTTTATTTTATGCTATCTCTCTTTCTACTTCTATTGAGACGAGGCTAGCTCTTTTCCTCTTTTTTTCACTCTTTCTCTCTCTTTTTTTCTCTTTTTTTTTCAACAGATGCCTAGCCTTTATGAGATGTGTCTCACCTAACAAATGATAACTGAGAGAGAATCTCTTAACTGTGGAGCATGGAGCAACTCATAGGATAAAAATGGTGAAGGTGCGTACTTCCAGTGTAGAAGCAGCACAAGAATGGTGGTATGGATGATAATACGTTCTCCCAGTGTAGGAGTAGCATAATTATGATGGTGAGATGCGTACCCCCAGGATAGGAGTAGCATAAATGATGGATGGTAAGATGCGTACTCCCAGGGAAGGAGTAGCATAAATGATGGTAGTAAGATGCGTACTCCCAGGGTAGGAGCAGCATGGTTGCGTACTTCCGGATTAGAAGCAGCATATTTGGTGATGTGTGGATCTTGATCTTAGGGCCGTGACAAATCTCTAACAAAGGTTCTACGAGTCTTAACCAAACTCAATGCAAGCAAGTAGCTTATGTAGAAGGCTTATGGATATATCAAGATATATGTATGGCCGTGGTAGGAATTTCAACACCATTGAGGAACAATTAAGTTTTTTATTCATTTTTAAAGGAAATCTCTGGCAATCATGCGTGCTTAGAACAATATAGTAGGGCTCCTATCTTAACTATCTCATATCTCACAACAACTTAGACTTTGTATTAGCACCTGCAACCCACTAAGTGATCAAGTTCATGATGGTTAAAGGTGCCAAATAATCTAGACTTAGAGAAGTGCTAAGTTGTAAACAAGCACTAGGGAAACATTAACTAGCAATTTCATCATCATTTCCAAGGAAAGACTAGCACACATGAAGCATATATACAAAAGGGAAATAAGGCAATTAAAAAAAATTTGGTTTTTTTTTAAAATTTTAGATTTTTTTAAATGCGAGAAAACAATAACTAAAATGCAATAATTAAATGAGGGGGATTGGAAACATACCTTGGATGGACCTACCTTAGTGGGGGAGAGGATCTCCCCCAAGCTTGTCTCTTGCTCACTGTTGTGAGAACCACTCGTTCCACTGGTCCCAGCGGTGCTCGTCCTCCGTGATGACGCCTTGGACCATTTCCAAGTTCTGTTGCATGAGTTGCAATGTGGCTTGATTCCCGATGTGGAGGTTCTTCACCTCCTGGGTGAGTGCTTCTATCTCGGTCGGCGGCTGTCGTCTCCCTCTACGAGGGCGAGGGGTATGTGCCCAGGAAGGTGTCCTGGAATGAGGAGGTGCTTCCATGTGGGAAGAGCTCACCTCCTCTTCCTCATTAGGTGCAGCGTGAGAGGGACCAGCTTGCTCCTGAGCGGCACGGGCTCGTGCTCTCGTCATTCTGTCCATCCCTGCAGCAGGACAAGGTCTTCCCCTTCTGTCCAAGGTTAGTGATGAGACATTATACAGCCAAAGTCTCTCATTGGGGAGAGGGATTTCAACTGTATCAGTCCCATATGTCATCTTAAGCGTACCTCTTGGACCTCTTTTAATTAGACCAGCACGTATAAACATTTCTTCAAGAATAATTGGTCTCTTCTTAGGTATAAACTCATAAACATTCCCCTCAAGCAAACCCAAAGATTCAGCAATTCTAGTCATGAACGAAGCAAATCCTATGGGCGTTTCTTGAACAACAGAGTTCTCCCAAAAGTGTACTAGCATTTTAACAGGGGCAAACTTGATTTTATAAACCATGACATACAGGAGTTGCATCTCTTTAAGACCTATTCTTGATAAATCAGCCCTAGGAAATAGAGTGATTGCGATCCAAAAGAACATAAACCTCAAAGTTGGATTATGAATTTGCTTAGGTTTAGGATTGGACCAGTCATTGGACACAACAATTGATTTCCAAAAGACAGCAAAGTTAAAATTTGCTAGAGCAACCTCTTCATCTAACATGCAATCAAGATCAAAGCCTAGACCAACACTCAACTCATTCCAAGACAGGTTATAGTCATTATTAAACATGCGAAAGCTAACACCCAAAGCATTTGATTTAAGTGAGCAAAGGAATTCTTGGGTGAGTAACTCTATGCCACGCTCAGGAACTTGCCAAAATGATGACCAACCAATGGTATTAAAAACTATGGCAAAGTCTCGTGCTCATACCGTTTTGTCGAGGAGTTCTTGGTCGAAGAGTGTGGAGTCTTTGGAAGCTGCAAGTGCGAAGAGTATAGAGCTTTCCTAACTCCTCATGGGTGACCATGAGGTTGTTAAGAGGCTCCATCATCCTGCCAGGCATGATGGCAGGAACAAGTTGGTGCACTTGTTCTTCCTCCTCCCTCTCATGACCCCTACTTTCGGATTGGCGAGAGCTCGAGGACGAGCCTTCGCCCTTCTTTTTGCTAGACCTTCGGAAGGGATTCTTCATCCTAACTACACTAGTGTGCAAACAAGACCAAGCTTCTACTACGCTACTAAGAGAGAAAGGGAAGTGTTTTTGGGTTTTTGGGTTTATGACTACTACTACGCTAGACTTGAGAAGGCTTGAGACACTAAGAGAGAAGAGAAGGCCAAGTGAGCTCGAGATGATTCTGCTGGTTGTGGTGTGGGATTGAGCTCACATTGGGGTGGTATTTATAGGGTTGAAAGGGCAAGGCTAACCCAGCCAAAGGGCAGGTCGGCCGACCACCCCCTAAGGCCAAGTGCACTTGTGTCTCACTTTAGACAAGGAATCTTGCCTCATGCTTGCAAAAAGTCAGGAGATTGGGACCAAACCTTGGTCGGCCGACCAGGGTTTCTGCCCCCCACTACTTTGGACATGTTTTGTTTGGTTGTCTGATAAAGGTAGTGGTGGTCCTGGTCCTAGATTCCTTCTGGTTGATTCGGATTCCTATGTCTAGTGTTTGGTGAAAAAGAAAAGAAAAAGGGCAAAAGTGGAGACAAGGATAAAGGTTGTCTCCTAGCATGTATTGTTGTTCCCTATGCTTGCTTTAGCTGTTGGCATGTTCCCTAAAGCATTCTTATGCTTAAAGTAGCATCCTAAGCTAAAGTCATGAGCATTGGACCATCTCTCTTCGAATTCTGGCTAGTGGGATGAGCATAGGATCCAAGTGTGTCAGCAGTGAGTGGTAGCTGGGTGCCTGGTGGGACCAAGTCCAGGTCGGCCGACCTGGGCATGTGAGCCCCAAGGCACCCAGTGCACTTCCTTGGATCCCTGCTTTTAGCCAGAGTGAAGAGAGAGGTGGTGGACCCCAAAGGTCAGGTCGGTCGACCAGGCCTTGGTGGCCCCACCAGCTCCACTTTTCTCTAAACACTCTTCTCAAGTTTTATTACGTATATCTAGCTTTATTTTATTGAAATAAAAGTGCAATTGTAAAAGTAAACGTGTAGTTGGAAAGGGAAATGCAGAATTGAAATGCATAAAAAATAAACATGAGATAACTACTGACATACCTGGTCAGCGGAGGGCTCCGTGTTTTAGGTCCATAGAGCAGGACCTCTCATATCGGGTTCATTCAGTGGACACCTCAGTCGGTCCCGGAGATGGGGACCTTGAGGGTGTCTCCTTCTTCCGCCATTCTTGCTGGACTTCGGCTTTTGGTTCGGCGGGTTCTTCTTTTGCTTCGGCCTTCTTGGCCGACTTAGCGGTCTTAGTGTTCTTCCATCGGCGGTGTTGACGACGCGACTTCTGGGGTGCTTGTGCCTGCATGTTAGCTTTAAAACCATTGAAAGGCACTCTTACCCTCCATCCGTTTAACTGCATATGGATCTGCGCAGTTCCCATGTAGATGATTGCGTCCATGTTGACGGTAGTTAAATATCAATTTTATACCGTCAACGCAGCAAGAGAAAGGACTAATATGAGTTCACATATTAGATATAGGGGTTACACTGATAGAATTCCACGAGTTTTGGTGATTGTCTATTTCTCGGGGTTATCGAAAGAGAACCAAAAGAGGCCCACATGTCGGGATTACATAGAGATAAAGACCGAACGGGTAAAATTGTATACTCTAGAAGACTCCGAAGGCGACACACCGAAGCCGGGGCCCACCTTCATTGACCAGAGGCGGCCGCCCCTGGCCATGACTCGGACGCCCCTCCACCTCAACCAATGAGGTGGAGTCTCGCGGATCCTGCCTCCACCGCCTTTGAGGATGAATAATTATCGTCCATTTAGGTCAGTTTGATCCGAGGGCTGTGGTGCATCCTAGGGGGCTATATATTCGAGCCCCCGGCCCCGGGTGAAACCCTAATTCATTCAAGAGTTCATTCTCTCATCGAATTCGTAAGCGAGCCACCATCTCAATTAGAGCTCCATAGTTTAGTAGCATAACTACATAGGAATAGATCTAGAGGGAATCAAGCCTAGCTTGGAGTCCGGATCTGTCGGAGTTCTTGTTAATTCCCCTCTACATTCTTGTAATATTCATCATTGTTCGTGATACTATGAGTAGTACTTTATTCTATTCTATTATATCGAGACTTGACTTTGCTCTATTTGATTATGTTCTCAATTATATTGTTCTTAGTCTACTTTGATTATATATTTAGCATAGTTGGACTAGAATTATGTTTATGCATAGGATCATATAGCGCTTGCTCATTAGATTGATGGGTGAGTGGTAAATATTGTGTAGGCGTGGTGCCTAGACTGTATTTATCTGCGATTGCACCCTATATTCCGGATCGTGAGGTAGATCGCGGGAGTGACAAGTCTTTGTTGAGTCCTTTGTAGCCCTTCTCCCGAGTATAGGTCTAGCAGAACAAACCTATTACATTGAAGTCATTGCTATGTCTCTAGTCTTCTCGGTAATATCACTATGCATAGATGTAACCTTTTCCCGCCATGATTGCTAGATGTTCTTGCACTAATCATTGTATGCTTTGACTTTATAGTTAGAATAACATAGGATTATACCCTAGATCGTCCTAGTCCATGCTAGTGTTATAAGCTTAGAGTACTAAGTTGAGATGGTTATTACTATTATTTTATGTGGCTAAATGCTCTCATTTATCTTATGTCAATTATCATTCATTCCTATATTTTATGTGACACTTACCCCGTATGAGATGATCGATACGAGACAAGGTTAAGCTCTCCATTATTGCATGTGCATTGCTCATCACTCATTATCCAGTGCATTCCCTTCCCTGTGGTAAAATTATAAATAACAATACCTGGATTACTCCCGGTTAAAATGCTATGATGATATTTTCTGTGCGCTTGCGGAACCCTCCTTATTTCAGTTGCACTTATAGACATCAACAGTCCACCGTGTGCAGGAACGGTCGTCCCAGGACGAGCGGTACTTCAACGTTGGCTCCCATGTCCAGTACCAGGAAGTCGACAGGGATATACTCATCTTTAATTCTGAGTAAGATATCCCGTGCCAACCCCTCGGGAAACCGGATGGTTTGGTCCGCCATCTGCAAACGCACATATGTAGGGTGCAAAGGGCTCCCTAGCAGATTATCATAGGTTACCTTGGACATGATGTTGACACCGGATCCAAGGTCGCAGAAAGCGTTGTCGAAGATCTGCGGTCCGATCTGGCAAGTGATCGTTGGCAGGCCAGGATCTCCCTTCTTCGGGACAAACGGTGAATCCACTGTCACCCGAACGGAACGAGAATGAGGCTTACCAAACTTCGTAGTTACCAACCTGACGCCCTCAATAGGGTCCTCAGGCTTTGCCGGAATCTTACCTTGCTCATAAGTGGGGACAGTGCTTGCTAGTTGAGCTAACTGGTTTTCTAACATTTTATTAAAGCTCAATTGATTTTTCATAGCAGAGTTAAAGCTATCCATTTTCTCACTAAGACTTTCTAATATCTTGTCATTAGCCATCATTCTTTTATTAAGACCATCATTAATTTTAATTTGACCAAATACAAGTTCTTTCAAGGAAGGTTGGTTATTAAAGGAATTACCGAATTATTATGGTAAGAATTACACGAATGATTATTGTAACCCATACCTTGGCCTTGGCGAGAAGGGGCGTGAACTCCATTGCGGTTGTTGGGGCCGATTCCCGTTGTTGAAGTGGTGGTGGCTGTTGTTGTTGTTGTTGACGAAGTTCACCTCCTCCCCGAGTCATGGGGCGCTTGTTGCCCGAATGGTCCTCCTCTCCCGCAAACCTCGCACCATGGGTCGGTACCCACGCCACGATAGCGGCGGGAGTCCGGATGGCCTCCACTTCCTTGTTAGAGGACGAACCCTCTATTTTCTTCATCGGGAGGTCCATCTTGGCGAGCATGTCCACCTCGCTAAGGGCATGGACACCTCTCTTCTTGGGCTGAAGGCGCTCTTCGTTCCATCCTTGGTTGACCACCATCTTCTCGATGAGCTCCTTGGCATCCTTGACATTGTGTTGCAGGAATGCCCCTCCGAGCGGAAGCATCAAGGTGACTCCGGGCTACGCCCGGTCCATCGGCCCATGGTAGAAACCTTGAATAATGAGCCATTCGTCTATCCGTGGTGGGGGACAGGCTTGAATGTACTCATTGAGACGTTCCCATGCTTCGGGAAACGTCTCGTCGGACTTTTGTTGGAAGCTTGAAATCTTCCCGCGGGACACCGGTCTTGCCCGCGGGAAAGAACTTCTTGAGGAATGCATTGGCACATCCGTCCCAAATTGTCACCTCGGTCTTGTTGTTGTAGAACCATTGCTTCGCTTTTCCCAACAAAGAGAATGGGAAAAGACGAAGGTGAACGGCATCTGCGGTGACGTTCTTGACCGTGAAGGTGTTGCACACCTCCAGAAAGTGTTGGAGATGGGCATTGGCATCCTCATGTGGCTTTCCACAGAACTGATTTGCTTGCACCATGTTGATCAGTGCAGGCTTGAGTTCAAAAGTCGCATCGCCCAAGTTCACGTTCGGACCCGTAGCGACAAAGTCGGCTGATGGCGACGAGAACTCAGCGATGGTCTTTTGAGCCATGACTGCCTCAACAACTGGTGCGGGAATTCCTTCCACAAACGGTTCAGGCTCTGAGATGATTCTGTGAGGAGGTACTAGACTGCGTCTAGCTCTCTTCAGCAACTTCTCAGGAACTTCGACGAAGTTCGATGGCAGACTGAAACCGCTCATGCACTGTCTAGAAAAGGATAATAACAAAAACAAGACAAGTGAAGGGCAAGCCCCCTAACACTACCGGATACTTAGATTAAGAGTAGACCACGGATTCCAATTTACTAGAGATTCTTAATACGGCGCTTCCCCGGCAACGGCGCCAGAAATGCTTGTTGGCAGATCTTAGCGCAATCACTAGAATTAGGTAAAGATACTAGTTCCCTGGTAATGGCGTCAGAAATGCCTAGCGACACTTCTTAGCACACACCGACTAGCGTGAGGTAAATGCGACTGGCGTCTAGTAGCTAAGCCTACTGCAAACCCGAACTACCACCAGAGAGAGGGTGTCACAATTCATCTTCCGACAACAGCCTAAGAATGCTAAGCTAAGCTAGATTCTAGGGACGACGTAAGACTAACCAAGGGTAACTCTGCAAGTGCACAGGTACCGCTATAGCACTTCAATCGGGTGAGTATTCCGATGTCGAATTTGTAGTTCGCTCACGGGAAGCGGATTAAGACTCTCTAGCAAAAGGGTGATGGAAACCCGTGGTGGTTCTACTCAATCTAAGCTATTGATATTGATAATGAGGGTAAGTGTTGATAGGAGTGATAACTAAAGGTAACTAGTAGGTAGCTAGCTAGGTGGGAGGACAACGAGTGAGTAAGGACTCCTATGTATCTAACTATACTCCCGTATTCTAATCTAACTAGTGTAATGACTTAACTAAACTAATGTCTAGACAATGGTGTGATAGGGAAGCCGGCCGACAAACAAAGAGTTCATCCCCTGTTCCAGGGACCTTTGACTTTAATGGGCGCCCCACGACCCTAACCCCGACGCAAATAGAGCCAACCGGGACCTGCGTTCTCTATCACAACCGCCCCGCTAATATACGTCGGAAAGTGAAAGGATATACCGATCAACGAAAGGGTGCATCCACTATTAAGCACTAGCCTAAGCACCTCGCCTAATCTAGTCTTAAGACTCCGGCTACCACGTAAGTAACCTCGGCCCCAGTTGGTAGTGAAACATACACAAAGGATCTAGACACTGTTGACATTTCTAACGCCACTCAGTGTTAGGTTGTCATCCCTAACATGGCGCCAAAAATGCTGGTACTAAATAATGCAACTGCTACTAGAAATAAATATGGGATCCGCAAGCGTTACGTATAATACCGATGTAGCATTTTAACCAGGAGTAATCCAGGTATCGTTATTTATAATTTTACCACCGGGAAGGGAAGGCACTGGATAATGAGTGATGAGCAATGCACATGCTATAATGGAGAGCTTAACCTTGTCCGTATCGATCATCTCATACGGTGGTAAGTGTCACATAAAATATAGGAATGAATGATAAATGACATAAGATAAATGAGAGCATTTAGCCACATAAAATAATAGTAATAAGCCATCTCAACTTAGCACTCTAAGCTTATAACACTAGCATGGACTAGGACGATCTAGGGTATAATCCTATGTTATTCTAACTATAAAGTCAAAGCATACAATGATTAGTGCAAGAACATCTAGCAATCATGGCGGAAAAAGGTTACATCTATGCATAGTGATATTACCGAGAAGACAAGAGACATAGCAATGACTTCAATGTAATAGGTTTGTTCTCGCTAGACCTATACTCGGGAGAAGGGCTACAAAGGACTCAACAGATCTGTCACTCCCGCGATCTACCTCACGATCCGGAATATAGGGTGCAATCGCAGATAAATACGGTATAGGCACCATGCCTACACAATATCTACCACTCACCCATTGGCCTAATGAGCAAGCGCTATACGATCCTATGTATAAACATAATTCTAGTCCAACTATGCTAAACATATAATCAAAGTAAACTAAGAACGATATAATTGAGAACATAATCAAATAGAGTAAAGTCAAGTCGATATAATAGAATAGAATAAAGTACTACTCATAGTATCACGAACAATGATGAATATTACAAGAATGTAGAGGGGAATTACCAAGAACTCCGACAGATCCGGACTCCAAGCTAGGCTTGATTCCCTCTAGATCTATTCCTATGTAGCTATGCTACTAAACTATGGAGCTCTAATTGAGATGGTGGCTCAAGCTTCTCTCGAATTCGATGAGAGAATGAACTCTTGAATGAATTAGGGTTTCACCCAGGGGCCGGGGCTCAATATATAGCCCCCTAGGATTAACCACAGCCCTCGGATCAAACCGACCTAAATGGACGATAATTATTCATCCTCAAAGGCGGTGGAGGCGGGATCCACGAGACTCCACCTGATTGGTGGAGGTGGGGAGTCGGCCGACTCCCCTGGGTCGGCCGACCGGCCACCCCGCCAAAGTGGGCCCGAGCTTCCGTGGTTTGCCTTCCGAGTCTTCTAGATTATACAATTTTACCCGTTCGGTCTTTATCTCTATGTAATCATGACATGTGGGCCTCCTTTGGTTCTCTTTCGATAACCCCCGCAAATAGACAATCATCAAAACTCGTGGAATTCTCGTCGTGTAACCCCTATATCTAACAGGTGAACTCATATTAGTCCTTTCTCTTGCTGCGTTGACGGTATAAAATTGATACTTAACAACCGTCAACAAACTCCCCAAGCTTACCTTTTGCTCGTCCCCGAGCAAAGATAGACTCAAAGTGATGGATCGGGAGTTGCTACAATACTTTCACTCCTCACAAGTACACATGCGTTCAAAGAAGAACTCTCCTCCGGATTAGAGTGAACTATTCTCGACTCAAAACTCACTCATATTACCTTTCACCATGGGGCTTGTAACCGTCACTTGGGTCTTGAGTAGTTGAAAGATAGAACAACAAGTCAAGCGCCATGTTTCTTGCTCTTTGATCAACGATTATCCCGGAGTTTTTGCAAGGTTTGAAATAAAACTCAGAGTTCCTTGTATGAACCTTTCAAGTCTCTCATTTGTGGTATTTTTGGATCCTTTCTAAGGCATGAGTAGTGTATGCCTTCTCTCTTCTCTCAAGAATATGTGGTATTTATGGAACTAAGGCATAGTGGGAAGTGCCTTCTCTCTCTCACCCTACTTTCTAATAGGCTTATGTGGAGCTCATAGGTGGGGAGACACTCAAACTCACTTGCATATATTGCACAGTTAAGACATGGATCCAATAGGAACTAAAATAATAATAAAGTCATATGTGCATGTGAATGAGGAAATGGAATGGATGAGATGATGATAGGATGATGGTAGTATGATGGTGATAAGAAAATGATTATAAGGGGTACTCAACTGGTGAACATCTACTTCTACACTCGCTCCTTTGGGGATAACATGACTCCCTTTATTCGGAAACCTTGAAACTTCTTGAATGGAAGGACTTGGCTACTCTTTCTTTTTTTCTTCTTCTTTTTTTTTCTTTTCTTCTTCTTTTTTTTTTTTTAAAGTAACCAATCCTCTGAAAATAAAACTTTAGCACAGGGGTGTATAACTTGCAATGATAATAACTGGAGCTTTTATGTAGACAAATAGGACGGCGATGATTATTTCTAGATGTTCACTCCCAGGATTGGAGTGGAACCTTTTCTGGACGATGTGAAATGAATGGCGTATGTATATGTGGATGGATGAATGGATGGATGCGTACTCCCAGTGTAGGAGCAGCATAAGTGCGTGTCTCTAAGGTAGAGATAGCACAATATGTGGGGGATGCGTACTCCTAGGGTAGGAGCAGCATAAGTGCGTATCTCCAGGGTAGAGATAGCACAATATGTGGTGGATATTG
The DNA here is from genome assembly GCA_018135685.1 of Themeda triandra. NCBI lineage: Eukaryota > Viridiplantae > Streptophyta > Magnoliopsida > Poales > Poaceae > Themeda > Themeda triandra. Next base: position 264,198 of record JAENPR010000801.1, on the reverse strand, counting down.
ATCTATATGTGGGTGGTACTTCGAGGAACAGAAGTAGCACAGAATGAATGTAACATTTATAAAATGGGTGCATGCTTCGAGGACGTATAGCATAGATCAATGGATGGAGAGCACATAGTATTGACTTTAACCGCATGACTGATTCCTTATGGGTCCACAAAGATAACCACACTCAATGCCTATAAAGTCTACACTCAAACCTACAATATGATCTATATAAATAGATGGGTTTTCCTAATCTAGTAAGCATGAATATATGGCTGTGGTAGGAATTTGAACTCTCATCATAAAGGAACTCATCATGCAGGAATTTAATATTTTCACGTATAAATTCTCCGAACACTAGTATCTCTAGGAACAAGATGGACAAAGCAGCTCAAAACCTTCCCATATCATACCCGTCAACCACCTAGACTTAGATCAAGTGTTCGCTACCCACAAGTTTCGAGTTCGAGCAAATCTCGAATCTAAACAAGGTTGTGTCCAAAACTCGGGAGAGTGCAAGGTTGAAAACTAGGTACTTGAAAGGAATTACGGCAGAGCAACTATTCATCATCTCCATGTAGAGTTTATTCTAGGGAACACTTTAAAGACAGATTGCAAGAGCTCTCCAAAAGTAGAAAAGATAAATAAGGAAATCTTTCGGGTTTCTATGGTTATGCATCTTTTTTAGTGGTTTTAACAAAGCATACTTTAATAAAGCATAAATAGATAAGTTGGAGGCACTTAGCTTGGTACACGGGGATGCTCTCCCCAAGCTGGATGTTGACATAGTCTCACCGATGTTGCCGACAGACCGAAGACGTTCTAGTCCTCCAGGAGTGTCGTAGATTCTTGTCATTGGAGACAAAGATTCAATTTTCGCGGGCGACACTCGACAGGGGACTGGATGTCCTTCTGCTTGTTAGCTCTTCTTGATCCTTGATGTTCTATGAAGCTCAAAATAGACAACAAAGCTTGTGGAACTAATTAAGCGTTAGTGATAAAACCTCTAGGCCTTGGTTGTCTAGAACTTTCTTAACTTAGACTTGTTCTAACAGGATCACAAGAAATATTTTTATCTTTTTATTATTTAAGGAATGCAGACAGGGAAAATAAATATGCTAAGAAATTATTTTTGTGCCACCGCAAAGGAATGGTTATCCACATGGGGCTTAATGATTTTCTCGATGCAAATGCACAACATCTTTATTTTCTTTTCAAATGTGGAGATAAAAGAGTAAAGATGCAAATAAGATGCAAGTAGGAAAATAGATATGCTAAGGTAAAAATATAATGCTTTGAAAAGTAATGCTTGATAAATACCAAGTTACCTCTTGGCGCGGCGTTCGGTGGTTTTAAGTCCTCCGAACGACTTGTCATGTTCGCTCATTTCTCAAGGGGCGCATAGGCTGGCGCCTCGGATGATGTCGCCTCGTGTGTAGGAATTGATTCTGATTTTGCTTTTACCTTCCACACCTTCTTTGTTGGAGAGGATGACCTTGAGGAGGAAACTTCTTGGACCACTTGGTTTTCTTCTGGTAGCACCTCTTCGGGTTCTTCTATAATGTTCTTCTCTTCTGGGTATCGATCTTCATATCTAGACACTTCTCCCTTATAGTCAGCCCATCCATCTATAGTGATGTTCTTCTTGTTACGACGGGTACGCTGCCTTCTCCTTGTTCTCGTTCTTCTTGGGCTCCTCGGTGATTATGTAACTATTGTTGAAGTAGCGGCGTACCTTCTCGGTGGGAAAATGGAAATGGATCTCTCCCTGTTCCAATATAGATGATAGCTCGGTGGTGTTCAGAATGGTCTTCCTAGGATGATTGGAGCATCGTAGTCATCTCCCATGTCAATGACTAGGAAGTCTCGTAGGGACATAATGGTCATCTATCTGGATGAGGACATCCTTCACTTCTCCTTCGACGAAGCGGAATGTCGATCCGCCATCTCGCAACTGTGCATACGTGGGCTCCAAAGGCATAGTGCCATATAGATATTCATAAGTTACCTTGGCCATGATGTTGACGCCCGATCCGGTGTCACGCATGCCTTTATTGAAAGAGCTTCGTTGATGGAGCATTGAATGGTTGGGACACCGGGTCATCCTTCTTGATTAGACGTGGGGATCCGAGTAAGTGGTCATGCTCCTTGTGGACTACAAAGTGACCATCCTCACTGTCTCCATCTTCTTGGTCTTCTTATCTTTGTTCTTGCTCTTCTTAGCCGGATTCTTCTTCTTCTCACTTCTTCGCTGATGAGGGTGTCTTTGGGAACTGCAGACTGCTTCTTGAAGAAGAAGGTTTCTCTCTTGCCCTTGATGTTGAAGATGATCTTGGCAGTGTTGGCATATATGATAGCTCCAGCAGTGTTCAAGAATGGTCGTCCCAAAATGACAGGGGACCTTTCATCACTGCCTGTATCCACTACCACGAAGTCTGCTGGAACATACGAGTTGCCTACTCGTACACATATGTCTTCAAGTATTCCCAAGGGACACGGAGTGACCGATCCGCAAGCCGTAAGCACATAGTTGTGTATGCTAAGGGGCATCGAATAGCTTCTCATATATCACTCTCGGCATAATGTTGATGCTTGCACCGAAGTCACAGATTGCCTCATTAAAGTTAGTACTTCCAATGGAGATCGGAATGACTGGTCTCCCCCGGATCGCCCTTCTTGATTGGCGAGTTGAGTCAATCCATGACCCCTTCGATGGATCACTCCGGCTATCTTCTACATTGAATATATCAACAAGATTTGCGCTTTGAGCTCTTCGGGTTGTCCCGCCGTTACCTTGGCCGGTGGAGGGAGCAAGGTTAACAAGCTATTGTACCGTGACTCAAGTATCTTATTGAAGCCGAAGCCGACTCTTGATGGCATTGGAAAAGCCATCCATTCTGTTGCCGAGTGTCTCTAGGACCTTGTCATTTGATGTCGGCTTCTTGGACAAGTTGTCCATCATCTTGCCTTGATTCAAGACTAACTCTCTCAAAGGCGGCCGATTGTAATTATTGTATGAGGAGCCGTTACCTTGATAGTTGCCCGAATAATTGCCCGAGTAGTTAGGCCTCTCGCTGTGATTCCAACCTTGATTCTGCGAGGACGGTAGTAATTATTGTTGTTGTTGTTGTTGAGGTAGTTCACATCCTCCTTCACTGCGCTAGCACCTGTGTGCCCAGTCTCTCCACACTCTTCACATGTCATGCGAGCATCATGTATGTGCATGACTTCTTTCTTCTCTGTGGCTCTCTCATCGAGCCTCTTCATTAGCAGATCCATTTTGGCAGACAACATGTCTACCTCCTTCAGCTGGTGCATTCCTCCACCTCTCTTGCGGGTCTGAGTTCTTTCTTCACTCCAACCTTGGTTGGATGCCATCTTCTCCACAAGAGCCGTGGCTTGAGGAATAGTGAGTGATAAGAATGCACCTCCAGCAGCATCCATCGTCTCACGTGTGCTTGTTGCTAAGCCCATGGTAGAATGTCCGCATAGCGGCCAATTCTCCATGCCATGATGAGGACACTCGAGGATGTAATCTTGAAAACGCTCCCAAGCTTCGGGACAGTCTCATCATGGTGTTGTTTGAAAGCTTGATATCTTCCCACGAAGAGCATTTGTCTTGCCCATGGGGAAGAACTTCGCCAAGAAATTGGTGGAACATAGTGCCCACGTAGGATTCTTCTCCTTATTGGCGTAGAACCACCGCTTTGCTCTCCCCAAGAGTGAGAATGGGAAGAGGCGAAGTAGTATAGCATCTCTCGGGGACATCCTTGATAGTGAATGTGCTACAAATCTCCAGGAAGTGTTGGAGATGAGCACTAGCATCTTCATGGGCCTTCCCACAGAACCGGCTTGCTTGCACCATGTTGATTAGCGCAGCTTGAGCTCAAAAGCTCCTTCGATGTCCGCAGCTGGGTCCTGTACGAATGTTGTCCGTAGTTGGAGCCGAGAACTCGCGGAGTGACTTGTTCGCCATGGCTTCAAACGCTGGTGTCAAGTCTCGCACGAAAGGTCGACTTTTCGCTCCGACAAACTTCCAAGTTGAGTTGATGATGATGATTGATTGGTCTTCTTCAACTTGCTTCTCCGGCCTTCCCCGAATAAAGCTTCTGGATTGTCAATATAGTTATCGGGAAGAATTGTCTCTTTCATACATTACCCCGCATAAGATATAAGAATAGACGAAAAACAAGGGTAAGGTCAGTATGAGTAGAGAATGGTGACAAGTGCTCAATCTCATTATGTAGTGCAATGCTGCTCATTATCCATTGGCTTTCAACCTTCCCCGGCAACGGCGCCAAAAATGCTTGTTGACATTTCTAACGCCACTCGTGTTAGGTTGTCATCCCTAACATGGCGCCAAAAATGCTGGTACTAAATAATGCAACTACTAGAAATAAATATGGGATCCGCAAGCGCACGATAATACCGATGTAGCATTTTAATCAGAGTAATCCAGGTATCGTTATTTATAATTTTACCACTCGGGAAGGGAAGGCACTGGATAATGAGTGATGAGCAATGCACATGCTATAATGGAGAGCTTAACCTTGTCTCAGTATCGATCATCTCATACGGGGTAAGTGTCACATAAAATATAGGAATGAATGATAAATGACATAAGATAAATGAGAGCATTTAGCCACATAAAATAATAGTAATAAGCCATCTCAACTTAGCACTCTAAGCTTATAACACTAGCATGGACTAGGACGATCTAGGGTATAATCCTATGTTATTCTAACTATAAAGTCAAAGCATACAATGATTAGTGCAAGAACATCTAGCAATCATGGCGGGAAAAGGTTACATCTATGCATAGTGATATTACCGTGAGAAGACAAGAGACATAGCAATGACTTCAATGTAATAGGTTTGTTCTGCTAGACCTATACTCGGGAGAAGGGCTACAAAGGACTCAACAGACCGTCACTCCCGCGATCTACCTCACGATCCGGAATATAGGGTGCAATCGCAGATAAATACGGTATAGGCACCATGCCTACACAATATCTACCACTCACCCATTGGCCTAATGAGCAAGCGCTATACGATCCTATGCATAAACATAATTCTAGTCCAACTATGCTAAACATATAATCAAAGTAAACTAAGAACGATATAATTGAGAACATAATCAAATAGAGTAAAGTCAAGTCTCGATATAATAGAATAGAATAAAGTACTACTCATAGTATCACGAACAATGATGAATATTACAAGAATGTAGAGGGGAATTACCAAGAACTCCGACAGATCCGGACTCCAAGCTAGGCTTGATTCCCTCTAGATCTATTCCTATGTAGCTATGCTACTAAACTATGGAGCTCTAATTGAGATGGTGGCTCAAGCTTCTCTCAATTCCGATGAGAGAATGAACTCTTGAATGAATTAGGGTTTCACCCGGGGCCGGGGGCTCAATATATAGCCCCTAGGATTAACCACAACCCTCGGATCAAACCGACCTAAATGGACGATAATTATTCATCCTCAAAGGCGGTGGAGGCGGGATCCACGAGACTCCACCTGATTGGTGGAGGTGGAGTCGGCCGACTCCCCTGGGTCGGCCGACCGGCCACCCCGCCGCAGTAGGCCCCAGCTTCCGGGTTTGCCTTCTGGAGTCTTCTAGATTATACAATTTTACCCGTTCGGTCTTTATCTCTATGTAATCATGACATGTGGGCCTCCTTTGGTTCTCTTTCGATAACCCCCTGCAGAAATAGACAATCACCAAAACTCGTGGAATTCTGTCAGTGTAACCCCTATATCTAACAGGTGAACTCATATTAGTCCTTTCTCTTGCTGCGTTGACGGTATAAAATTGATACTTAAAAACCGTCAACAGACACTAAGCTAGTTCAGACTCTACACTAATCAGACTGAGACACAACACTACTACACTAGTATAGCAGTGCACTAAGTAAATACTGAAAGTAAAGTACTCAAAGTAAATACTTAATAAAGTAAAGCGAGACTATATTAATATAAGAAAAGTACTTCAAAAGTAAAGGTACAAGAGCTATACCAGATTCTCCGAAGACGACTCCGAGACTCCGAGCTTCGCTCGACTCGACTCTAACTCCCACTCCCGAGACTAGACTACACTACTCTTGATCTCCCAAGAGAGCTTGAGCTTGAGAACACTAATGTGAACTACTTGGGGACACTTCACAATGAGGGACTAGGGGGTATTTATAGTGGAGGTGGAGTAGGGGTTACTCCAACCGCCACGTCGCCGATCCGTGTGCTCTCCGTCATGCGCCGTTGGATCAAACCGACTTTCCACCAACTTGAATGGACGTCTCTCGGTGCAGGACACGTGGGAGTCATGCAGGAAGGCGGTGGAAGCGAACCGACCTCAAGTGGGGCCCAACTGTAGGTCGGCCGACCTATGGTTGGCTGACAGTGGGTCCCACCGGCCTTCTAGAAGGTCCAGGTGGCAAGAGGAGCAATGCCAAGGTGTCCCGCCACCAAAGGCGGGTCGGCCGACTCGGCATTGGACCTTCGGGTCCTCGTGGCGCCTTCCCGGTGCTTTGTCCCGGCTTGTCACATGTAGTCTTGTCCGAAGTTGGGTTCACTTGATATCTTGCTTGCTTCTATGTGGATCCTTGGTCCAATGTACCAATCGGGTGGAATGTTGATGTGTGGTACATTTGGATCCAAGATCGCCTTCTCTGTAGTATCGTGGACCCGCTTGGTGGTCGTATCCGGTAAGACCGAATCAGGTCGGACCTGGGTTTTGGTCTCACAGGCCTATTTTCAGCCTTTCCCGCATTTCACAAGCTAAGAATACAAGTGGAACTTTATTAGTGATAAATATGCTCATGTGATGCTTATCTTCCTTCTATCGAGGACTGTTGACGGGTTTCTGAGTGTACCAAAACTGGTCTTTATTCCCGTCAACAGACACACATGAATATTAGACTAGCACATTATTAGTTGATGACTATGTTTCACAAGTCATGGACATGGAGATGTCGAACTAATAATGTGGGCACATGTATGACATGTAGGCCGGATCGACCCAACATGAGATTGTCTCTATACACATCATATATGTTATGTCCTTCGACTTGAGATTGTTGTATGTGCTCGAGATGTGTATCGACTTGCTTAGGACCGACAAACGCTACTCCGTCACCGGGTAGTTATAAAGGACGTCTTTGGGTTTGTCGAGAAACATGCTATGAGACATAGACAATCAAGATGGGACTTGCACCTCTCTAATGAGAGATATCATTGGATCACTCAAGTGATTGGATCAACAAATGCATGGCCGTGCTTGGGTTAAGTGTTAACCCACGAGTTGAACCAAATATCATGTGGCAAGGGAATAACTTGTATATGGTCGTGGTGGTTCGTCTGATATGATCATTTGCGTTCATATAGGAGTTGTCACGCCTTGCTAGAGGCCGTCGGCTATTGGGCAAATAGGAGTATTCGGCCCATGTCTATGTGTGCGTGAACCCATAGGGTCGCACGCTTAAGAGGCTGGAAGCCTAATTCGGGTTGGACCCGAATTAGACAAGGCTTAGGGTTTCTAATGGGCCTCCAACTCGGGAGCACATGAGAGACGCCTATATAAGTAGAGGGGAGGGGCGCGGCCAAATCTAATCCATGCCTTTTGGCAGCCGCCATCGCCCTCCACGCTCTCGCCTTCGCTCCTCGCAGACCTAGCAGTCCGGAGGCGCATCGCTTTTCCCTCGTACGTGTATGATACCTCGGAGGTGCTGCATCTAGAGCACGAGGACAAACTGCAAGTGGTGGGAGGAGTTGCTGGACGACCACGCAACTGCATGGCGCTGCTGCGACACGTTCGACTACATCGAGTCGTCTTCCGCTGCATCTACGCGTCTAGTGGTAATCCCGTAACCTGTAACTAGCAGTAGATCCTGGGATATGAGGTAGAAAAGTTTTGTTTTCCGGCTAGCGTAGCACCCTCATAACCCTTCAGTGGTTCTGGAAGTTGCATATGTGATATGCGCGGTTATAGATGAGTTTCCGATCTTGGTTCATGGTCTTGCCACGTTGGTCTTGTAACGATCTACTCGTACCGGTCGGAATTCCGCCATCCGAGCTAAGTGATACATGTAAATCCAGTCATGGCGAGATAGAGATCAATCAGATTGATCGAATTGAACCCTAGGTCAAGTGCCGAGCGCATGTGATGCGCGACGGCGGCATATTGGATCGGCCGTCGGGCGCCGAGTTGCCGAGAAAAGTTCTGTTCATAAAACGGCCATAACTTTTCAACCGTAACTCGGATGGAGACGATCTTTAAACGAAAGTTGTAGACAATTTTGTGATGGACCTAATCGAATCCCACTCCGATTCGACGAGATTAGAATTGTGAAATAAGGTCCACAAAATAGGGTTTTTCGTGATTTACTTTTAGTAGTCGGAATCGGTTAACTCGGTTTTGCGGGATTTCGTGACTGGTATAGCCCTTATGTGTATGTGATGCATGTATGTAATTAATTCATGGCTTGCATGTCATGAGGATGACAATATGGGCTGGAGCCATAAAGATATTGTCAAAATTATTGTAATGGCCTGCGTGCCAATCTGTGATGATCCTATCCGCGATGATGTAATTTTAATTCACTAGCTTTGGCGTTAGTGATAGTTAGTCATGGTGGATTCATCACTGAAGGATGGCATACATGGATCGTGGAGATGGAGATCACCATGATGAATAGATTGAAGAGATGGAGATCTTGAAAAGAACAATGGGCTATACCAAGTCAAATCTGTGCTTATGCCATTCTTACTATGTTCTACTTTCACATGCTATAATGTTTTTGTCTACATTCGTGCGGTAGTGAAGTAGAACGATCCCTCAATAATGTTTGAGTTCATGCTCCCCCAAACCTTGCACCGTCGCTGTTTTGTACAATCAGTGGTGGGTCTATGAAATTAGGGTGCCACCAATTTTCCTTGACTAGACAGGTTCGTATCGGATACTTACGCGAAGGTTTGGTTGCTTGAACGAGGTCATCCTAATGGTTAGGGACCTTGGAGCATAAGAAGTTGGTAACCCAAGCATAGAGATGCTATCCAACAACAAGAGTCATATGCGATATGATTAGCAAAGAGTTGCTTGCCGATCTATCATGTCTTCTAGCGGTGATGCTAAAGCTCACTAGTCCACTTGCTAGTTGTGGGTCTTGAATCACTAAATTTCAATCGAGGGATATTGATTTTAGTGGGAGTAGATTATATTTGATATTATTTACTCTATCATGGATACTTTGTCTTAGTATTTTGTATTACTTTTGTTGTAGATTAAATGGCATCTTCTAAGCAACCATTTACTTTGCATTCGATTCTTGAGAAAATAAGTTGAATGGAACAAACTATGCGGATTGGATCCGCAATCCGAGAATTGTTCTCGGGGCTAAGAAAAAGGAGGATTATCTAGACAACCCCTTACCGATGAGCCTGCGAAAATGCATCTCGCCGAGAAAATGCTTACAAGAAAGCATGTGATGCCGATCTTGAGATAAGCCGCCTTATGCTTGCATGTATGGAACCCGATCTCGCAGATGCGGTTCGATAACAATCATTCAGCGAACGATATGATCGTGGTGCTTGAGGATATGTTCCAAACTCAAGCTAGGACCGAAAGGTTCAATGTCTCTAAGGCTCTTGCTTGAAACCAAGCTAGCGAGAGGGTGCAGCTATTGGGCCACACGTAATCAAGATGGTTGGTTACACTCGAGGTTGGAGAAGCTAGGCTTCCCAATTGACCCGAGTTGGCTACTAATTTCATTCTCTCGTCTCGCCGCCCGCCTATGGAAACTTCATCTCGAACTACCATATGCATGGGGCGGAGAGGGGCTTGAATGAGTTGTGTGGCATGCTGAAAACAAAGAGAGCGTACATTAAGAAGCAAGTTGGTGGCCAAGTGTTGGCAAAATCCGGAACAAGCCTAACTTTAAGAGAAAGAAGGGCAGGGGAAGAAAAAGGGCAAGGCTAAAGATGAGATCTCCAAGCCAGCTCCACCCGCCCCCAAACCTGGACCACCGACTGATGCTAAATGTTTTCATTGTGGTGGGAAAGGTCACTGGAAAAGAAACTGCAAGCAGTACTTGGCATCCTTAGAGAAGGACGGTGGTAGTAAAGGTACTCCCGCTCATACGCTTGTTGTTTATGTTACAGACATTTTCCTCGCTAACTCTTTATATCAATTCTTGGGTATTTGATACCGGATCGGTTGCTCATATTTGCAATTCGATGCAGGGAATGATAAGAAGTAGGAGCGTGGAGAAAGGAGAGGTTGATTTCCACGTGGGCAACAATGCAAGAGTTGCTACGCGTTGAACATTGGGACGATGCAACTTCACCTTCCGTCGGATTTATATTGGAATTGAATAATTGTTATTTTGTTCCTAGTCTAAGTCGAAACATTGTGTCGCCTTCATGTTTGATGAAGGATGGTTATTCATTTGCGAGTAAAGACAATGGTTGTGTTATCTCAAAGAATGATATGTTTGTGGCTTTTGCATCCATTGTGAATGGATTATTTATTTTAAATCTTGATGATGCACTGTCTCGTAATGTTAATGCTAAAAGGCCTTGACTTAATGCATTAAGTCCTACATATATGTGGCATTGTCGTTTGGGTCATATAAGTGAAAAACGCATGAAGAGGCTCCATGATGATGGGCTTCTAACTTCGTTTGATTTTGAATCTTACGAGACATGTGAGGCTTGCCTATTAGGCAAGATGACCAAGACGCCTTTCTCAGGTTTTCCTGAGAGAGCGTCTGACTTGTTGGAACTAGTACATACTGATGTATGTGGACCAATGAGCACGACAGCTAGAGGCGGATTTCAATACTTCATAACTTTTACTGATGATTTTAGTAGATATGGCTATGTCTACCTAATGAAGCATAAGTCTGAAATATTTGAAAAGTTCAAAGAATTTCAGAATGAAGTAGAAAACCAACGTGGCAAGAAAATTAAGGCTTTGCGATCTGATTGTGGAGGCGAATATTTGAGTCATGAGTTTAGCAATCATCTTAAGAGTTGTGGAATTGTTCCACAGCTTACGCCACCTGGAACGCCGCAAAGAAATGGCGTGTCTGAGCGGCGTAATCGGACTTTGTTGGACATAGTTCGGTCTATGATGAGCCAGTCAGACCTACCTTTATCGTTTTGGGGATACGCTCTAGAAATAGCCGCTTTCACATTGAATAGGGTGCCATCTAAGTCCGTAGTTAAGACACCATATGAGATATGGACTGGGAAGAGTCCTAGTTTGTCTTTTCTAAAAATTTGAGGTTGTGAAGTTTATGTCAAATGGCTTATATCAGATAAGATAACACCCAAATCGGACAAATGTTTTTTCGTGGGATATCCAAAGGAAACCTTAGGATATTACTTCTACAACCGCTCAGAGGGCAAAGTGTTTGTTGCTCGAAACGGTGTTTTCTTAGAGAAAGAGTTTCTCAAAAGAGAGAAAAGTGGACAAAAGGTGTATCTTGAAGAAGTTCAAGATGAGCTAGTCGAGAAGGACCCTATGAGTGATGCTAATGTAGCGAACAAGTTGAGATGCCCGTGGCCACCGAAACACCTCCACAACCACGAAGATCGGCAAGACTTCGCGAGTTGCGTGGGGATCTCGTTATTGTTGGACAATGACGAACCTGCAACATACGCAGAAGCTATGATGGACTCAGATTCCAAGCAATGGCAGAGTGCCATGAGATCCGAGATAGATTCCATGGGAGACAATCAAGTTTGGAACTTGGTTGACCCGCCTGATGGTGTTAGACCCATCGAGTGCAAATGGATCTACAAAAAGAAGAAAGATATGGACGGAAATGTTCACGTCTATAAATCTCGACTTGTCGCAAAAAGGTTTTCAAGTTCAAGGAATTGACTATGACGAGACATTCTCTCCGAGCGATGCTTAAATCTATCCGCATCATTCTAGCAATAGCCGCCTATTTTGATTATGAGATTTGGCGTATGGATGTTAAAACAAATTTTCTAAATGGAAATTTAGAGGAAGACGTGTATATGATACACCCGAGGCTTTTGTTGATCCAAATAATGCTGGAAAAATATGCAAGCTTAAGAAATCTATTTATGGGTTAAAGCAAGCATCTCGGAGTTGGAACATTCATTTTGATGAGGTTGTCAAAGGGTTTGGCTTCCGTCGGAATGAAGAAGAGCCTTGTGTTTACCAAAAGGCTAGTGGGAGCGCGTTGTGTTTCTAATCTTATATGTGGATGACATACTATTGATTGGGAATGACATTCCTATGTTGCAATCAGTAAAGACTTCACTGAATTATAGTTTTTCTATGAAGGATTTAGGAGATGCGGATACATCTTGGGCATTAAGATCTATAGAGATAGGTCGAAAAGGCTAATAGGATTATGCCAAGATACATACATAGACAAGGTGTTGAAACGGTTCAACATGGAGCAATCCAAGAAAGGGTTCTTGGCTATGTCACATGGTATGCGCTTTAGCGACAAGCAATGTCCTTCATCAGATGAAGAGCGCAAACGCATGAGTAAGGTTCCATACGCTTCGGCGCTTGGTTCCATCATGTATGCCATGATATGTACTCGCCCGCATGTCTCATATGCTCTAAGTGTTGTGAGCAGTACCAAGGCAATCCCGGTGAGAGTCACTGGACGCCGGTTAAAAACATCCTTAAGTACTTGAGAAGGACTAAGGATGAGTTCCCGATCTATGGAGGTGAGGAGGAGCTCATTGTAAATGGTTACACCGATGCTAGCTTCCAAACCGATGTAGATGATTCACAATCTCAATCGGGTTTTGTGTTCATAATAAATGGTGGTGCGGTAAGTGGAAAAGTTCCAAGCGGAGACAGGTGTCCGATTCTACAACAGAAGCCGAGTACATTGCAGCTTCCAAAGCTGCAAAGGAAGGTGTTTGGATGAGGCGTTTCCTCATTGATCTTGGTGTGTTTCCTAATGCGGCTAGCCCATTGAATCTACATTGTGACAACAATGGGGCGATAGCGCAGGCTAAGGAGCCAAGGAATCACCAAGAACAAACATGTACAAATGGAAATTTCACCTCATTCGACGCTTTATCGAAAGGTGAAATTAAGATGTGCAAAATACACACGATTTGAATGTAGCAGATCCGTTGACAAAGGCCCTTCCACGCCTAAGCATGAGGCGCACATGAGGTCTATGGGGATTAGACATCTTAGAGATTAACTCTAGTGCAAGTGGGAGACTGTTGGGAATATGCCCTAGAGGTAATCATAGAGATGATGATATTCTCGCCCGTATCCATGATATGTAATGTGTCCATTGAATATCCATTAAAGACAACTTGTATTGATTGGCAATTATGTGAATTGTTTGTGAAACTCTTTTACTTGTATGGTTATTCTATATTTGTCCCTGGTCGGAGTTCATGTGAGGACACACATGAATACTAGACTAGCACATGTATTAGTTGATGACTATGTTTCACAAGTCATGGACATGGGGATGTCGAACTAATAATGTGGGCACATGTATGACATGTAGGCCGGATCGACCCAACATGAGATTGTCTCTATACACATCATATACGTTATGTCCTTCGACTTGAGATTGTTGTATGTGCTCGAGATGTGTATCGACTTGTTAGGGACTGACAAACGCTACTCCATTACTGGGTAGTTATAAAGGACGTCTTCGGGTTTGTCGAGAAGCATGCTATGAGACATAGACAATCAAGATGGGATTTGCCCCTCTCTGATGAGAGTGATATCACTGGATCACTCAAGTGATTGGATCAACAAATGCATGGTCGTGCTTGGGTTAAGTGTTAACCCACGAGTTGAACCAAATATCATGAGGCAAGGGAGTAACTTGTATGTGGTCGTGGTGGTTCGTCTGATATGATCATTTGCGTGCACATAGGAGTTGTCACGCCTTGCTAGAGGCCATTTGTCGGCTATTGGGCGAATAGGAGTATTCGGCCCATGTCTATGTGTGCGTGAACCCATAGGGTCGCACGCTTAAGAGGCCGGAAGCCTAATTCGGGTTGGACCCGAATTAGACAAGGCTTAGGGTTTCTAATGGGCCTCCAACTCGGGAGCACATGAGAGACGCCTATATAAGTAGAGGGGAGGGGCGCGGCCAAACCTAATACACGCCTTTGGCAGCCGCCATCGCCCTCCACGCTCTCGTCTTCGCTCCTCGCGGACCTAGCAGTCCGGAGGCGCATCGCTTCTCCCTCGTACGTGTGTGATACCTCGGAGGTGCTACATCTAGAGCACGAGGATGAACCGCAAGTGGTGGGAGGAGTTGCTGGATGACCACGCAACTGCACGGCACTGCTGCGACGCGTTCGACTACATCGAGTTGTCTTCCGCTACATCTGCGCGTCTAGTGGCAATCCCGTAACCTGTAACTAGCAGTAGATCCTGGGATATGAGGTAGAAAAGTTTTGTTTTCCGGCTAGTGTAGCACCCTCATAACCCTTCACCAACTACATCGGTTGCTACTCCACCGACTCCAAAACGCTTCCCACATGACAATTAATCTCAAGCGTCCATTCAAGTCAGTTCAAGAGGCAGTTTATCCAAGGGTGGAGAGATGGGGAGCACACAGATCGATGATGTGGCATGGAGTAGCCCCTACTCTACCTCCCCTATAAATATGAGGCTGCATCCACACTCCCAAGACATGATTCAATAGATTATTCAGTGATTCATTAGTTCACTCATACAAGTGTAGTAGTCTATTGTGGGAGTTAGAGTTGAGTCGAGCGAAGCTCGAGGTCTCCGGAGTCGTCTTCTGGAGAGTCTGGTATTCCTCTTGTATCTTTCTCTTTGTAAGACTTTATTTACTTAATATAGTATTCTTCTTTTACTTTTCTGAGTATTTACTTAGTGCAATATTATTCCTGCAATAGTGTTGTAGTGTTCTAAGTTAGACTTATAGTAGTTACATGCTAGATTGTGATCCTCTGATCACGCCTTGGTTGTTATCAATGCCTGTAGCAAGGTGCTCTAGTTAGGTCGTATACTCAGCTAGACTAGTGAGAGTTGGTGTAAGCGTGGTGCTTAGGCTAAAACTCATCGTTGGAGGCCGCTGGTTCGAACGGACAGTAGGGGCGCATTGGCGGGAAGTGACAGGTCCTGCTCGGCATTAGGATTCTCCTCATGTACAATCTAGTTCTTAAAAGGTAGGGCGCCCATTAGAGTATAGCCGCTTGATCAGGGGTTTTGTCTCCTATTCTCTCGCCTATCCCCAGTAGCCAAGTAGTAAGGTAGCAATCCTAGTTTGTTTCCACTGTTTGATTAGATTAGAACAGGAAAGTAGAATTAGAACCATAGGAGTCCTTAACTCACTCGTTGTCCTCTCACCTAGTTACGCTGCACTAGTTATCTTTTAGTTATCTTTGAATCATCACCTTCCTTCTACCCTTCTTCATTTCCCCTTCTACACTAGTTGCCGCTAGATTGAGATAGGGATTTCCTTCCTAATATCATTTCTAGCTATTGCTTTCCCTTGGGATAAATATAAATACGATACTTGGAATACTCCCGGGTGAAGTGCTACAGCGATACATTCTGTGTGCTTGTGGAATTATCCAATAGACTCTGAAGTACGCCACAGGCATCTCTGGCGCCGTCACCAATCTTTGGTGGTTGTGTTAAGATTTGCCAACACACGCTCATTGATATTACCGATCATAGTCTCAGGAGGATGATGATGCTGAATGTGCCGAGGTGCTTCCCTTGAAGAAGTCGCCTACCCCTCGACCGCAGCTAGAGCTCCCTCAGGTGCAGCTGGGGCAAGCAGAGGAAACTGGTCGTCTGGCCCCCAAGTAGTTGAAGAAGGGCTAGGGCCATCAACTGAAGTAGTCATCTCAGGGTCGACTGGGGCAGCCGGTGAAGTCGGCTCGGGATCACCCCAATCAGCGTTGTCCTGCTCCTCCTCCATGAAAATGCTCTCACCAATCTCCTGGTCACCTGCATGCTCAAAGACAGGAGAGGAACAAGGTATGGTTTCATCGAAGGTAACTTCACAAGTCTCCATGACACGGTTAGTTTCAAGGTTAAGTACACAATAAGCATGAGAATGAGGTGCATAACCGAAAAAGATACCATTTGAAGATCTGGACTCACACTTGTCCAAGTTATCTTTCTTCAAGATGAAGCATTTGCAACCAAACACCCTGAAGTGACTTACCTTGGGCTGTCGACCAAATCACAACTCATAGGAGGTTTCCTTCATGAAAGCTCGAAGGAAAATGCGATTGAAAACATGGCAAGCTGTGTTTATCGCTTCGGCCCAATACCGCCTAGGAGTCCTATGCTCATCAAGCATCATCCTAGCCATCTCAACAAGGGTCCGATTTTTGCGCTCAACAACACCATTCTGCTGAGGAACATAAGGCGAAGAAAATTGATGTTCAAGACCAATGAAAGCACAGAAGGTTTCAAAATGAGTATTCTTGAATTCAGTGCCATTGTCACAGCGGATAGCTCACATGGCATTCTTAGGCAACTCATTCTGCAACCTTAAGATCAAATCATGAACTTGAGTAAAAGCCTCATCCTTGCTCTCCATGAAAAAGACGCAAGAATAGCGAGAATAATCATCAACAACCACAAGGACATACCACTTCCCACCATCTGACCGGACCTGAGCTGGACCAACAGTGTGAAGAAGCTCGTCGGGCCCTTTGGTCATCACTTGGTTCACAAGGGGATGGGAAGCAAGCAACCATCTTCCCATGCCGACAAGGGTGACAAACCAAATCCTTCTCAAATTTCAACTTGGGCAATCCTCGGATTAGGTCAAGTGAGCTCAACGTAGCTAGTAAGTCAAAGCTCAAATGACCAAGTCTCCTATGCCACTTCTAAAGCTCAAAAGAAGAATCGGCTAACAAGCAGCGGGAAGAACCAAACGAGCGAGAAAAATTAGCTCGAAAAACCTTGCCAAAAGGAACAATCCGACACACAAGATTTTCCTGGGCATCCAGAACACGAGAAAAGCCTGGCTTAAAACGCACTTCATAACCATCATCAAGGAGTTGCAAAACCAAAAGCAGATTGATATACAAATTCAAAACCAAAGCAACATCCTTAAGAACAAAGTTCTCATTGAGTCAAACTGACCCATGAGAAAGCACCTTACCCTTGCTGTTGTCCCCAAATGTGATGTACTCTTTACATGTCATGGGGTCAAGGCTGGAGAACCAATTTGAATTCCCGGTCATGTGGCATGAACAACCGGAATCAACTAACCATGTGTTCTCCAAGCCTACATCCTGCATCAATAGTAAGACATGGGGTGAGCAAATGGTCCAACACTGGGGTTAGTGAACTGAGAAGGAAACCAGTGTTGGGTCGTTTGCCCACGAGAAGTGTCAGGAAAAACACCACACATGCCATGTCCCATTTGAGAAGAGTGATCACCACGACGAGGAAAACATGGTCTGCTCAAGCTGTAAGACAGAAAGCCACAGTCATGAGGTCCAAGGTCATGAACAAGACCTGAACACCTCCGGGCACGACCACCACATGATCTCGCACCTTGAGGCCTAGAACCTTGAGGAGCTGCACCTCTAGGCCTAGCACTGTACCTCTGAGAAGGTGGGACAAACACTCCATGAGTAGAGTTGTGGTAAAGCCCATACTCATGCCGTTCATCTCTCTTCCTCCTAAAGCAAAACTCAAACAAGTGACCATCTCTATCGCAGTACTCACAGTGATACACCTCTCTCTTGGGTGGTGACTGGCTCACTCTCTTGGGGGTATGGCTCACTCTTGGTTGTTGCTTGCTCTTTGGAGGAGGCTCAATAGAGTGTAACATCTCTAATGTTATGGTAACTAAAACATGACATGTCATCATATTCATTGCAAAGCATTCATGTTAGGTCAACCTTGATTTGCATCAACTAAAACAAATTTGCATTTTTAGGTTGATTGTGTTTCTGAGATGATGTTTGACTCTAGCAAAAATCTTATTTTTGAATGTCATCTCAAATACTTGGTTTATGCTCTATGTACTTTGAGGTGTAGACAGTGCCTACACTAGTGTCAAGCATAGTATATAAATCCAAGTCAACAAATAAAAATGTGAAAGCTATTAAAATAATTTTTAAAAGTCAACTTGGTCAACCATAGGTGTCATTGGGTCAATGACCTAAAAATGTCCTTGGGTGATGTTTGTGATCACTAATGACCAACCAATTAATGTACAAATTAAATCAAGCTCAAATTCCTGTTAAAACCCTATTTTTCAGAAAACCCTGATTTATCCCCTTTTATCTAGTTCAAAATCTTCAAAGAATTTGGGGTTGGTTCAAAAAGAACTTTTGTAGAGCTTATTAAGACCTAATTCAAGTTTCCATAAAGAATTTCAAATGAATTTGAAAATACAGTTTTTCAACGCTTGTCCCTCCTTGATTTCAAATCCATAATTCAAAAACTATGCATAATTTGGGAAAACTTGGTATATGGCAAATGTTTGGTTTGAAAAGTTGAGCATTCCATAGATTTGAAGATTTTCAAGTTTTATAAAAAAATCAAAAGTAATTTCATATATTTGTTTCAAGGGTTTTTGTCCCCTTTTCAAATTTGATTCAAAATTTATATTTCCTCTCCAAATCTGAAAGCCTTCCTTTTAAGAAAAATGTAGAGCATCAAATTTTAAAAATTCCATAGATTGGGAGTTTTTCAAGTTGTTATATAATTTTGAGAGTAATTTGCAAAATTCTGGAAAACCTCGGTTGCTACGGTGTTGATGACGTCATCTTCGTCTTCCTCCCTCACTGTCGCCAGCGTCTCCGTGGCCACCTTGCCCATGCCGGCTTGCCGCGGTCGCCAGCTTGCGCCCACGCTGGAGACTTCGTCGCCCCTACGTGTCCGCGCGCGCGCCGTGTATAAGTAGCAGAGACGTCCTCATCTTCTCCCTCTTCCTCTCCCCGGCCGCCGCCACTGCTCTGCTCGAGCTCCGCCACCGCGCACCGCCGTCCTTGTGCCGTTCCAGACCAAACCAGCCGCACCACCAACTCCACCTTGATCCCACGAACACAGCAACCATGATCACGGCGCCCCACCCTAACTAAATCGCTCACATGCCGTCATCTTCTTCACGGCCGGCCAGCTCTGCCGCCGTGATCCGTCGTCGACGTCCGTCATTGTCGTTAGCTATTGTCTGTTGGCGGTCCTTAACTCTTATTTTATACCGCCAACACACTGAATACTCCGATAAGTTAATATTGAGCCCATTGGATTATCTGCTCAAGTCATTGTTCGGTTAGCACCATTGTTCTGCCTCGCACAATTCCATACTTTGAATTTCTAGTCTTTATTTTTTTTTTCCCTCTGAGTGTTTTCCATCTCCTCTCACTTCTCTGCCATTTCTTCATGCTATCCTTTTATATTGCGTCTATCCTTTTATATTGCGTCCATAGAAACTGTATACTGATTAATGTCTTAAAAAGTTATATTACTTTGTTGTCAACCTTAATTACTAAAATCACGTGTGCACCAATACGTATCTCCCTTGAATGATGTATACCCACTCACAAACTATTATACTCATTGCCAAAAAAAAAAACTATTATACATTACTCTGTAATCCTTCAAGGAAATTAGAAGCACAGGCGCCCAACGCGCCTGTGGAGGACATGTTACTTGGTGGTATCGGCGACATGACAGTCGTGCTGGAGTCTCCCGCAATGGTGAATGTGGAGGAGGCGCGCGTGGCGTATGAAGGAGGTGATGCACACTCTGTGGCGCTGCCGGAGGTCGCCGCGACCGCCGCCGTCACGGACGCCAACATTACGGCGTCGACGGTTCCACTTGATGATTTCATCGCCATGTTCAAGAAGCTGTTGCCGCAGCCTCTCCTGTCGACGCCGTGGTTGAGAACAACAAGGGCTGCCCGGGTGTGGGAGATGGATGACGAAGACCTGGTTCCCAGGCGGAGTGCAAGGCTGGCCGCCAAGAGCAAGTACAGGGAGCCCAAACCAGAGGCGCAGGCAAGAAAAGTGTTGATGAAGGAGCTTGGCATGGAGGTGGAGACGCAGCTGCCCGACGAGGCGTCCTTCGACGAATTCCAGACTGCCTTCAAACTACCGCTGGCTGACGACACAAGGGAGGCCATGCAGGTCTACATGAGTAGGGGGCTCCGTGTGGCTGTGGCTAACGTCGATGCAGTATAGGCCCATCATGCTAGGTTTCGCTAGTTATGGTCGCGACATTTGGTCTCCATGTAATACCCTTAAGAACTTGCAGTCTAGGCCCATCATGCTAGGTTTCTTGCTGGTGATGGCCACTCGCCACCATCTCTGATCGCTTATGTTGTAGGTCTATTGGCCACTCCTGTCCTCTTAATGAAAAACGGATCTATATACCCGATCATAAAAAAAAATAAAGGAAATTATTGTTTTTATTTGAGAAAGGTTTGTTCTTCCACAAAATGCAATTTGGTATCTCGACGGTCGTAGTTTTAAGAGTAAGGTACATAACATGGTTTCTACACTACCAATTGGGTGATAGATACTAAGCATGTCATAATTCAAATGCAACGGTGCTACTTCCGAAATGGCTTCGCCATATTTTCTTACTTTCTGTAACAAATTTAAAGAAATCACGGTCCATAGGTCAGCGGTAGAGCAATTGACTGCAGAACAAATTTAAAGAAGCTCACGGATACTGCGGAAAAAGAACTCCACTACGGAGAGAACACACGAGTTTGGCAAAAATCTTGGGCATGCCCATAAACTTGAAGAATAGCTCAGTACACCCGATCAGATGCCAAGTGTCGACCTAGACCATGTCCTAGCCTCCTTCAATGGGTTAAGAGAATCCTTCCCATGCCATTATCTCGGGCTACAGCTACATACAATCCTTGCAGAAAGTCCACGACTCCACGTACATCCCCTCATCGAGTGAATCGGCTAGAGGCTGTCAAGATGGAAAGGCAAGATGCTAAACAGAGCGGGTAGGCTAACTTTGGTCACACGGTTCCGTCTTCGATGCCAACATATACCACCTCATAGTATTCCCACTTGTGGCTTGGGCAAGAAAGAAGATCTATAAAATTAGGAGATTCTTCCTACGGAAAGGAGATGAGAATGCCAATGGAGAACACTGCTTGGTGAATTTTTCGACAGTGTGCAAGACTAATGAGCTAGGAGAAATGGGAGTGCTAGAATTGGAATGATTTGTGGGAGCTTTTCGCCTCCGATGGGCTATGGCAGGAATGGGTAGACAACTCAAGCCATGCGTGGGAATGGAAGTACCGTGCAACAACACAGTCCGCCCTCTTTTCAACTCTACCACAATCACAGATGGAAAACGGAAACAAGGCTCTCTTTTGAAATCATAATCGATTGGCTTGACGGATAGGCATCTAGATACTTGGCACTACACTTGTTTCAGCTTGTGCATAGAGTCAGAAACTACACAATGGCAATTGGATTCCATCGCTGCGGGTGCATGTGACAACAACACATCTCCAAGAACTTGTTGAGCTTTGGATCAGAATTTGGATCAGAATTGCAAGAGGTGCATCTACAACCTGATGTGCAGGACACAATCACTTGGAAGTGGACAACAGATGGAGTTTGCTTCACACGTTCAACATACTTGATCCAATTCAGGATCCCATCGTAAATTCAAGCACAACTCGTCTGGAAGGAGCAAGCACAAAACAAATGCAAGTGCACACTTGGATCCCAATGCACAACAAAGTCCTAATAGGGCATAACCTGCAAAAGAGGGAATGGTCTCATCAAGAACACTATGTGTTTGTGTTTTTGTGTAATGAACCTTTGGAGTCAGGACTTAATCTCTCTGTTTTGCCCCTTTGCAAAGGTTGTTTGAGGCCAAGTGTTGTCTTAGGAAAATCTCATGGTGCAGCTGCTGCAACAGGATCACATCTGCATTGCTGAGTGACGAGAAGATGTAGCAAGCAAGATCCCAAAACAGGGATACACATTTCAGTGAAGTACTATATATATTGTGTGGAACTTGTGGAAGGAGAGGAATAGGAGGATTTTTCAAGAACTGAGTATAAGACAGCACAGCAAGTTGCCTTCTTAATCAAAGAGAACATTGTGCAAAGACACCGGGCTTTTTTTCTTTGTGGGGATAAAAAAGCTGACTGTGGGAAAGGTATATCAACATTCTTTTTTGTAGCGGTAGACCTCCTTTCTTTTCTTAAAAAAAAAAAATTGCAACTCAAAATTGGGAAACACCACAAGGATTATCATATTACATGTCAGCTGATTATCACAACAGTTGCGGCTCGATTCCTTTCTACTCCTTTGCTTGTAAAAATAGGATGAATGTTGTAGCTTATGAACAGTTACACTTTCAAACAGATACAGATACAAAGAATTCTCGTACTCAAGTCTTTCCCCCAAAGTGCTTTCAAAAAGTTGTTAGCAGGGGGGAACTCTAATCGCTATCGAACAATTATTTCCATGCTGATGCGGCCCCCAAGTCACCCATCACCTGCCGATAAACCCAAGCTTCTGAAGGATGAAGGCTAGGATCAGCATGACAATAGCGAGGATCAAGCCTCGCCGACCTAAGATCCAGTTCTTTGTCTTCTTCGCAACTTCTACCCCTTTCTGTGCTCGCTCCATCCATCTCATCTGAATGCAAAGGAAACCAAACAATTAATGGTCGAAGCAGTAAGATTCAAGCTCGTGGTTTATAGAACTAATAATAGCATGGCCAGGCTTCGGTTGAGAATTGGTTTCTTACCATTCTATCCAAATCCTCTGGAGATAATGACGACATGGCTTGTTGAGCTTTTGCAGCATCCTCCTTTGACAGCTTCATTCCGAACTGCTCACTCATATTTGCCATCATCTCAGGGCTCATGTTCTTCATCATGGATGTAAGCATCTGTTGAATAAGAAAAAAAAAAAAGGGCCCAAAAGATATTAGAATTTGAAGGATCAATTTTTCGGGCATAATGTTACAGAAAGCAATAATTTTAAATACAATTTCCTTTGGTTGAGCATTTCTTACCTGCCGCATTGCAGGGTCTTTCATAGAATTTCTCATGGTTTCTTGCATATCAGCTGTAGAAGGTGGAAGACTAGAAGACGACTGGCCCACCCTTTGGTCATTTGATAGCTCTTCAGGAATCTCCAAAATAGGTTCAGATGATGATCCACGGGCTGAAATACTTGTTGTAGCTCTCGATGAAGGTCCAAAGTTACTATTCTCTGATCTTGTGGGGGCACCACCAGGCCCACCCATCTGAGAAGCAAAACTCATCATTTTCTGAAGCTCATCAGGAGACATATTACCAATCATGTCAGATGCCATCTTAAGCATATCAGGAGACATTTCTGGCATATTGGGTCCCAGATTTGGACCAGCGGAGCTAGTGCCATGCAATGAAGAAGCAACTTCAAACATTTTCTGAAGCTCCTCTGGTTTCATTGTGCCAATCATATCAGTGGCACTTTTGACAAGTTCAGGTGACATTCCTTCAATTCCAAACTTCGGTAAGCCTTCAGGATCGCTCTTGGACACATAATTTTGGGATGACCTAATATAATTCACCAGGATGAGAACATTATCAATCAGCATATCTAACATTATTCAAACAATATACACTATGGACATCTGTGAGGAAATATTAAAAGGGTTCATTGATAGAGGACATGTGTGATTTATGTTTAAGATTATAGTAACATGAACATAATTAAAGAGCTTAAGCTTTTTAAATCAGATGTGAAATTATTGTGTTAAGCATGAATAGATTGCATAGATAGGTTATAGTCCCATCCAGAAAGCTGACAATAGAGAAAGTAATGGACAACCATTTTACCACTTTGCAGCAAAGAACAAGAACTAATTATGAACCAAATACTGAAACTTGAAGACCCAACAAGGCATGATTGTTGATATAGTTATAAAAAAATGTTAGCACAGTATGTTTGCCATAGCAGAATATGTAAACACGTCTAATCTAATCAGAACAACAAAAGATGAATGCATTTGAACTGTTGCTAGCATCAAATGGCACGCATCAACACTTTAGTGCTCCAATACAGGTATAACATGCAGAGGCAAAAGCCGAAAGTAGCATAGACTAAAAGAAAAGGGTCATGTTACCTGATAGCAGCAGGATCATCCCTTGACTTTTCTGAAGACCCAGATGGCCCAATATTTCCTGCTCCTTCAGGTGGTTGTGAAACAGTATACCCAGGAGAAGTTCTTTGGCTGCTTGATGGCTGTGAAGCGTCATCTTCTACAACTTCTTCAATAATAACACCTTTCCGCGTGCTCACTCCTCCCCCTTCCCGTGCAAGTTTTTCTTCAGCGTCTCTGCATCATGGATGGAACATATTACAGTGGGTGTCAACTAAAGTTGCTAAACACATTTGTTTACATCAGGAATAAGGTACAAACTGTGATACCTTAAAACCTCAGCAATAGTTTCATCCTCTGGGGAAATTTCATGGGCTTTACTCAAGTCAGCAACAGCTGCCTGAATGCATTTTCAGGATTATTTCATGTATAGTCAGGGGAATTATAGAATTTCAAAAAAATGTGCCAAAAAAGGATCAAAGCATTACCTCCAACTTCCCGAGTTCTTTATACGCCTGACCCCTCCGATAATATGCTTTGACATTGTTTGAATCATAAGTTAGAACCTGTAATCCATTTGATATAGATCAGTCAGTATACCATGTAATAGAAGAACTGCAATGCTCTGGGTGATTCAATAGACAACATAATTTCTCTAAAAGTTCAGAAAAGAATAATAATTTTCTAGCCAAAGGTATGCAATTTGTCAATTACTACATGCAGTAAGATATGTACTGCAATTTGTAAAAAACATTGAACTAGATTTATTTTACCTTCAATCAGTAATCTTAGGAAAAAAGACCTTACTTTACAGAATTCACACACCGCATATAGTTTGTTAAAGCGGTAAACTTGTACCAGAGTCATGAAATTCAATGATAGAGAAAACACCATGATATGATGGACAACATTTTATTTCTGAAACAGTAGGCAACGACAGAAAAAAGACTTGACCAAAAATGCCAAACTATCTTGTACTAGGAAATAAAATGGTATCAGATCCTAGAATTTGTTCAAATGAAAAGACAGTAAGATACTACATGACCTAAGCATACCTCTGAACCTTCACTTATGCATTCGTCAAACTGCCGTGTCTTCAAGTAACAAGCCATCAAATTAAGGGTACATTGCAACTGCAGATTTTGCGCCGTGGACGATGGTATGCTTTTTAAGTTATCCTTGGCCTGATCAAGAACAGTACATATAGGTTAACTGTCAAGTCATCTGAAAAGTGAAAAGCATATCAACATTATTTTAATGGAATACTGAAGTTCAAAACTCACAAGCTTGTATTTGCTAGCAGCCTCTGAATACTGTCCCTGGTTATGAAGTTCATTTCCCTAAAGTCAAAGAAAAATCAGAAGGGTGAGACAATGAAAACTGGAAACATATATAGAAACATGGAAAACCCTATATGAAATTGACTGCATTAATTGTTTGATGCAGGCTCTTGATAGCGACAAGATCATTGACACAACACTCCTTAGGTGCGAAAATACAATAAGTCAGCAAAAAGCAAAAAACATAAAAAGTTGAGATACATTCATCTAGTGTACAAGAGCTAGTCAGAACAAAAATTATAAGTATATCAAGATTAACATAAGGAAAAGTTCAAGCCTATCCTTTGTGTGGTTTAATTTCTTAAGTTATGTGGTTCAATTTTTCATCATTAATGTCCAAATCCAGGAAAAACACATCCCCCAACACTCGAGCAAGTGGACAACAAATAATTTAAAACTTGTCCCTCCATCTAGCAATAGACATGACCGTGTCTAGCCCATGCCATGAAAATTTGGATCCAAACAAACACTAACATGCGGGGCTTACCTTCAATTTTATATTAAAAACTGAAGATTGAAACATAGTATATCCATTGCAAATAACACTCCCAAATTCAGTTAACATAGCACATTTTCTATGCGATTTTTTCTTGTTTTAACCTTTTTTGGAGGTCTGTTCGGAGCAACAACAGATCGTTCTGTGTGAGACAAAATGAAAGGACCGACAGCAACAGAAGTACTAGCTTATTCTACAAATACATATAACATGAATCATGGAGATTCATCACAACAGATCAGCTTGCTAATCACGACAAACAAATGACAGTAACAAAATGATATGCACAAACTTTTTTCACTAACCTGCTTCTTTAACATCTTGGCACCAGATATCGCATACGACATTTGAGCGTCTGCTTGCGCCTTCATAGCAGCAAACTCCTCAGGAGTAGTGTTGGCGATTTTCTCGGTCATATCACGCATATCCTCCGGTCTTGTTTGGTTCAGTTGCTCCGCAGCTCGCCTCAAGTCCTCAGGCCTCATGTTCTTCATACTCTCAGACGCCATCCTCATGAGGTTAGGGTTAGACATCAGCTGCAGTTATCCAAGTAGCAACAAGGAATTCGTCAATCTCTTACCATCTACACAAGTGAAGAGCAAGGGAAAAACATTCTGGGCGCCTCAATCAATGAGAGTGGACTGAAATGCTCGCTGAAAACATTGCATGCACTAGACCTCTGTACTAAAGGATGCTGACCAAACCTACACTGATGAAAGACCATCGAAACACTGCATCAAATGAAGCGTAACACAAAGCATGTTTGAAACCCAATCTCACCCATAAGACTGAAGTAGTTAGCCACAGCACATAAGCCTGAACTAGCGCTCAGAAGCAACGACAATCCTACTGCACTTAATCTAGGCACCAACACGCGGCTCTGTCTATGACAGCAGTAATAAAACATTCCGTTGGCGTCACCAATCAAGCAAGCCAAGCCAAACCAATTCAAACCCAGCTAAGCCCAGCGATTACAGTCACACTCCCCGATTGACTCCAATTCAACATCCATGCAACCTAGACAGTAAGCATACTACGTGCATCACATCACATACAAACTAAACCACAAACAGGAAAATCCAATCCAACCTAACCGGGGCTTTGCTTCGCACGATCTACATCCACCCAGACCCTCGAAACAGAACCAGCCAGGCCGCCCGGCGCGTCGAATCGGGCACGCGCGGGACGGGGATCGGGCGGGCGGGAGAAGGTACCTGCTGCTGCATCCGGGCGATGTCGTCCGGGGACATGCGGCGCATCTGCTCCTGCGCCAGCCGCAGCATCTCCGGATCCATCATCGCGGCGTCGGCGGCGGGCGGCGGCGGCGGCGCCGGTGAGATCGAGATCGGAGCGGGCGGGCGGGCGGTTGGGAGTTGGTTTCTTCTGGCTTCTGCGTCTCGTTTTTTTTTTCCCCCTCTCCTTTTTCTGTCTCTATTCCTCTTTAACGCTGGTCACCAAGTATTAAAGCCTTTATTTATTGGCGAACAAAAAGGGGGCGTCATGAATCAAGAGGAAAACGGATTCGAACTCCGTCTCCGTCTCCAGGCCGGCGAGGCGGGCCGGATCGGACACTTGGGCTCGGCTGAACCGGCACAACGAGACAATTGTGCAGTCAAATGGGCCTTTACATGGTGCAGTGGTGGACCGGGTCGTCGGTCCATTTTAGTCGACTGGGCAGACGTGTGGGAACCACACGTGGGGTCGTTGGGAGGAAACTCGTCATGGCCATCAGCATCAGGTCTCCCGTTTTTTTTTTCCCTGATGATTGCGCAACTGCAATTCTGCTACTGTTTGTATTTTTTTTTTAAAATTCGTTTGTAATTTATTTTATTATTGAATTTGTATATCTACTGGTTCTTATTTTTTAATACATAATAATTTTTTTCTTCTCCTAATCTTACTACTAAAAGAACCCAAATCAGTATCGTAATCCCCGCTAATCACCCGCTCCCGTAACCCCCTCCCGCTTCGTAACCCCCTCCTCCGTAAAAAAAAAAGAGAAAAACTAATCGCCCCCGTCTCTCCGTAATTAACCCCACTCCGCAGACTCGTCGCAGCCCCACCCATCTGGCTCCATAGAACCGTTGTTCCGCGCACGACGCTCGTCTAGCTACAACGAACCGCCGCCTCTGCGCCCTCGCCCTCGTCGGCTGCTCGTCCCGTCCGCGAACCGCCGTGCGCCGCCAACCCGCGTCCGACGAGGCCTCGCCAGCCGCGCACGCCGCTCGGCCGCCCGGTGCCCGGCTCCACCCCTTCTGACGCGCACGCCGACCGGCCGCCCGCCCGTCGCCTCACTGCCGCTCGCACGCGCACGCCGGCCCCAACCCCTCGTCACGACCAATCCCGTGCAAATACACCTCGGCGACTCCCCAGTCCCCACAACTCCGCGCGGGCAGCAGGGGCAAGGCGGCGCTCGCAGATCTTCCTCACGACACCAAGTGATGACGGCGAGGCGCGGCAGGTGCCGGCATATGGAGTCCAGAGAAGTTGGGCTCCGTTTGCCCCGCGAGACCGCTTACCCGGCAGAGCGGCGTCGCGGCATCGCGACGGCGGAGGCAGCAAGGCCAAGGTGTCGCGGTTCTTCCTCACGTCTCGGACGGACGGGCGCGGACGTGGCAAGCAAGGGCAAGACGGCGTGGGCGCGGCTCTTCTACCTGCGGCGGTCGTTCCCCTTCCCCGTTGCAATCGTCCTGAAAGAGGTCTGAACGCAACACGGTGACAGGACGATCGTGACTGGTGGCCGGTGAAGCAGGCGTCAGCCGAGGGCGTGCGCCGGTGGAGATCAGGCAGCCAGCGGGCGGAGATCAGCCGGCGGCCGAATGGTGGCGCGGGGCAAGCAGGTGCGTGCAGTTTGGTGAGCAGGTTTGTCCTATTAGTCTATTACTACGGTCGTAGATAAACTTTTCCAAACGGGCCGCCCGGCACAGCACTAGCCCGGGCACGGCCAGGCACGGCACGGCGAGGCACGGGCACGGTTGGCACGGCAGCACACCGTGCCGTGCCTGATAGTGCCACCGTGCCCAACTCCAGGCACTAGCACGGCCCCATCAAGGGTTAACTGTGCCGTGCCGTGCCTCCAGGCACGGTGGCACTGCAGTGCCCGTGCCGGCCCAGGCACTAAGCCTCATCAAATCCACAGAATCACAGTTTCACATCACCAAGAAACTTCAAAGTAGCTAATCTAACAAAATGACACAATAGTTAACAAAAATATATAACTGGAGCTTAGTGTAATGGTTGCCTCATTAAAAACTTGCCTAGGTAAAACTCACCCTTGTGAGATAAAACCCTAGGCAAGAAAAGAGTACAGCCAAGCTCCATAATAGTTCAAGTTCTCAGATTACAGTTCGGTCTCACAGTCCAAGTTCTCAGATTACAGCAAGTTCTAACAAAATGTAATAACTAAAGACTAATGCTTGAAAGCTTCAACCATCAAGCTTCAAGCTCCTTCTGTCCTTCAAGCTCCTGCTGGCTAGCTGCAAAGCAAAAGAGTTAGCATCTTTAGCCAATATGGAGAGCACTGGTCAACAATGAGATCTTCACAAGAAGAAGAGGATGTTAGGGAATTACCTTGGCGGCAGGAGCACTAGTCAAGCCAGAGATTCTCAAATTCATCTTCAAGCTCCTTATCCTCAACAGTGTGTTGCAGCCTTGCCTCCGCTAACTCCCAGTCCTTGATACAGGTTAGCCACTCCACCGTCTCTGCCTTCAGCCTCCTCCGCCGGTCCTCCATGATCCTGCCAGTCATACTAAACGTAGGTTCTGAAGATATAGTAGACACATGAGTAGTTAAAACACCCTTAGTCAAGATGGACAGCACTGGATATGTTAGTTTATACTCATGCCACCATTTCAAGATGTCAAATGAATCATCTAAACGGCTAACAGTGTCACAGTCCAAGTATGAGACAAGTTCAGAAGAAATAGAAGCTGAAGAAGTAGCAGCATGCAGCAAAGCAGTAGCAGATGTATCTCTAGACAAGTTAAGAGAAGAATGCAACATTGAAGTATTAGTACTCCCACCAGAAGAATCATCATCATCATATATTTCATCCCAGGCAGACCTTTTTCTACCAGAAAGGTTTTGAGGGACAGTCCTCTTCAACCTGACAGACCCATATTTCTCCTCATACTTACTGTAAACATCAGTAAGCCTTGCTCTAGTGCCAACCTGATAAGCAAGATAATGTGGCCGGTAAGATTCCCCACTTCCTCAACAACATAGTAAAACCTTTCATCTTAGCTCTAGGGTCAAAGATGAATGCAAAAGAATACAACAAAGGTATGTCCCTCCAAAGATTTATTATACTTTTCTTGCATAGGTTGAACAACATTTCTCAAGTGAACATCATTAGCATAATCTTTCGTGTGTATAGCTAACTTAATCGGTAATGAAGCATGAGTGGAGATGTAGGGTAGTAAATACCGATGGTCAACAATAGCTAAATAGAACAGTTCAAGAAACTTATAAACTTTTTCAGCAACAACCCAATGATATTCAGTAAGAAGCAACTCACTTTGCTCACCTTTAGGGTAGTTTGCATGTATGAAAGTAGTGAAAGGTACCTTGTGAGGAAACAAGTTCTTAAGCATGAGATATGTAGAGTTCCACCTGACTTCCATGTCCAACTAAAACTTTCTAGGTCTAACAGATGAAGCAATGCAGAAGTTCTTATATGCTGCAATTTTGGGGTTAGATGAGTTCAGCCATGATATTGCAGTTCTAAAAACTTTAAGCAAAGGTTTAAAATACTCAAGTGCCTCCTTAACAATCAGGTTGATGATATGGCATGCACAACGCTGATGCAAGAACATAGTGCTAACAGCAGACTCAGGTTGTCTTGGATCCTCTTTAGGGACCTCAAGACCAAGATATTAGACAAAATAGGTCTAAGCATACGCATGGCAGCAACATTAGAAGAAGCATTGTCCAAAGTAACAGCAAACACCTTTTCAAGAACACCATATTCATGAAGAACAGAATAAACTCTATCAGTAATGTTTTGTCCAGTGTGGGAACAGTCAATAAGCACAAGACCAAGAACCCTTTTCTCTAGTTGCCAGTTAGGGTTAATGTAATGAGCAACAACACTAAGGAAATCCTCCTTAGCTTTGCCAGACCAAATATCAGAAGTAAGACACACACAATTAACAACATCAGAAGACAGAAGCTCAACAAGCTTGCTCTTCCTATCAACAAACATTTTGGCTAGGTCTCTAGTTGTGGTTTGTGTTGACACAGCCTTGAACTTAGGATTGTGAGCATTGACAATATAATCCTCAAAAGCAGCACATTCACCAAAGCTAATAGGAACATCAACCCTAGACAACAGTCTACAAAGTTCATTACGAGCACGCATAGGACAGTAATCCCAAGAATGCATAGAACCATCAGGATTAAAAGAAATTTGTGACTGACTTAATCCCCTAGTTTTCTCCCTCCTCTTAGCACATTTGTCCATATGACGACGAAGATGGCCGGTGCCACCGAAGATCTACCGAATAACGTTTCTTGCAATGGATGCGGATAAAGTGACCCTTACCTGCTTACCTTTGGGGCCCATCTTGAAGATCTTCTGGAAATCCTCCCAGACGTCAGATGTAGACGGCCATGAGACATGGTCGCCGTTGGCGTCGTCGTCATCGTTCTCACCGTCTTCTTCCAAGTCGATGGGGTCCCCGGCCGCAGCTCCTCCACCAGACGCAGCTCCTCCTCCACCGGACACAACGTCACGGCCGAAGAGCTCTTCAAGCTCGTCCGAGCCCATGTCGTCGTCCTCGAGTCACCCGGGGAGGTCGCGCGCCTCTCCATCTCTTCGGCCATGGCGATCCTGCCCGGCCTCTGTCTCTATCTCGAGACGAGACGGAGACACAGCAGTGCCACCGGCGTCCTCCTCACGGGCCCTAGCCCTACCCTCAACCGGCTGCGAGAACAAGAGCAAAGAAAATGAAGAAGTAAGAACAAGAACTCAAGAAGAAGATGAAGGACGAGGAGAAGATCCGAAGAGGTGAAGACGAAGAGGACTTACCTAGCGTGACGGCGCCGGTGGCGATGAAGATTTAGCAAGCGGCTCCGAGCAGCAACAAGGATCCGCAGACCGCGCAAACACAAAGGTCAGCATCAGATCAAAGAAAGATTAGATGAAGGATGAGGAGAAGAGGTGAAGAAGATGAACGGCGAGGACAAAATCTTACCTGCTTCGTCGGAGCTGCCGGTGCCGCTGCCGGAGACGGCCTAGGGTTAGGGACGACGGCGGCGGGCCACCGTCGCCCTCGCCTAGGCCGGGTCTCCCTTCGCCACGGCCGACGGAGAGGGCGAGTCGCAAGTGGCGGGCCGGCGGAGAAGAGCGAGCTTGCGTGCTTGCGGCGGCGGCCGCGGGGGCGGGGGAAAATGATTAGGGTTTCGCGATGGGGAGTGAGGCCGGGGGGTGCTTTTATACGCGGCTGCGAAACCCTAAAGAAACAGACGGCGGAGATGAATGGGGAGTGGGATCGAACGGCTCAGAGGAAAAGGCCGTGCCGCTGGCGGGCCAGGCCATTTTCTGGGCCGTGCCCGTGCTTGGCCCACGGGCCGGATTGGCGGCCCAGGCACGGGCACTATGGCAGCTGGGCCGTGCCTGGGCCGTGCTTCCTAGTGCCGTGCTCGGGCCGGCCCAGCGTGCTCGGCCCAGTTGGAAAACTTTAGTCGCAGACCTCCAGTGCTCCCGTTGTTCATCTCTTGCAGTGGTCAGCAAGATTCTTTTGATGTAGTTTGGTTTAGTGATGTTTTTGTTAGACACAATTAGCACATGAGTGTTTTCTTTGCCAGATGCAACAAGATTGAGGCTTGTGATTGCAAGAGTTAAAACAGTCCTGTAGAAAACTACATTAACTATGGTGGGGCTTTCTTATCTTTGTACTGGAGGATCAGTCAGTTATGTTCCTCACGCGTATTGCAAGTTAATTTCAAAAGTAAATATATATGTTTAAAGTTCTCACTAAATTTCAGACCTTGGGATAAAAAAATGATACCCTGGTTTCAGTAGCCAAACATGTGTATTTTGACCATCTCTTGCACTCAATCTTCATTAGTTGTATCACAGCTGGGCTATATTACTCGACTTCATTTTTGCTTGCTATGACATATCCTGGAACTTAGCTCTCTAATACTCCTTGAGCCAAAGTTGACATTGCCATTGTCTGAAAACGACATTTTGGACTTGGTTCAAAATATTTCAATAATTATCTTTCGGCTGCTGCCTTATTCCGCCAGGTGTGCTGAAAAACAGGCCTGGGTTCCTAATCTACCGTCGTTGTCGGAATTGCCACTTCCAGGTTAGCTGAACCATCTATACATCTGTCATGTCTGAACTTTGTAACACTATGATTTGGTCCAAATCTTGTCTGAGCCCCATTGAAACTTTCCTACTTAGTGTGTGTTGGTGTATGATCCGTATGTGTCTGAAAGATTTGCCTAAAATGCAAATGCATATGGATGCTATCCGTTTCTATTTTCTTGGAGACAGAAACCACATGTGTTTTCTTATGCAATTAGTACTAGATTTGCCTAAAATGCAACTTCATCAATGTTATTTGGTTCAATTTTGTTTGGTATTTTTCACCTTGCTTGCTATAATTTCTAATTTCAGGATTCAAATAGCTTATGAGCCAGAGGGTTTCAGGGAGCATATAGCACAAAACTATAAGGGTCTTGCTGTTTGTTTGATTTTCCTCAAAAACAATCATAAGGTGCTATGATCTCTAAACTCATGTTAGTAAGAGCATATCATGAACTCTGAGTCATGCATTGTATTTGACAACCTGAACTCTCAAGCTGCTATGGTCTCTTAACTCATGTTAGTAAGAGCAGAATATGAACTCTGAATCGTGCATTGGATTTGACAACCTGAACATCAAACTGAAGTGTTGGTTGAATTGTTGCTTCCTAACATATATTCTCAAGACTGAAATGGAATTCACATGGGTGAATGGCCCGATCACGAAAAAAAAATTAAATTCACATGCTGCTTCGAGTTTATGTGAACTAATTTAGGCTAACCTATATCTTCATAAATTGTTTTTTGACAAAATCTTCTTAATGGATCATGTGGAAAATAACGGTGGTCGCACATAAATCTGGACAGCAAGCTCATGATCGTGCAACCCTGGTTTCCGTTTGGGAGGATCTGCTGCTGCGGCTGTAATATAAGTGGAGGAAACAACATGCCTGATTGCTAACCATTTTGATGTTGCAGTTGCAGCTAGGCATCTAGGCCATTAGGACTGGAGTGTTTAGATTAGCGGCTACTATGTTCATGTTTTCCTTGTTCGGAGTAGGTGTGAGGTACAGGTTTATGTGCGCCCTTGGGAGAAGACTAACAGATTTTTCACACCTGTACATGAGCTGAAAAATGCACTCCACCTTACTATACCAATGTTACTGACATTAGTTGTATTCTGTTTTCCACAACTGTTATATTTTTACATTTATGTAATTTTATACTAACATTAATTGTATTCATCTGAATTTCTTGTAATAGAGGAAGTTGGAAAGAAATAAGAGACAAGGTGTTATAACTTGCTGAAATATTATTGATTAGATTATATTATTATAACCTGTTGATTATAGTATTTATAAAATGTTTTGCTCTCACACTAATATTTAGCCTTTTACCTAATTGTTACCGAATGATCGAATGGTGTTGGTTATTGATTATAGCATTTATAATGTTTTTACCCGTAGCAACGCACGGGCACTTAACTAGTAAAACTGAAAACCTTGTATGAAATTCTTCACCCTAAAAATACTAGTACTACACGGAGAAGACTTTTACTGGCATCGACCTTTATGACACTCTTTCTATTTGAAACCCCTCTCTATTCTAGTTTTACTGTTTTCTTTCAAAATTTATTCTAAGCTAGTCATTTTGGTTTGTCTAAACACCAAATTTATGTTATTACAGACAAGAGGGGGATGTGTGGCCTTGCTATGCAACCATCCTAGCTTCAAAGGGGGTAATGAATATGGATGGTGTGTCTGTATATTGTGTCATATATTGATGTTTTTCTGTAAATACCTTGTAATTGTTCCTGTTAGGATGATCTCAATCCCGAGTTGGGCCCAACGGCCCAACTCGGGCCCCTTTGACCCTTGCGCCCTGATCGGGGGCGCCCAGCCCATCTATTGGCTGGAGGGCCCCTGTCACACTGCGCTATATAAAGAGGTGGGCGCCGGCGGCTCTCGCACGAGGTTCACCGTGAGCCGCCACACCCACCGACAACCCTAATCCGATCTCGGGGCGCAGGCCGGTGACGGAAGTTCCTCCACCGCCGCCACCGCACCGCACCGTCGTCTACTCCTTCACCGACCGACGCACCTCCCCTCCGCCGACGCGATGGCCGAGGGCAGCGGCGCCGCCGCGATCCTCTTCCACCGCCCCTGCCAAGGCCTCTGGTAAAGCCTTTCCCACTCGTCCTCTCTCTTTCTACCTCACTGCCTACTCGATTCCCAAGGTTCATCCCCTCTAGATGTCACTGCTAGTTGATCCTAGGGTTAACAATGGTATCAGACGCCCCTAGTATGTGGATCTAGATCGGGAAGTGAGACATCACAAAGGAAATCAAAACCGATCTCAGATCGGCAAAGCGAACCCCTAACCCTAACTGGAAATGGATCGGGGAGGGGGAAAAGAGTGCGAAACCCTAACCCTAATAGGGCAAAGAAGACGGACCAAGGGGAGGCGGGCCTACCTGGGTCTCCTACCTCGCCGTCGTCGTGGGACAGAGAGGCCCGGTCGAGCACCACTGCCCGGCCGCTCGGCGGCGGCGCGCTCAGCCTTGGGGCGAACGCGCGCACCGACGAGGGGACTGGCGGCGGCGCTATTCTTCTTCCTCCGGCCGCCATGGCCGGCGCATCGAACAAGCCCGACTGCGCTCGCCAGGGCATCGCCGCGAGGCGCCCGACGGCCACGCGCTCCCATGGGCGAGCGCGCGCGCGGGCGGGGGCCGCGGCGGCGCTTGGCCGGTTTAAGCGGGCCGCTAGCGCTTGGGCGCAAAAAGGAAGGAAGGAGCGCGGCGGCGGCCGTCGTAGAAAGAAAGAAAGGTGCCGGTGCGGAGCTTGCTCCGGCGGCACCACGCCGCTGCGGCGGCCCCTTCGCGGGATGGCCATGGGCGGCCGCCGGAGCTTCGCTCGGCTGCGCTGCGGCGCGAGAGAAGGGAAGAGGAGAATGAGAGTTAGGGTTTCGGGTGGAACCGGCTCGCCAGTTTTGATCCTCCGATCGGCGCGCGTGGCCGTCGGATCTAGGGCGACCTTGATCGAGCGGCTGGCGGCGATCGGGCCGAGATGCGGCCCAGGCGGGCGCGCGCGGGGGGCTGAATTCCCGGCCCAGGCCCACGTTAAGGCCTGGGACGCGGGGAGAGCCGCGCGCGGCTGTAGGCCGGGCCGTTTTGGCCTGCTGGGCCATCTTTTCCTTTGGGCCCCGACAGCAAATAAAAAAAAGAAACGACGCCGGGCCGCTTCGCGCGTCACTTTTAGGGCCGGGCCGCGGGCCGGAGAGCGCGCGCGTGCGCGCGCGAGGTTAGCAGGCCGCGCTGGCCAGCTGGGCCGCCAGAAAGCGCGAGCAAGCGCGCGCAGCCGTGGGGCTGCGCAGCGTTTTTGGGCCGATTTGGCCATTTGCATAGTAAAGACTTAAAAGTTCTTTTTTCTTTTTGCGAAAAAGTTTTTGATCATATTTAAATGATTTTGAGTCGAATTTGATGCTAATTTCTGTACAATATTTTATCCAACGATAATTTTGTTCGAGAGAGATTAGTAAAGAGCCTTTTATGTTTCGGAAAATTGATTATGCAAAGTTAAAGTTTCCGCCGCGTATTTAAAGTTGTTATCGTTTTCATTATTAAATTCGAACCAACGGGAGAATTTAATATTTGAAAATAGATAATTTTACGTTATTATAATGTTGTTATTATTCGACCAACGTTGATTAATAGCAATATTATGATGTTGATTAATAGTTGTTGCCCTACAGTAATTCTATTTCTGCCCAACGGTGATTTAGAATTATTGCAAAGTAAATTTATTTTATGTTCTCACCTCATATGAATTGTAATTTCAGGTAGTACCTCCCTGATGTCTGCCTTAAGAGAGATTCCACCACTAAAGGGAGACAACTACATTGAGTGGAGGAGGAAGATTGACTTCACTTTCACTATAGCTGAGGTTGACTAGGTGCTCACTGAACCGTGTCCCACAGTGCCTGTGGAATCGGTGCGGGAGGCCAGTGAAAGTGATGAAGCATGGGACAAAAGAAAGAAAGATTATGGCCCCATCAGGATGGCCTATGATATAAAGCATACTCGATGGGTCGGTGACAACAAGAAATGTTGTGTCAAGTTATTGAGAATACAATTGAGCCCGCCCGTCAAGCTCAATTGAAAAGTGTGACACCGCGTTGCTTACTTTGAGAGGATCAAGAACCAGTTCATTGGTTCCTCCAAAGTGTATGCTACCCATTTGTTCAAGCAATTGACAAATGAAAAGTTTAAAGGAGGTAGCATACGTGACCACATTCTAAAAATGAGTCACTTGGCAAATAAGCTGAAAACAATGGAATTGGAGATACAACCACAGCTCCTTATCCATTTTGTTTTTGCTTCCTTGCCTAAAGAGTATGACAACCTTGTCATTAACTACAACATGCAGCCTGAGAAACGGGACTTAGACAAGCTCATTGCTCAGTGTGTTGATGAGGAGCTCAGGATAAATGGCCAACAAGGTGGCCAAGCGAACATGGTCAAAGGGAAGGGCAAAAGGCCCTTCAATCCTGGCTCCCCAGCAAAGAGAGGTCCTATGCAACAGAAACCACAGTTTTAGCAACAGGGCAAGCCACAGGAAGGTGAAAACTTGTGCTGGCACTGTGGTAAGGAGGGGCACAAGAAGACTGACTGCCCTGGATGGTTAAGGGAGCTTATGAAGAAAAAGGGTGAGAATATTATTTCATTTGTAAATGAATCTCTGTATGCAAAGTTTTCAAAGTCAACATGGTTTATTGACTCTGGTGCAACAATTCATGTTGCAAATTCTTTACAGGGATTCACTTCGACGAGAACTACGCTAAAAAGAGAAGAGGCCATTAGCGTTGCGAATAGCGTAGAGCTGCAAAGGAGGCAATAGGAGATGTAGCATTAGATTTACCTAATGGCTATAGTCTTATTTTGAGAGATGTTTTTTATGTTCCTACACTACAAATAAATTTGATAAGTGTAATAAAGTTGGATGATTCAGATTTTACCTGTAATTTTGGACATGGCAAATGTGTCATTTGGTTTAATGATATTTGTGTTGGTCTTGCCTTCCAACAAGACGAATTATATATGTTATCGCTATGTGAAAGTGTGAATTCCATATGTAATGTGAATGATAGCATTTCCTCGTCTACAAATGAGAAAAGAAAAAGAAAGCGAACTACAACGCAACGGCGAAATTATGGCACCGTCGTTTAGGCCATATTTCGAGGGGGAGAATAGAAAGACTAATAAAGAATGAAATTCTTCCTCCTTTGGAGTTCGCGATTTAGAGCAATGCATCGATTGCATAAAAGGAAAATATGTAAAGCAAATTAAAAAGAATGCCAAACGAAGCACAGGAATATTAGAGATCATTCACACTGACATTTGTGGTCCCTTTCCTGTAAAGAGTGTGGATGGCTATGATTCGTTCATTACATTCACGACGACGATTACTCCCGGTTTGGCTATATTTATCCAATTAAAGGAAGAGATGAAGCATTGGATAAATTTAAAATATTTAAGGCTGAAGTAGAAAATCAGCATAGTTTAAAGATTAAGCTAGTCCGGTCCGACCGTGGGGAGTACTATGGTCGGCATACCCCATATGGTCAAGTTCTGGACCTTTCGCAAGGTTCCTACAGAAAATGGTATAGTTGCCCAAGATTCCATGCCGGGTGAACCTCAAGAAAATGGAGTAGCCGAAAGGCGCAAATCGTACCGATGGATATGGTGCGTAGTATGATGAGTTACTCTAATTTACCATTGAGTTTATGGATAGAGGCATTAAAAACCTCCATTCATATTCTCAATAGAGTGCCAAGTAAATCGGTGCCCAAAACACCGTATGAATTATGGACAGAAGGGTACCTTCACTAGATCACTTGCGTGTGTGGGGGTGTCCCGCCGAGGCTAAAGTGTTTAACCCAAATATTGGGAAACTTGATCCCAAAACAAAGTGAGTTGCCATTTTATTGGCTATCCCGAAAGGTCAAAAGGTTATCGTTTCTACGCCCCGATAGACTCACAAAGTTTGTGGAAACGAGGCACGCTATTTTTCTAGAGGATGAAATGATGAGGGGAGTATGGCTGCTCGGAAAATTGATCTTGAAGAGAAGCGGGTGTGTGCACCCAATCCTGTGATTCAGGACCCATTTTTCGAGCTACCTATTGTTCCTGCACCAATAGTGCAAGACACTGTGGGGCAAGAACCTGTCGTTGTTCCTCCTATGGTAACAACAGAGGAAAATGAGGAACCTGTTCATCAGGAACCTATTGAAAATGTTGCCACAAATGAGGGGAGCAACCTCAGCCTCCAATAGTAGATGTGCCAAATGTAGAGGCCCCTAGAAGGTCTCAAAGAGAAAGAAGGCCAGCTATCTCCAAGTGATATATATGAGTTAAATAATATCACCGAAGAGTATCAAATGGAGGGTGATCCCACCTCATTTGAACAAGCCATGAGAAGCGATCATTCATCCAAGTGGTTTGAAGCCATGGAAGATGAAATGAGATCGATGAGTGCCAACGATGTTTGGGACTTGGAAGAAATTCCCAAAGGAGCCAAAACAAAGAGGGCCGTAAATGGGTCTACAAAATAAAATATGACTCCCAAGGGAACATAGAGAGATTTAAAGCGCGACTTGTGGCTAAAGGTTTCACACAAAGAGAGGGAATTGATTACACCGAGACCTTTTCTCCAGCCTCATGCAAAGATTCTCTCGTAATAATAATGGCATTGGTGGCACACTATGATTTAGAGTTGCATCGATGGATGTGAAGACGGCATTCCTAAATGGGGATTTGGAGGAAAATGTCTACATGGCACAACCGAAAGGTTTTGTCGTGGAAGGCAAAGAAAAGATGGGATGTCGCTTAAAGAAATCGATTTATGGATTAAAGCAAGCTTCAAGGCAGTGGAACTTGAAGTTTGATAAAACTATAAAGAATTTTGGGTTTAAAGCAAATGTCGAGGACAATTGTGTCTATACAAAGTTTAAGAATGGGAAATATATTTTCCTAGTCCCGTACGTAGATGATATTTTACTTGCAAGTAATGATATGAGTCTACTACAGAAAAAAAAAAGATTTTTGTCCTCAAAGTTTGAGATGAAAGATCTTGGTGAAGCTTCTTATGTTTTGGGCATAGAAATTCACCGAGATAGAAGAAAGGGGGTATTAGGACTGCCTCAAAAGGCATACATTGAAAGAGTCTTGGAGAAATTCCGATGCATAAATGTAGTCCTTCACCCGCACCTATAGTCAAGGGCGATAAGTATGGGGATTTTCGTGTCCCAAGAATGAGTATGAGCTCAACCAAATGAAAAGTGTGCCATATGCTTCAGTTGTTGGACACTTACGGTATGCTCAAGTATGCACACGCCCGACTTGGCTTATGTAACCGGGTTGCTTGGCGATTTCAAAGTAATCCGGTGTTGAACACCGGAAATTAGTAAAGAAAGTTTTGCGATATTTACAAGGTACAAAAGACCTGATGCTAACGTACGTAAGATCCGACTCCCTAAAGATCTTAGGATACTCGATTCTAATTATGCGGGAGATGACGGAAAGTCCACATCTCGGATATGTGTTCACTCTCGCCGAAGGAGCTATATCATGGAAAAGCTCAAAACAAACAGCTTACTACAAACTCCACTATGTATGCCGAGTTTGTAGCATGCTATGAGGCATCGTTTGGGCAGTGAATTGGCTAAAGAAATTCATACCCGGTTTAAAAGTGGTCGACGACATCAATGGACCAATGACTCTATACTGTGATAATAATCCAGCTATAGAGTATGCTCACAACAATAGGTCAAGTGGTGCTGCCAAACACATTGACATAAAGTACTATGTTGTGAAAGAGAAAATCCAGGATCGTGTTATAAATCTTGAGCACATAAGCACTGAAAAGATGCTCGCGGATCCGCTCACTAAAGGCTTACCACCCAAAGTGTTCATTGAACACGTAGCCGGCATGGGTTTAAGGAGAAGCCTATGATTCCTGGATAATAATAAGGGCCCAAAGATAAAGTATTTATTTATTTCAAACCAGAGATGTGTATTGTAGCTGTGAAATCCAACGGCAATAGACCGTGACGATGAAACATGTTCTATGCACAAATCTGAGATGGAATAAGTAAAATGAAAAGGTTAAAGTGAAAAGAGTAAAGTTAAAGATAAAGTTAAAGATGAGATCAAGGGGGAGAATGTTAGGATGATCTCAATCCCGAGTTGGGCCCAACGGCCCAACTCGGGCCCCTTTGACCCTTGCGCCCTGATCGGGGGCGCCCAGCCCATCTATTGGCTGGAGGGCCCCTGTCACACTGCGCTATATAAAGAGGTGGGCGCCGGCGGCTCTCAGTACGAGGTTCACCGTGAGCCGCCACACCCACCGACAACCCTAATCCGATCTCAGGGGCGCAGCCAGTGACGGGAAGTTCCTCCGCGGCCGCCACTGCACTGCACCGTCGTCTACTCCTTCACCGACCGACGCACCTCCCCTCTGCCCCGACGCGATGGCCGAGGGCAGCAGCGCCGCCGCCGGATCCTCTTCCACCGCCCCTGCCAAGGCCTCTGGTAAAGCCTTTCCCACTCGTCCTCTCTCTTTCTACCTCACTGCCTGCTTGATTCCCAAGGTTCATCCCCTCTAGATGTCACTGCTAGTTGATCCTAGGGTTAACAGTTCCGGGTGTGGAAAAGTTGAGTTATAATTTGAAATTATTCTACCATTTGTTCCCTTTCGGTTATATTTATAGGTGCAACATAAATGGTTACTTAGTTCGTGTAAACTGTGTCAGCAGATTGTTGCCATCTCTTGAACTACTGACTCGTAGTATATTTAATGTTTT
The DNA here is from genome assembly GCA_018135685.1 of Themeda triandra. Classification (NCBI taxonomy): domain Eukaryota; kingdom Viridiplantae; phylum Streptophyta; class Magnoliopsida; order Poales; family Poaceae; genus Themeda; species Themeda triandra. Next base: position 222,189 of record JAENPR010000801.1, on the reverse strand, counting down.
AGTTTGTCTATTGCAAAGCTATTACCTACAGGCCGATAGTTCCATTTTCTATATCGTTGGGTATGGTTCATGCTATCATAAACCATTTAATTCTGACCAAGTGCCATGTGAAAACCAATCAAAGCCAACTCCGTGGTCAAAATAAACGTTCTTAAAAGTTGACGTGCCAAATGTAGACAAAAATAAGATCTGAGGAGACAAAATGAATATGACCTAGTTAGTTTATTTAGATATTTTAATTTTTTAATATTTAGATTTATTTTATAAATAATTATATGTATTAAATTATCTATCTACACATTATTGGATTTCTATATATTCAAATTATTGTTTTGAATGTGAAATCCAAATTTCTTTGAAATATAACCTATATGTTTGAGGTTCTAATATTTTCAAATCCATTTTTTAATTATTCAAAATGAACTCAGATATGGAGAAATAACCAAAACTGAAGTTGTAAATCTCAATGAGATATACAACTTTGTAGTTGATGGAGTATCGCCAAGGCCGCGGTGAGGGTGTCTTGATCAACATGCATCGGCGTGGTCGTGCTCTTCATGAAGTTAATCACCAAGCCCGTGCTCGCCGCAAAGTTGTCGAGGAATGCTTTGAGCCGGCGCACACCATCCAGGTCGCTGCGCGGGAGGATGATTGTGTTGTCCGCGTACTGCAGCAACGGAGCCGGCCCGTCGACTAGTGGATGCTTGACCGCCATCTCACCCTTCACCAGGCGCTGCGGGATGTCTACCACGAGAATGAAGAGTTAGGGGGACAAGGCATCACCCTGCCGGAGTCCCCGTTTGCAGCTGATCCATGGACCTAGTGCGCCGTTCATCAGAACGACAGACTTGGAGGTGGCCAGGAGTTGTCGCATCCAGGCAAGCCACTTGTCGGGGAAGCCGCGCGTCGCCAACACCTTCAGGAGGCTGCTCCAATCCACCGAGTCAAATGCTTTCACAAAATCGAGCTTGATGACTAGCGTCGGCGCCCGGCGCTTTTGATAGCATTGCACGAACTCGGTGGCGAGCACGAAGTTCTCCGATATGGACCGCCCCCGGATGAAGCCAGCTTGGTTCGGTCCGCCAGGTGATCGACCTGAACCCGTAGCCTGGTCATCAGGATTTTCGTTAAGATTTTTACTGAACTATTCTGCAGGGAGACGGGCCAGAAGGCCGCCGGTGTGGCAGCGTGCTCCACTGCTCCATCTTGGGGATCAGGACAATGTACGCCCTGTTGATGCGCTCCAGCTACGCTTCGCCACGGTGGAATGCGTCCAGGAAGGCGAGGACATCCCCTTCATGGTCGGCCAGGCGGCGACGTAGAACCCAGGGCCAATGCCATCCGGTCCGGGGGCGTTGCCCGTGGCGCGAACTACCTTGTTCGCCTCCTGCTCGGTAGGGAGCGACGAGGGGGTTCGGTAGTCCGGAGCGGCAACGAGCGACGACAAACCTGAATGGTTCATCCTGTGTGCGTCGAGCTGCTATCCCGTCGGACCTGGTGTATCCAGACGAACGAGGCGACCTTCCATTCCATGCCGGATACACCATCGATGGAGATGAGGGACGATGGGGGCTTCCTTGCCATATTGGTGGGGCGGTGTATCGGAGGACGGAGGCGCAGCCTAGGCCCTAGGGTGGGCTAACTTCGGCGCTAACCGTAGTGACGGAGAGGGACAACCACAGGAGGCAACTGTGGTGGCTTTTCTAGGGTGGACCTAGGTGGAAAATTGAGATGAGAAAGTGGCATGCTGAGTGGGTTGCTGTGTGCTGTTGGTCCTTGTCGCCGGCCACAAGAAAGATGCATGGGGCGGCAACAACGTGTCTATGGATTGTTGATGAATGAGAATTCCCTTTTAAAATGTGTGGCTATTTTTGGAAACCATAAATCATAAGAAAGGATATGCGGGATCACAAGGATTGTAGATGAATGAGAATTCCTTTTTACAAATATGGCTATTTTTGGAAACCATAAATCACAAGGAAAGGACATGCGAGATCTCAGGAAGAAGCCGCCCCTCTGCCTCCTCTCTTCCGCATGGGTACATGGTTTCTTTCTTTTTTTCTCCTTCCTTTTTCACAAGCCAGTGGGCGCACAGAGAGGAGCGGGATGTGTCGCACTAAAAAAGTGTCCACACTTTAGTTTTTTTTATTTGTGGGAGATGGGAGATAATTGTTATTTGATATATATACTGTACAAATATAGTGTACCTATGTGGTTCGTCCGGAATACTGGCATATTTGCCTACCAGTCCACCCTACCACTATAGATGGCCATCGGGCCGTGCCGGCCCGGCCCGGCGGCACGTCGGGCCGTGCCAGCCCGACACGACGTCGTGCCGCGACGGGCCGCCGTGCCTAACGGGCCGTGCCTGTGGCGTGCTCGTGCCAGGCCATCAGCCCAAGGCACGGCCCGTGGGCCGTTTTGTCGGGCCGTGCCGCCCGTTGGGCACGGCCTTTTTCACCGTGCCGGGCCGGCCCGAGGCCCACTACTGCAGCGCAAGCAGCCAGAGCCAGAGTGAGGGGGAACCGGGTTAGGGGAGGCCGGTGCCGGTGGTTGAGCTCGACGCTGGATCCGGCGATGCGGGTCGGCGAGCTCGCTCATGGAGTCATGGGGCGCTTCATGCTGCGGATTCGGCGAAGTAGATGGCGAAGAGGGAGGAGGAGGAGGCGGGGGAGGCGGAGTCCACTCAAGGACCGAGGACGGCGCGGCTTGCCCGATCCAGCCACGGTAGGTGGCGGCGCATGGGGGCACCGGTGAAGGTCGATAGCGGGCACGGCGCAGAGGTGGCACCGGTGAAGCTCGACAGCGGGCACGGCGCAGGGGAAGGTCTACGGCGGCGCAAGAGGAAGCCGGCGGGGGAGGAAGGGGGCGCGCAAGAGGAAGACGGCGGCCGCTCAACGACGACGCGGACGCGCGCGGAGGGACCGAGACGACGGCCGCTCAGCGAAGATGGGGAGTTAGCAGGCCGAAGATGGGCCATTGGGGCAGTTAGTAGGAATACTGGACGGGCCGCCACCGGGCCTCTTCTTTTATCGGGCCGTGCCCGTGCCGTGCCACGGGCCAGGGTGGCGGCCCAGGCACGGCCTGTGACTCGGGCCGTGCCTGGGCCGGCCCGATGGCCACCGTGCCTGGCCGTGCCTGGGCCGGGCCAAAACACCGTGCCGTGGGCCGTGCCAACGGGCCTCGGGCCATATGGAAATCTATACCTACCACCTTCCTTCAAGAGTTCGGCCTCGTGATTAAGATGAGCCCCAAAAGGAAAGCTGACACACCTTCCTTCAAGAGTATTTTATAGAACGAAGACCATGCATGGGTGTCCTATTGTATTGTTGATCGTAGCATTCAGATCTGAGAGCAGTTCTTGTCAAAAAGAAAAAAAAAAGATCTGAGAGCAGTAATTTAATAGCACGAAAGGCCACCGGCCAGCAATGGAGCTGAAAACCACTTGTGCAATAATCAGTGAGTGTTTTCAGTGAGCCCAACGCATCTCTCAACTTATAAAACTGCAACTGGTCCGTTAAATAAGTATACTTTTCGTAATGCTAGAAAAAAAAAAATAGAACAATGTTCAGAGAATGTTCAGAGAAGTGGCCTGAATATTTTGCTAATGTGCTTCCTCCATTTGCTACTGGTTGGATCAGATCTGCATCTGACTGGCTGTTTGAGCCTTGCGTCTCATTCTCTTGCATCACAGTGCTTCTACTCGTCTATCGTTTCCCGAGCTCCAGCCTCTGTTCACTACTAGACACTAGCGAAGAGAAGAAACAATGGGGAGCACGAGCACGAGCGCCACCTTCACCACCTCGTCTTCCTCCTCCGCTGCAGGCGGGGGCGGCAGCGCACACGTGCTGCTCCTGCCGTACCCAGGCGCGCAGGGCCACACGAACCCGCTGCTCGAGTTCGGCCGCCGCCTGGCCTACCACGGCCTCCGCCCCACGCTCGTCACATCCCGGTACGTGCTCTCCACCACGCCGCCCCCGGGGGAGCCCTTCAGGGTGGCCGCCATCTCGGACGGCTTCGACGACGGCGGGGCGGCCGCGTGCCCCGACCTCGGCGAGTACTGGCGCCAGCTCGAGGCCGTGGGCTCGGAGACGCTGGCGGAGCTGATCCGCTCCGAGGCCGCCGAGGGCCGCCCCGTGCGCGTGCTGGTCTACGACCCGCACCTGCCGTGGGCGCGCCGGGTGGCGCAGGCGGCGGGTGTGCCGGCCGCGGCGTTCCTGTCGCAGCCTTGCGCCGTCGACGTCGTCTACGGGGAGGTGTGGGCGGGGCGCCTGCCGCTGCCGGTGCTGGACGGGGCAGAGCTGTTTGCGCGCGGGCTGCTGGGTGTCCACCTCGGGCCCGACGACGTGCCGCCGTTCGCCGCGAAGCCGGACTGGTGCCCTGTGTTCCTTCAGGCGACGCTGCGGCAATTCGAGGGGCTGGAGGACGCTGACGACGTGCTCGTCAACTCATTCCACGAGATCGAGCCAAAGGTCAGGTTACCCATGGCCGCCACCTGTTTGTTGTTTTGCTCAAGTGAATTTTCAGTGCAGCCTGAAGATACTCTGTTTTTCCTTATATAGATTCGTCCATATTCACATTTATTTATTTACTGCATAATCTGTGATTCTTCTGTTTGTTGTGACTATTTGATTCCACTTCACCATCATAAGATTGGTTTTCTTTTTGACACATTTAACAGTGCAGGAGGCTGATTATATGGCACAAACATGGCGTGCAAAGACAATAGGCCCAACCTTGCCATCATTTTATCTTGATGATGATCGCTTGCCGTTGAACAAGGATTACGGTTTCAACCTCTTCAACAGCAGCGAGTCATGTCTGGCTTGGCTTGACAAGCAGCTTCCGTGTTCTGTAGTTCTTGTATCCTATGGTACTGTCTCTGATTATGATGAAGCACAGTTAGAAGAGCTTGGCAATGGGTTGTACAATTCTGGGAAGCCATTTATTTGGGTTGTGAGGTCAAACGAACAACACAAGTTGTCTAATGAACTCCGTGACAAGTGCAAGGAACACGGCCTTATTGTTTCTTGGTGCCCTCAGCTTGAGGTTCTAGCACATAAAGCCACAGGTATGGGAAGTAGATATTCTTCTAAATATAAGGGGAAATGGGCCAAACTGATAAGGAATTTAAAATTTAGTTGCATACTTTTAATATGCAGGTTGTTTCTTCACACACTGTGGATGGAATTCAACACTAGAAGCAATTGTTAATGGTGTACCGATGGTGGCAATACCACACGCAGACCAGCTGACCATATCAAAATATATGGAAAGCATGTGGGGCTTGGGTGTCCGGGTGCGCAAGGACGAGAAAGGATTGGTCACAAGGGATGAAGTGGAAAGGTGCATCACGGATGTCATGGATGGGGATAGAAATGATAAGTATAGGATGAATGCCACTATGTGGATGCAAAAAGCCAAGGAAGCCATGCAGAATGGAGGGAGCTCGGACAAGAATATTACTGAATTCGCGGAAAAGTATTCATCAAATAAGTTTTCATAGATAGTGCATTAGTCACTTCCTATCTTTGTGGATTCTATGTCTAGCTTACTGTATCAGTCTAGGGATTATAGGTGCTACTTTGTGATACATACATGGAAAATGCTTTATGTGCTCTAGTACTCTAATGAAATAAGGTTCTTCCAGATATAAAAATATATATACTATTATGCAGCATTTGAAACGTTGTAAGAATGCAATTTTTTCTCTAAAAGAGAGCATTATCTTGTGCCTCGTAACATGTTAAGTTATATTAATTTCAGAAGAACTCTGTCACCAAAAAAAATAAAGAAAATAAAAAGATGAACCGGAAGTTCATTGCACAGTAAATACCGCTTCATTCATGTACCTAATTTAAGAGCCTAGCAACTAAATTGTTACTTAGAACAAAACATAATCTCTCCAACAACCAAAAGGTCTAAGGTCATACGAGTAATTAAATTAACTAGCCAAAAGGAATGGAGAACCGATGTCTAGTCACGGGCTCGATTCTGGTGCAGCGGCATCTCTTCACTCTCCTGGTGGCCCATCTATGTCTGCCAGTCCCTCTCCTTCATATCCTCTCAGGCTAGCATTGAAAGACCTATATGGTGACGGGGGTAGTATTGGTGCACCGGTCCTCCAAGGGTGAATCCAGCTCCCGCATCTATCTCTAACTCTCCCTAGCACAAGTGGCAAACAAATATGACACTGATTGAGTCATCATGTGATTGTTAGTTGACAATTGACTACAGAGACAAGTGAAATGGAGACAAATGAATCGTCAGATTAGAGGGCCATCCATCCATATAGATGTGGCAGTTGTTTAGAAAATACTCAACTACGTTGTAGAAAAGCCTACTACAACATTCTATATATACTTTCACTGGTGTGATTGTTTTGAGAAATCAATTCAATCTAGATGGAGTGATGCATCATAAGTCCATTCTTAAGATTTATTGGAACGGCTTCATTTGTCATACTAGTACTAATTATTAGCTTGTAAGGATGATGGATCAACTTTTCTTTTCCACAAACCAAACCTTTTTTTTTAAAGAGCCAAATGATGATGGGCCACTTTATTCCATAATCCAAACACTAAGTGTAACACAGGGTTCCTTATCACACGCAACCCTTGGGCGGTATTGATCCTTATTTTGCTATATGATTATGGAGGAAACAATCTCTCTAGCAGTGAGGATGACCTTTATTTAGAAACAACTAAACAGGTTCAGTTCTCCTGCATCTCTATGGACAAAGATTCCATGCATACATTTTTTTTTTATTTTCCATGCATACAAATTTTTGTCATGAAAGGGTAGTTTCAGTTTAGAAATGACTCTTCCCTGCATAAAAAAGCAAATTAAAACCCGACAATATTGGTTAAGTCACATAGTGCATACAAGAAAATTAAAACCCGACATAAAAATTTCAAACAACATTCATTTTTCTCTATCATGTATTTAAAATAGGAAGATCTGGTCTCACAAATCCACATGTATAATGGACATTTTGATGACAATGTTATGTGACTATTTGGCAACACTTCGGGCTTCAAGGAACTTTGTACGGAGCACAATTTCAAACGTCAGGATATTTACAAAGTTCACAAACATAATACAAAAAAGTTACACATGTATGATATACAATACACAAAGAACAAACTGTGTATGAGAGTGCATAAGGCACATAAATAATTATTCAAATACGAGGTGATGACATTTTCAGAAGCATACTCTTGATTGTTTTCTACTCAGTGGGGTAGGAAGGCTTCATGGCAAGGCCACACATTCCCCGTTTATCGTAAAATGTCCTTCTTCATTCTTAGGAATCCCTTCTCTCCCCATGTGGTTCCCAATGAATTCTTCAAAATCCAATACTTTGTGCCATCACTCTCCATGCCATGCCCAATGGCAGCGATCCCATGATCTAGCTTAGTGCCGCAGGAGCCGGTCATCACACCACTGGAATAAAGCGTAAAAATCCTGTCACTCGCGCCGGCAACAACAAATACAGGTTGATTGGCCACAGCCTTCATGAGCGCAACCTCGTTGTTGACTGGCACGTCCTCGTGCCCTTTGATGGTTGCGGCGCCCTTTGATCCGCCCTTGCACTTGCCATCCACCGCCTTGTATGGGTAGCCAGACTCAGTGGCAAGGTCTCCATTCTTGATGATAAACTCAAAGGTATCATCCATCCAGCCACCCTCGCAACCCTCGTCCATGCTGTGGGTGTCACAATCCACTATTTCTTGCTGAGACAGTGAGATCAGGTTGCCGATGCTCAACTTCACAATGCCCTCCATGGCAGCTACAGCCGAGAATGCCCAGCAACAACCTGCACTTATTTATTTGTGTCATTGTACATGTTATCAAAAGAGCTTAATCACCATGTATATATCATCACGGAAACAATTAGTTGTTTCTAGTATGTTCACAATCGCACTTACCACATTGGCCTTGGTTCTTGATAGGGGTGACTGCTCCCTTAGTCCTCCAGTGCACAACCGTCAGAAGCGCGTTCACAATCAAGTTCTCATACTTGAATCTAGTTGTTGGAACGTTTTTTTTGCTGAAATTTGTTTGAATCCTTTGTTTGCTTTGAACTCTTCAATAGTTATGTCAGCGAACTGATCGACACCAAGCCAGAACTACGTGTTCTTATTGGTGTTGAACGACCTGACGAATGCGACATTATCCTTCAACACCTCAAAGCACCGTGCCTTCTCAACTGCATCCTTGTAAACACGACCATACTCAACCATCCACCTCTCATGCCTCTCGACTATGGCCACATCGCTCAGCTCACGAGCCGCTAAGAGGAAAGGAGGAAAGCCTTGAAGCTGGCCATGATACCTCCGTTACTGGTCCCTAAACTTGTCGAATATGTTATCCCTGTCCCTAAATTCACAAATTGACGATAAATTATAAAGTTGATGAAATTTTAAAATAGTTTGACTCATCCAAACAAGACCTAATTCATGTAGGAGAATTGCTAGGATTTTTTTAACAGGACCCTTCTGTCTCGCAAAGCTAATGCCCATTCTTCACAATATATACCATTAGGCTGCACTTCGCAAGTTTTTTTCTTTTTTCATTTCAAATAAGTCACACTTCCCAAGTACTGAGATATATACATACAAAAAACCATTTAATTGATATAGCTTCGCACAGTACAGCCTATTCATACAATATATAATGGCAAGGCTCCGCCTACACATCTATCTAAGAAAAAACACACAACACACACACTGTCTGATATTACAACATGTTAGCATGGCTATACAGTATTGCACACGCGATGTGACTAACATTTCTCTCTGCAGCAGAGCTCCAAAACATGCAAAGAATGGTCATGGACAACACAACAGCCATTCCTTCCCCACCTCAAAAAAAAAAACCTATACATTGTGGTGGGTTCAGGACGCTCCGTATTTCAAGATAAACACAGAAATAAAAAGATCACCATTGTATTACTGCGTGCAACATGCTCATTGCTTGGTTGGTAAACCGAGGCTATTGGTGTCGCACATCCGCTCCACCTTTGGTACCGGAGTCCCAACTCGAAGTTAGTTTTCTCATCTATAGTTGGCATATAAAGCTGAATGGCACTTTACACAGGATTGATCATGCCTACAAAAAGCAACCAAACAGTAAGCATATTAGGATATAGGTTCTGTGGAGTGAGCGCTTGCCACAGAGCATAATACATGAAACAGGAATCAGCCACACAAGAATTCATGTGAGTATTCGGTTGCTAAGTGGACAAAAAGGAAAGAAGTGCAAAGGGAAAACACCAGTTACCACTTACCACTAGCCAAGCTTCAATGCTTCTCTAAGACCGAAGCTCATCTGGTAATGCCCTTTTTCCCTAGTGGGTTATTTCCCTTCTGCATCATTGTTACAAACTCATTGTAGTCGATCCGGCCATCCTGAATTAATAATCAAGTGAGATGTAACTCTTGGCCTCTAGATTTTAAAACACAATATAATGAGATACAGATCTACTTACATTGTCTTGATCTATATCACGGATGATATCTTCAAGGTGTGCATCTTCTATACCAAATTCCTCACATGCTTTTTGTAGCTCATCATGAGTTATGTAACCGCTGCCGTCTTTATCAAAGTATGAAAATGCTGCGAAGAGGTTATCTTCTCGCTCAACTTTGTTCAGATGCAAAGTTGCAGCTAGGAACTCTCCATAATCAATGGAACCACTGTTATCAATATCTGCCTGAAAGTTGTTGCAGACTTTATTACTAACAGCACGCTTAAATCTCCTATCAAAAAGCCCTTTGCGAGAATATAGAAAGACCATCATCACACTTTTAATTCGATATTTCAATAACTCAGATTCAGGAAAGAGTTTCCTTGACCACATGGGGCATAGGAATCTTAGAAAAAACCTGAAAACAAAAGGGCAAAATATGTTAGAATAATTACCGCCTCCATCAGTGTTGTAATTTCGGAGTCTTTTAAGTTAGCACCAACTCTCTTCAAACCATGTTTGAGTTCCTCCAGCGTGATCTGCCCACTATTGTCAGTGTCCAACATTTTGAACATTTCTCTCAATCCTGCAATTTCATCTTCGGACAAATTTTCAGCAATGACCTAAAGACACCCAGTCACAAGAACATCAATATTGACCACAATAAAATGCTCTCTATAAATCCAAGCGATAACATATTCCAGTACTCACCCTAAGGGCCATCTTCTTTAGTTTATTCATTGCACAAAACTGTTTCAATCTGGTTATAACAGCAGAATCCAGAGGTTTGTCAGGAGCCACTCCATCTACACAAACCCAGGGATGACCTGCCAAAATGAAGACGGGTCATTTGAGAGGACTTATGACAATGAAGGTAGATGGACAACAGAACGTTCTATAGTAAAGTGGGATGCTTCATCCAGTTAGATGATGAACAGAATGTTTTCTATAGTTGGTATTGGTATTTGTGCCTCAGAAATCCTATGTACTTACATAGAGCTTCATGTGCAGTCAATCTCTTTCTGGGATCACGGTTTAGCATCTTCCTGACCAAATCCTTTGCACTCTCTGAAATACTGGGCCAGGGATCAGATGAAAAATCAAGATCGCCATTCAGAACTTGTTCAAATATCCCTTGTTCAGATTCTGCAAAAGGCAGACCAGTTCCAAAAGCAAATAGAACAGTGCAGCACTGTCAGAAGCAAAAAGGCAAGGCAAAAACTACAGCAAAAAGGTAGATGTATCCTCACCATCCCAAAATGGAGGAACCCCACTCAATAAGATATAAATTATTACACCTGCACTCCACACATCCACCTCACAGCCATAGTGTTTCTTCAGAACCTCAGGGGCAACATAGTAAGGGCTTCCAACAACATCCAAAAATATTTCACCTGTAAGCATATCAAGTCAACAAAGACAACACGGGAATAGTTAGTGGTGTATACGGTGTTAGAAACAATTAAAAAAACATAATAAGTGGCCATTGCTCATGTTGATACTAGATTTCTTCTTGTGTGAAGTTCAATACTACCCATCTTGGTGTCAAAAGAAAGAATAAACAACTTCTCTAAGAGCATCCCAAATGTGTGTTCAATTTTGGGGAGAAAAGTTAGTAACATGGATTTCAGTTCATGCCTCCAAAGCTGGTTGTTTATCGGGGCCCACAGGGGAAAAATAGAAAAACCTCATCTCCCATTATCCTCATCCTCTTATTCTCTTGTTTTTTCTCGAACAAGCAGGAGATTTTCATGGTTTGGCATCAAGACAGGAGAAAAGCCAAAATAGCCAGTCCAGCGACCTTACACAATGACCCAGGAGATCTGCGCCTCTCTCCCAGTAAAACGAATCAAGGCTACAAGAAATTATTCTTTTACCAAGTTGTATTCGAACAAAGTTTAAACTTTAAAGTTTGGTTTTCAGCCCTAAAACCACTACCAGATCGCTCCAATATGCTCTGTTCAGTTTGTGCAGCCCACAGCTTTGCTTTAACAGCACTCGAGCTGCTCTAACTAAAATGAATGAGAATACCTTAAAGCCTTAATTAACAATCAAATATAAAATCCAGGACCTGAAATTTCATCTTTTAAGTTGCACATCATCAACACCATAGATTTCAAATAATATCACCTAGAGTGTTAAATGACACTGCCTGCAGTTTGGGACAAACCCAAACCATCCACTGGTAGAATTGGTTAACTTGCATGTGCTACTTCCTTTCTTCCTCAGCTCTCATTGATTGGCGTTGCTGAGTCAACAGTTTTGACTAAACTGATATGATCAGGCAAGTTTGGATCGAGTGTGTGCATCTGAACTCTGAAGGTTCATAGGTTGAGGAACATATTGATTGTATGGAAAATGCATACATCTTGGCATCATCACTTCTCATAGTTGTAAAGCCCTCTTTTCATTGTAGTTCGAATATCCAAATGTATGTGTCCTACAAATGTAATCATCTCAACATACAATAGAATCCTTGTAACTTAACATGATTGCTATACATGTGTTGATATTAAGCAGAAAGTGTAAGCACCACTTTGCAGTTTGCTCACATGGGGGTCTCTACTGAACAAATTCGCACATTTTTATGCAAATTAAGAGATAATGTTCCGTTAAACATCACAAATAACCATGCTACTATTGTGCAGAAATTAATGCAAACTTGAACTAAACCTAGAGACAACAATACATAAGCTAATAAAACAATCATTGGATACTAAATGACCATGAGGAGATTGCAGGGTAGAGATTAAATGACCATGATGCACATCTATGTGTGTCTTTTCTTTCTATTGTTGTCTATTTATTTGTAGCTTCAAAATGTAGGAACTTGATTGCAATTTCACGTTGGTACAGGGATGGAGCTCATTTTGATCAGAAGCTTACCTCCCAGATTTATTGAATATTTCAACCCCTGCTACACAGAACTGTTGTGACACAGAGGTTTTGTGCTCTGAAATTAGATTATTCTACTACAACTACAAGGCATGAAAACCCTTCCAATCATACTACTTAAAATAAGTCTTTCTAGTTATCTAGTATCATATTTAACAGCAAACTAGCAGTGTCAACTCAAAGCGGTGAATGCACAAGTGCACTACAAGTGCACCACCAAAGCGAACTAGCAGTGTCAACTCAAAGCTGTGAGTGCACAAATGCACTACTAGTCCACGAGACCACTGCCAGAGCAAACTAGCAGTCAAACTAGTTACTTTTTAATGGTTTTTTGGGGGACAAAATGACCAACATTCCTGTAAGTGCTGCAATACACTGCAACACAACACTGTAAATCGAGGCTGTACCTGGTTTGAAGAAGATGGAGAGGCCGAAATCGATAGCCTTTAAGGGCGCATCCTCCTTCTGGTTGACAAACAAGAAATTCTCCGGCTTGAGGTCCCTATGCATCACCCCGAGCGAATGGCACGCTTCCACAACCCCAATAATCACCCGGGCCAGCTGCGCGGCGGCCTTCTCCGAGTAGTGCCCGCGCTGTATGATCCGGTCGAACAGCTCCCCTCCAGCACACAGCTCCATGACGAGGTGCACGGCGACGGCGTCCTCGTAGGCGCCCACGATGGAGACCACGTTTGGGTGGCCCGACAGGTGGTGCATGATCTGCACCTCGCGCCGCACGTCCTCCACGTCCTCCTCCGTGGCGAGCTTCCGCTTCGCGATGGACTTGCAGGCGAGGTGCCGCCCCGTCGCCTTCTCGACGCACTGGTAGGTGGTGCCGAACTGCCCCTGCCCCAGCCGCTTCCCCAGCGTGTACAGGTCCTTGAGCCGCTCCGACTCCCGCCGCAGCACCGAGCCCGCGCGGAGCCCCGCGCTCTGCACGCGCTTCACCCTGGGCTTGGGCTTGGGGTTGCCGTTAGCGTTGGGATTGGGCGGCGGCGCGGTGGCGGCGGAGGTGGGGTGAGGCGGGTGCTCGGAGTCGGAGATGGTGACGGGGTCAGGGGCCCTAGAGGGAGCGGAGGAGCTGGGTTCAGTGGTGGGGGAAGGCTCGGCGCGGTCGGCGGCGGCGGTGGCGGCGGCCGGGGGGCGCCAGAGCACAGCGAGGGAGACGGAGTTGAAGAAGCTGTGGCGGTCCGAGGGGGCGCTGGGGCCGACGCAGGTGTTCCCCATCGCGCCGGCGAGGGAGCGAAGGCCGCCGGAACCCTAGGCGGCGAGCGGCGGCATTGGGCGGCGAGGGATTGGTTGGATCGATGGAGGAATTGGTGGGGCGAGAAGGGGATGGCCGGAGAGGAGCGGAGCTGGAGGCGGCGGCGATGTTTGGCTGACATGTGGGCCGAGTGAGCGTGTGAGGCCTGTTGTCAGTGACTGTGCAGTGAGCGGGTGTGAGATGTGAAAGGCAGGCGATATTTCGCGCCAGATCGAACGGCTCGGGTTGCTGTGCACGTGAGATGATTGGATGATTACAGCCTTCTCCTACTATCTTCCTGCCTAACTACAGTCCACGTAGGACGAGGGAAAACACACAGTCAGCATAGATATTATTATTGACATCAAGGGGTATTTAGTCTACACAGTCACTCCTGTAGTCCTGTACCATTTGGCATGGAGTCTCCACCAGTTCCTGCAACTATTTAAAGCTTTTATTTATTATTTATTTTTGCCAAACAAGATAAAACTAAACAGATTCACCCAAAAAAAACTTTGATCATGCTCTTACAAAAGGATACGAGGAAGGTGAAGCTGAAAATAGTGGCTTCACGAGTCTTGCGTGGTTCTACGAGCATATATTAAGGAGCTCTACATGTGTGGCCGTGTGGGATTATTTTAGCTAAACGGTTTACCAAAATGGCTCTAGCTACACTTATAAAATTGTTTATAGAGTTAAAGTGAAAAACAACTTTTCCAGTGAAGCGAAACCGTACCAAATGGGGCATTCACCATAGATAAGTTTAATCAATTTAACAACTATGGCTTCAAACAACTCGGTTCTTTACAACCTTTGATGCGGACTGCATAGGAGCAAGAGACTAGGTATGAAGTATAAAAATGGTTTCACCAACTTTTAGTTTATTATGAGAGGATGGATAAAAGAACTCTTTGTTATATTGTAGATAGGAGCTACAACCAACCAAAGCTCTACAAAAGTCGAGTGTTGACCTAAAGAAGAAAATGGTGCCATCAACTTTAAGAAGGATGTCGCAGCTGCATGCTCTTATGCCAGGCCAATCCCCATCCTCAGTGTCAAGGCATTTGTCATCTCAATCATCCTAGATCAGGTCAGCTACAACTACAAGCGATGGGTGGCACGATCTGCTATTGGTTGTCCTCAACCAATATATGCAAGTCGTTCTGGTTGATCACATGCTCAAAAACATGTTTCTTCCTCGTCATTTGTCTTGATGGATTGGCGATCCTTACATGGCTCTGCGACTTCATCACTACTACAGAAAGTCAATCACCAATGACGATACACGAATACATATATAACAAGATATATGGAAGGCAGGATGAATAAACCTAACACTAGGCACCCCAAACCTTTTCACCTAGCGTCCAACCTTCTCTAGCTCCTTGACCTTTCATCGATGACAAAGATAGGAAAGTTGAATGTTTATGCTCTAGACCAAGTCTCAAGGTTTTTAATTTTCCTATGGTCAAAGATGTGTAATGTATAAGATCGTCCAGTGGTGGACCTAGGGTTTAATGGAAGAGGCATTTTCAACCTCTAGAGCCCATCTTTTCTCTCTTTCATGCCTAAAAAATTAGGAGGGATTAAGGAGACGCTCCATTATCATGGTAGTGGTAGAAGGAACCACGTTGCTATGGTGGTGGGTTAAAGGGCCTGAGCCCCACCCGCCCAACCGCTATAGATTCGCCTTGAGGTCGTGTCCCTATAATAACCGGCGGGGCTTAGATTTGGTCATTTCTCAACTCTATAGATGTCGTACATGACTCATGTCAGACATGCAAAATGATCTTCTTACATTCCTTCCTCTTCCATGGAAGCAACCTAGTACATGCTTTCACATCATTCAATGAACTTGTGCGCATTTCATGTTGGATGAGCAAAAACCGTTGCACATAGTCAGGGTATTTAGTCTACACTCTTGTACCATTTGGAATGATGTCTCCACCGGTTTCTAAAGCTATTTAGAGTCATTTTGTCCACAAGATAAAACCGAATGGATTCACTTAAAAACAAACTTTTAAATCATGCTCTTACAAAGGAGATGACGAGGGTGAAGTAAAAAAATAGTGGCTTCACCTCGCCCTAGTGCTCCTTAATACATGCTCGCTCACAATTTGGTCCTCATTTGTGTACTGCTATTGGGTAACACATTGTGTATTTACTCTACACCTCACTACACATTCATGCATGGTATCAAGAGACGACTTGCTCTTGTGGCCTCTCTCCACTTTCGTAATTAAACCCTAGTCGCTTTGTTGTTATCACCGAGATCCGTACTAGCAAGCGCTAGCCAATGTCTATATCCTCGCTGACAAACCCTAGCTAGCCCCTCATTGGCCCCCTTATTCCTTTCATAGGTGTGATCTCCTATCGCACACCGCCCCTCACATGATGGCACATGCCGACGAGCAATGCCACACTGCCAACGAGTGTGAGCACTAGGAGCGCCTACAACCCGAGCGCTGTGAAACCAAGTGTTGCCAAAAAGAAGAAAATAGTGCCATGAAGGATGTCGCAGTTGCGCGCTCTCCATGCCTAGGCCAATGCTCGTCCTCAACGTTAAGGCCTTGGTCATCCCAATCGTCCTAGATCAGGTCGGTGACAATTTTGAGCGATGGCACGATCTGTTCTTGGTCGCCCTCGACCAATACACATTTTGTGCTGGTTGATCATGTGCTCACAAACACGTTTCTTCCTCGTTGTTCAGCTTGATGGATTGGATGGTCCTTACATGGCTCAAAGACTTCATCACTACTGCAAAAAGTTCATCACCAGTGACGATACATGAATACATATAGCAAGATATATAGGGAGCTTGGGTGACTCACCCATGACCATGAGTAGAGTACACATATAAACCTAATGCCAGGCACCGCAAACCTTTTCACCTAGCGTCCAACCTTCTCTCCTCGACCTTAATCAACAACAATGCAGGAAACTCGAATGTTTATTGCTCTAGACCAAGTCTCATTGTTTTTAATTTCCTACGGTCAAAGATTTGTAATGTATATGGTCGTCTAGTGGTGGATCTAGGGTTTAATGGAAGAGGGGGGCTGAAGTGATCTTCAACCTCTAGAGCCCCTCCTTTCCCTCTTTCATGTCTAAAAAATTTTGGAGGGACTTAAGAAGAGGCACCATTGTTATAGTGATATGGTAGAAGGGACTCCATTGTTATATATATATAGTGGTGGTTGTTGGGATTAGGGGGCAAAACCAATGCAACTAATCCCTCATCTTGTTCTGAACCATGAGGATAACATCTACCATCAGATCTGCAGCGGAAATAACAATCACATAATGCACAATAGACACAACGATTTACGTGGAAAACCTTCTCAAGGTGAGAAGGAAAAACCACGGGACCAACCGGTCCACTCCCAGCCAAACTTCCACTATAATCAAATGGGTACAAGGAGTCTTCTCTAGAGCATCTAGAGGATTACACCAGTAGAAACACACTCATCAAGTTACAACTTGGCAACACCCACAACCTTCTAACAAGAGGAATAATAGCAGCCAAACAGAGAAGACACAGATTCTGTCCACCTCGGTAATCAGTTCGTATCTCCCAAACCACAGCTCCAATATGCACAAATTTTGGTAGGCAGATAGCCCCACGAGTCCCTTAACCACTGACCAAATTTTAGTTCAATCGGATACCGTTTGACCCCTCAAACAATTCATCTACCAAAACTGCTCTATTCTGAAACTGCACAGACCCGAACTGACAAAACCCCTCTCAAATCTGAACCTCTGCTCAACCAACCCTCAAACCAACTGAACAAATTGAAGTACTCTAAGTGAGGAATGAGCTCACCAAGTTTGGTGCCAATCCAACCACGTTTGAGCCTCCAATCACCAGCTTGAAGATGACCGATTCAGAGTGACGAAATCTGGACAGATTTGCTTCTCCTGCTTCTTCCTCTCTTCTCTCTTGTTGTGGTGTTCTTGTGTGTGCTCTCTCTTTCTCTCTCAGCAGCAGCAGCTTAAAATGATGCACTGAGAATGGAGGCTAGGGTTTCCTCCCTTTTATTCATCCCAAGAAGCATTCTCAACCGTTGGTTCCTGAGATGAACGGTGCACAAGCATTGGGCTTGTAGCTGGTTTTGGGCTTATTTGCTTGGGCTCAAATGTCATCCTCCGTGTGGAGGATAGCCCAACAAACTCCCCCCCTGGAGGGTCTCACACGCCTCCTGGCAGCCATGCCGACTGAGCCGGCGCAAACTTCGAGCTTCTTCTTTGGCATCACCTTGGTCAACATATCTGCCCCCGTTGTCATCGATGTGGACTTTCTCAAGCTGCATTTGCTTAGATTCCAACACATCACGAATCCAATGATAATGAACATCAATATGCTTTGACCTTGAGTGAAATGAAGTATGCATACTCAAGTGAATTGCACTTTGATTGTCACAAAACAACACATACTTGCCTTGCTGAAAACCAAGTTCTCTGGCAAACTTTTTCAGCCACAATAGCTCTTTGCTTGCCTCTCGCTGCAATGAATTCAGCTTCGGTTGTGGACAATGCAACACATTTTCGCAGCTTGCTTTGCCATGACACCGCTCCCCGCATAGGTAATCCAATAGCCTGAAGTAGACTTTCTGCTATCAACATCTCCAGCCCAATCTGCATCTGTGTATGCAACCAACACAGGAGCACCTTTCCCAAAACAAAGTTTTAGATTAGTGCTGCCCCGGAGGTACCTCAAAATCCACTTCATAGCTTCCTAATGTGGTCTTCCTGGATTAAACATAAATCTGCTCATAGTACTAACTGCATGAGCAATGTCTGGCCTTGTACACACCATAGCATACATGATACTTCCAACTGTTGAGGCATAAGGAACATTCGACATTTCCTTCTTCTTTTCATCAGTAATTGGGCATTGCTTGGTGCTTAACTTGAAATGAGCTGCAAGAGGACAGCTCACAGCTTTTGCTTTGTCCATCCTGAACTTTGCAAGTACTTTCTCAATATACTGCTCTTGAGACAAGTACAACTTGTTGGAACTCCTGTCTCTCTCAATTCTCATCCCGAGAATTTGCTTTGCTGGCCCCAAGTCCTTCATAGCAAAGGACTTGCTCAACTTCTTCTTCAGCTCTGCAATCCTAGAGACATTCTTGCCAACAATCAGCATATCATCAACATAGAGCAACAAGATGATAAAATCATCACCTGAGAACCTTTTGATATACACACAATGGTCTCGCACTACTTCTCTTGTAGCCTTGCTCCCCCATAACTGAATCAAACTTCAAATACCATTGTCTTGGTGCTTGTTTCAGGCCATAGAGACTCTTTTTCAGCTTGCACACATACTTCTCTTTGCCTTTCACAAGAAACCCCTTAGGCTGCCCCATGTAGATCTCTTCCTCCAAATCACCATGGAGAAAGGCTGTCTTCACATCCATTTGTTCAACCTCCAAGTTAAGACTAGCTGCCAAGCCAAGGATCACTCTAATTGATGTCATTTTCACCACCGGAGAAAAGATCTCATCATAATTAGTACCTTTCCTCTGGCCAAATCCTTTCACAACAAGCCTAGCCTTGAACCTTGGATGTGGCGTGTGCTCTTCTTGCTTGATTCTATAGACCCACTTGTTTTTCAACACTTTCTTGCCCTTGGGCAACTTCACCAAATCATAAGTGTGATTCTTATGCAAGGAATCCATCTCTTCTTGCATAGCTTTCATCCACTCCTTCTTGTGCTCATCTTCCATTGCATCTGCATAACACTCAGGTTCTGAACCATCAGATAGTAACACCACATACTGATCTGAAGGATACCTGGTGGAAGGAACTCGATCTTTGCTAGATCTTCTGAGTGGAATTGGTGGATCTTCTGGTACTGGTGGCTGCTGATCCGGATCATCAATTTCAGCATCAAACTCATGTTGTTGGGGAGCATTATCATCACCTGTACCATGCACATCATCATGTGCATCATCTGCAACATCACCATCAGCTTGTTCTGGAGCTGGAGCTGCAGGAACTGGGTCTAAATCAACCAATGGCTCTTGCTGAGGAACCTGCACCTTTGTCTTCACAATGTCCTCAATTGTTTGATCTTCAACAAACACAACATCACGACTTCTCAGAACCTTCCTTGCAATTGGATCAAATAGCTTGTACCCAAACTCATCTAATCCATAGCCCAAGAAGATACACTGCCGTGTCTTGTCATCAAGCTTTAACCTTTCATCTTGAGGAATATGAACAAAGGCCTTGCACCCAAACACTTTCGGTGGTCATAAGAGACGTCCTTGTTATACCAAACCCCGTTAGGAACATCTCCCTGCAAAGGATAACTTGGTGAGAGGTTAATAAGATAAACCGCGGTCATCAAAGCCTCACCCCGAAATTTTTAGGAAGCTTTGCATGTGACAAGCAAGCATCTCACTCTCTCAACAATTGTCCTGTTCATCCTCTCAAAGAATACCATTCAACTGTGGTGTCTTTGGAGGTGTGAATTGGTGCCTAATCCCTTGCTCCTTGCAATATGCATCAAACGGCCTAATGTACTCTCCTCCATTGTCAGTGCGAATGCACTTGATCTTCTTCTCAGTCTCTCTCTCAACTGAGGCTTGAAATTGCTTGAACACACTTAGCACTTGATCTTTGGACTTCAAGGGAAAAGCCCAAACCTTCCTGGAGAAGTCATCAATAAAAGTGACAAAGTACTTAGCACCACCCATTGATCTTACTGACATTTTGCAAACATCAGAATGAACCAAGTCCAGTAACCCCGGCTTCTTGTGAGGAGGTAGACCCTTGAAAGCAACCCTGTGCTGCTTCCCAGCTAGGCAATTTGTACACTTCTTCAAATGCACACTTTTCACCCCTTTCAAGAGATTCTTCTTCACTAGCACTGTCATCCCCTTCTCACTCATGTGCCCAAGTCTCTTGTGCCATAGAGCACAAGAATCTTCTTTCTCTAATGCATTCACAGCTGAAACTTGGTTACCTTTTGCAACAACCATGTTGCCCTTGGTGAGCTTGTACCTTTCATCTCCAAAATTGCTAGAGTACCCATCATCATCAAGCAATCCAACTGAAATAATGTTGAGCCGAAGTGCTTCAACATGCCTCACAGACTTGAGGACCAATTTGGTACCATTTGCAGTCACTAGATGCACATCTCCTTTTCCAACAATTGATGCCTTATCATTGTTGCCCATCTTCACAACACCAAAATCACCTGTTGTGTAGTTTGTGAAGTACTCTCTGAGAGATGTAGCATGTATGGTAGCACCACTGTCCGGTATCCAAATCATCTCATCACCATTCACATGGTGGATGGCTGCATCATCAGAAACTACAGTGATCCTCTCAACAGTGGAACTAGAACAACCATCATTACCTCCCTCTGCAGTGAGAATCATAACCCCTTCAACTGCTGAAGTTATACGGCCACCATCACTGTCACTATCACTGTCTTGTTTCTGTTCTTGCTGCTATTTCTTTTTACCCTTTTCCTTTTTCCACTTGCGACATTGCCATTTTTTGTGTCCCTTATCATGGCAGTGCCAACACACAATATCAGCATTTCTACCTCTTGACTTGCTTCTACTTTCAGCTCTCCCTTTCTTCGGACCTCGGCTCTTACTTCTCCCCCGTGCCTCAGTGACCAACACTTCAGATTTAGAGGAGGAACTGTCCCTTTCAGCTAGCCTTCTGGTTTCCTCATTTATCACTTTGGTCTTGACAAGGTTCCAAGTGACAACACCATTAGGGGCTGAATTGCACAAAGTGACTTTTAAAGTCTCCCAAGTGTCCGGCAATGAGCCAAGTAGCAGCTGTTAACACCAGAATTTGGTCGGGATATGACAGGTGGGCCTGCGAGCGGCAGAGAGAGAGATTCGGCAAACACATGTGCGGTCGGCTAATTTCCATGTGTTCGGCAAATGATCAAGTGGTCGGCTATGACAAACTTTCATTCAAAGGCGAAAGAAGGAAAGCGGAAGCGACCGAGAAGGGAAGGGGTCGTATTAGGCAAGGACTCCGATTATGGTTAGAGTTGGTGTATTTATCTTTCCAATTTTGTTTAGATAATTCGTAGTCGCTTAAGACTCATGTTCCGTCCAGGGTATAAATATAAACCCTCGACCATTGTAATAAGGGTTCACAACCAAATCAATACAACCGGCCCCGTGCCACCTTTTCGAGTCCTTTTAGTTGAGTCGTCGAGTTTCTTCGAGGGAGCCATCGATCCGTCGACCCCCGTAAGTACCGGCAACCTTGCTATCATGTCTAGTATCGTGCGGCGGATTTAGATCGTGATGCAAGTAGTCTTGTTTGTCCCGACGGATGGCCGTGCGGCGGCGTAAGCTTGACAACGGGAAGTCTTCGCTTGTGTTTTGTTTATCTCGACGGGATGGCCGTGCGGCGGCATCTTTGATAGCTTAGCGTAAGCAAGATAGTTATCGGCTCTATTAGATTTGGCAAGATCTAGTAGATTCATTAAGTTACCCCGTGTTGCATGCTTTTATATTTATTTTATATGTTTGCACACACTCTTTTGCCCAATCTAGATCGATACGGTTCGGCTCTTGATAGATAGATCATATGCTTGTATAGCCGAATTAGATGGATCGATCTAGATTGTCACGTGTTGCGGGTTCATTCACGTTAGATGTAAGATAAGCCTTGACAGACCGGGTACCGTGCGGCGATGCGTCTTTGGGTTACTCTAGAGCTAGTCATCCGGTGGACTAGAGATCGGTTTAATCGATAGGTTTCTTTTACGTTTTACTTGTTTGTTCCTTCTTCACGGACCCCGGTTCGGCAATCTTGCCGATACGGTTATGCCTACACGAGCAACGTTAGATGTAGAATAAGCCTTGACAGGACCGGGTACCGTGCGGCAGATGCAGGTCTTTGGATTACTCTAGAGCTAGTCATCCGGTGGACTAGAGATCGGTTTAATCTGATAGGTTTCTTTTACGTTTTACTTGTTTGCTCTTTCTTCACGGACCCCGATTCGGCAATCTTGCCGATACGGTTATGCCTACACGAGCAACGAGTACTTATAGATCTGTTTAGGTATATGCATGCTTTTAGCTTCTTACTATTAGATTGTATCATGCGGTGGATTAATCTAGTCGTAAGGAGTGGTGTAGATCTGTAGCAAGCGGTATCATGCGGTGATTAATTTGCTTGGGTTTATGCTCGACGGGCTTATGAAGGCTAGACGTGCGCGCGGACTAGTTGGATTAGGCCTATGCATGTGTTATTTAAATAGATTTATATTTACGAGCTGCTCGCTTATTCATTATGCTTTGAACAATGATATCGGTTTAGATTTATGCTTTATATGATATATGATGATCGATTTTTACTTGTTCAAACATGTCTTTACATACATGTGTATTCGGCAATCGCGTTTTTATGCTTCTTACTTTGTATTTGCCGAATGGGCTATAAACATGCTTTGGCGAGACGCTTCTATAGCTTTGTATGTCGTCGTAAGTGGCTTCAGGGCCGTAAATATGGAACTGTCTGGTCTCAACCGGCACGTTCCACCTTTTGGATCTAACAGTTTTATCCCTTGTCGGCTTTCAGGTCAAACCGACTGGCACGCCTCCGGATTCGAAACACCCGGGCATCCGATTGAAGCTAGGCTTTCCGGCTTGCGGTGTGTGAGGCGCAGGGCGGTCACATTTTGTGTCAACACACTTTTTGGCACGCCCGGTGGGACCACTTCTCAGTCTAGGATGGGATCGGAGATTGACAACAATCACGTTCTGAATGTAACCATGGACGAACTGCAGCCAGAACAACGCCAGATGGTGGAGCAAGCAATGGAACAATATCAGCAGAAGTGTCTGATGTCTTTCTCCAAGAACATGAGTGGCAGAGTGATCGCCAAGCAATCACTGCCACGAGTTCTTCTCGCTGGTCAGTCTGATATTACTGACGAAGAGGAGATGCAGAGGGTAGTTGGAGTCATCTACAAAGTTGTGGGAGATACCATGTTGAATCACAACACAGCTTTTTTTGGGTACCTTCCGCAAAATCATGATTGACACCTTTTGGTCCATCGGTTGATAAGCGCTTTGAAGAAAGATTTGGAGAGCTTGGTGGACCGGTGTTCTTTAACACCCAAAGAATCTTCGGGAAGCCAACCGGAGGAGGAGAGATGATCGGCACAAGCAAGGATGGAGCTGTTTATGATGAAAAAGAAAAGCCTCCCGTGACCGAGCAGCAAACTCATGGTCAAGTAGCTTTTGGTGCAACAACGAGACATACCACGCATCTCGCTTACAAGATCTCCCCGGTGGCAAATAGATTGCGAGAGAGTATCTATGGAGATGGGTACAATGAATTTACTGATTACAGTGCTCTGGATGCTTTGCCGAATCCGGGGTACAAGAGTGCATCAGGAGTACCTTCTAGGAGACAGGGAGCGCAAGATGCAAATGATGTCCTCCTAAGCAGAATGGCTGATATGATGCAGAATCAATTCGGCCTGAAACCAAAGCATCAGACATATGCATACAAATCTCCTTTCCTAGAGTGGTACAATAGGGTAGCTCTTCCACCAAGAGTTAAGCCACCAACAGATTTGACCAAGTTCTCTGGTCAGGATGATACCAGTACCATTGAGCATATCAGCAGATATCTGATGCAACATGGAGAAGCCGCTGGTGATGAAGCTTGGAGGATTAGATATTTTCCTATGTCTCGACGGGGCCGGCTTTCACATGGTTTGCATCACAAATGCTAATTCCATTGGTACGTGGGCGGAATTGGAGCAAAAGTTCCATGCATACTTTTATACGGGAACCAATGAGAAGAAAATGGTTGATCTTTGGGCTATGAGGATGAAGACTACGAGACACCAATGGAGTATCTTCGTAGATTCGAGAAGTGAAGAACATGTGCTATTCTCGACTATTCCCGATGATCAACTCGCACAATTGGTCATTGCGGGCATGCTTTGCCACATATCGAGATAAGCTATTTGGCATGGAGTTTGAAGACCTTGGACGGCTTGCACAAAAATTGACAAAGAATGAGCAATCAAGCCCAAGGGTTCGAAGAGATGCTCGTTTTTAGAAGAACAAGTGCAACTATTGACATGTATCGGGATTTCTAGAAGAAGCATCTGAATATGAAGATGAAGATGAAGTGGGCTGGCGCAGAGTTGAACTGGACAAAGGAGCCTACTTTGGTTAGTCAGCGATGGGTGAAGCAGCAAAAGGGATCCTATGATTTTGATGTTAGTAAAGCGATAAGCTCTTTTTGTATTTGATTCAAGAAGGACGCATCAAGCCGCGAAAGGACATCCTATGCTTTGCGCCTGAAGGAGTAAAGGATAAGAAATATTGTGGATATCATGATACAAGCTCTCATCATATCAATGATTGCCGAGTGTTCGAGTAAAGATTCGAAAGCTATTCAAGATGGGCACTTGAAATTTAATGGCAAGATGAAGGTGACAAAAACCCGTTCCCTCGAACATGGTTTCTTTTTCTATAGGCATGGTTGATGCCGGTGAATCTAAAGAAAAGGGAAAGATGAAGGTTCTAACCTCTGAAAGAGCCAAAAGAGTGGTGCTTGTTGACCCCGATCGGCAAGTTACCAAGGAGGAAGTGCAAAGTTCGGTTCAAAAATAGTCAAACGAGAAAGGGTCGGACTTCAAAAGCGGTTCGGGAGATTGCCGAATGCATGAGCCGAAACGCGAGTTACAACGCGACACACGTTGAACAAATGGCAAAGGAAAATTAAAGTATGATGAGGAGCAACAAGATATATTGAAGAAGAGCGCAGTTCATGGCGAGCGTCGAAGATATGAAGCGAAGTGCGTCGAAGAGAGCAAGAAGAGTACATGAAAAGCAAGAGCAGTCACATTGGCATTGTTCCTTCTTCGACACTTGTTGGAATGAAGGCTTGAAATTGCCCGCTAAAACAATTGCCCCGAATGCGGTGATCGCATTCGAGTATAGGCAATCTCGAGTCAACCGCCGACCATCCATGATAGACTTGGAATGAGAGTTCCCGAGGACGATCGGCGTGTAAAAATAAACAATTTTGATGAACATCGAAGAAAAGATTTGCGAGATCAAGCTTGGGCTCACGGCGGTGCTCATAATATAGAAGAGAGCTCATATAGATGGCAAAGAGGTCAATGGTGTCCTCCTGGTTTGAGGAAAAGCCGAAAAGAAGGGTTCGGCGTTTGAGGAACCAAGAGCTGAAACAAGAATTAGCCGAAAAGAAACCGGTGTGGCGTCCCAAGAAAAAGACAATGGACAAGGTCCTTCGGCTGATGCTAACATGGTTTTCTTCATTCCATTGGAGTTTAAGGCACCCGAGGACCAAGATGTTCAAGATGAAGTATATTCGAGACTTTGATGAAACTAAATGCCGAGACCCGATGGCTCAACTTGTGTTGACTCGGCAAGCGAGTCTTTGACAAGCCAATTAAAAATCATCATCTCGAAACCATTATATCTAAAGGATATGTCAATGGCAAACCTTTGACCAAGATGCTTGTTGATGGAGGGGCTGCTATCAATATTATGCCCTATGCTACTTTCGAAAGCTTGGTATGACAAGTGAAGATTTGTTGCGATCGACATGATCCTTAGAGATTTTGGCAAATGCTTCGATACTCGTGGAGCGTACATGTGGAACCGATGATTGGATCCAAGACTTTGATCACTACTTTCTTTGTCATTGATGGCAAGGGGGCATATAGCATGCTTCGGGAAGGAATTGGATCCATGCTAATTGCTTTGTGTACCTTCAACTATGCATCGATTCTTATTCGATGGATTGGAGATGATGTAGAAGTTGTTCAAGCGATGATTCGAAGTGTTGCCACTTTCGAGCCTCGCTTATTGGGAATACGATGGACAAGATTGCCTTTCGGGTAAAAAATGGAAAGAAGGTCCCGTCAATGTGTTCGACAGAGATCAACAGCCGATCCAAGCAAATCGGCTCGACGGTAATTTTTAATGGGCAATCCAATTGATGGCAACAAAGGCAAACTGGGTCGTGGTTTTATGTCGGCCGACAAGTTAGAAGAGATCGATGTTGGTGATAGCACAAAGACAAGGCCGATGTATATAAGTGCAAATTTGGACCCAGAGTATAAATTGAGATTAGTAGAGTTGCTGAAAGAATTTAAAGATTGCTTTGCTTGGGATTACACAGAGATGCCTGGATTCGATCAATTGTTGAGCATAAGTTGCCTATAAAACCTGGATTTCGTCCTTTCAAACAACCTCCACGAAAAATCTACAAAGAGGAGGTATTGGCCGATGTAAAAAAAAGAAGTTGAAAGACTGATAGAAGCAAACTTTATTCGGCCATGTAGATATGCGAGTGGATTTCAAATATAGTGCCTATTTACAAAAAGAACGGAAAGATGAGGGTCTGCATAGATTTCAGAGACCTCAACAAAGCTACTCCCATGGATGGATACCCGATGCCGATTGCCGATTTGTTGGTAGATGCGGCGGGGATATGAAATTATCGGTTTTATGGATGGCAATGCTTGGCTACAATCAGATTTTTATGGCGGTTGAAGATATTGCAAAACGCATTCGGATGTCCCGGCCACATTGGATTATTTGAGTGGATAGTGATGACATTTGGATTGAAGAATGCTTTGGTGCAACTTATCAGAGAGCCAGGAACTATATCTTTCACGAGTTGATCGGCAAAATTGTAGAAATTTATATTGATGATGTGGTAGTCAAATCTAGAGACCATGAGGGACATTTAGCCGATTTGAGAAAGACTCTGGAGTGCACAAGAAGACATGGTTTAAAGATGAATCCAAATAAATGTGCTTTTGGAGTCTCGGTGGAGAGTTCTTGGGGTTCTTGATCCACAAAGGAGGGATAGAAGTTGGGAAAAGAGCATGGAAGCAATAGACAAAATTGTGCCCCCAACTAACCTCACGAGTTGCAATCATTGCTAGGCAAGATCAATTTCATAAGAAGGTTCATATCTAACTTATCGAAAGAGTGTTACCTTTCTCTCCATTATTGAAGATCAAGAAGGATCGAAATTTGTTTGGGGTGACATACGGCAAGGCTTTTGATGAGATCAAAGAGTATATGAAGGCACCACCGGTATTGGTACCTCCACAACTTGAGAGGCCTTTCAAGTCTGTATGTGGCGGCCGATAACCTAACAATAGAATCGGCCCTTATGCAAGAGTTTGATGGAAAAGAGAGGGTAATAGCTTACCTTAGCCGAAAATTGTTAGATCCTGAGACAAGGTATTCGGCTATAGAAAAACTCTGCCTATGTGTTTATTACTCATGTACCAAGTTTCGGCACTATTTGTTAAATGCCGAATGTGTGGTGGTGTCTAATTTTGATGTAATTAAGCACATGTTATCAATGCCGATTTTAAATGGAAGGATCGGCAAATGGGTATTAGCTCTGTCAGAGTTTAATTTGAAGTATGAATTGGCAAAAGCAGTAAAGGGTCAGATAATTGCCGATTTTATTACACAGCATCGTGATTTGTCTGTTGATGTGGTTAATATTGCCCCATGGGCATTATTTTTTGATGGATCATCATGTGACAAGGGTGGTGGTGCTTGGTATTCTCTTGATATCCCCACGTGGAAAGATATTTGAATATGCTTTTCCGATTGAGTATCATGTGACTAACAATCAAGCAGAGTATGAGGCGCTACTCAGAGGGCTTCAGCTGTTAATAGAGGTAAAGGCTGTTGCTGTCGAAGTATTTGGTGACTCTGAATTGGTGATCAATCAATTAACAGGGCAATATGAATGCAAAAACGATATATTGCAAGAATATCATGAACAATGTCGGGAACTTCTAAAAAGCTTTTCGGTGTAACTTTGCATCATATACCCAGAGAGCACAACGGAGAAGCGAATAAATTGGCTCAAGCTGCCTCTGGATATCGGGAAAGTCATGAAGTTTTTGTAATAGAAGAAAATGCTTTCAATTCTGATCAGATAGATGATGACTGGAGAAGTGCTATTGTCGGTTATCCGAAAGATCCATCTCGAAAGGTCTCCCGAAAGCTCGGTATAAAGCTCTCAAGTTTGTGCTTCTTGATAGTCAATTATACTACAAGTCTATAGATGGAGTATTGCTCAAGTGCTTGAGTCAAGAGGAGGCTAAGAAGGTTATGTTTGAGGTACATGAAGGGGCTTGTGGTGCACATCAGTCGGCTTACCGAATGAAGTGGATAATCAGAAGGACAGGGTATTTTTGGCCGACTATGTTGGAAGATTGCTTTGAATATTACAAAGGGTGTCGAGAGTGTCAGATATTCGGTAATATTTAGAGAGCACCTGCATCAGCTCTGAATCCTATTATCAAACCTTGGCCATTCAGAGGATGGGGCATAGATTTGATTGGGCAGATTAATCCTCCATCTAGCAAAGGACACAAATTTGTGTTGCTGGCAACAGATTATTTCACCAAGTGGGTTGAAGCTATCCCTTTAAAGACAGTCACATCAGAGAATATGGTCAGCTTTGTTAAGGAACATATTATTCACAGATTCGGGATCCCACAAACTATAACAACCGATCGGGGAAGTCGGTTTACTTCATCGAAATTTTGTGACTTTGCCGAAAGCATGGGGATAAGGTTATATAATTCTTCTCCTTATTATGCGCAAGCCAATGGCCAAGCGAGGCATCAAATAAGATCATGATCAAAATCATCCGAAGAAGAAATCAATGAGAAGCCAAGAAAGTGGCACTTGGTCCTTAATGAAGCAATGTGGGCTTACCGAATGGCTTGCCATGGATCCACACAAGCATCTCCATATGAGTTGGTTTATGGACATAATGCTGTGATGCCTTGGGAGCGCAATCGGGATCAAGGAGAGTTGAATTGCAAAAGGATTTGACGAGAAAAGATTATAAGGATTTGATGATGGATGAATTGGAAGATTTGCATTTGATTCATCTTAAAGCTTTGGAAAACATTGAGAAGAATAAAATGCGTGTTGCCAAGTACTACAACAAGAAAGTTAAAGTTAAACAATTTGCGAGGAGACTTGGTTTGGAAAACGATATTGCCAATTGGCACAAAGGATAAGACATTTGGCAAATGGTCACCAAATTGGGAAGGACCTTTTCGAGTTGTCGGTTGTGCACTGGCAATGCATATATATTGAAAACATTATTTGGAGAAGAACTTACTAGAACCATCAATGGCGAGATATCTTAAAAGTTTTATCCAAGTGTTGAAGTTGGATCTTAATTGTGACTATGACCTAAACGTGGTGTAGCCGATTGAATGAAAAATCGCCTTCAAGATAAAAGGAAGAAGTTGGAAAAAGCCGATAGCCCTCTAGTACAAAAATAGCCAATATCGTGTGTATCGTCTTCAGAACAAAAATAGCCGATACAATTGTATCGCCTTTAGCCAATTTTTGAAGGTAAATGAATAGTTTGATCCTATCTCTCAGCCGGTAGGTTTATCGGGGAAAGATAAAGCGAATTGAAGTGCTACACTACAAACTGTCAAGTCATGGAACAGTGCCGAGATCTAATCGGCTGAGGTGATGTCATGCGTTCGGGAAAATTTCGTTCGGGAAAAGTATTGCAGTCGAAATACCAGCTAAGGGCAAGGAAATTCGCAAGAACGAACGCGATTGCTAGAACGCCATTGCAGCAAAGACAGACAAGATCAAGGAGACGGCCAACATTCTTCATTTAAAAGTTTTTTATTACAACCCGCGCCAATCCTAATACAAGCTACTCCTCTTCTTCGGTGAAGAGCTTGTTGAGGACGGACTCGGGTTGGTGGCGTTGGCCATGGCGTCGGCGTGGTCGTCGTACTCCGCCAGGAGGCCCTAAATGCCGTCGACCTCATGGGGAAGCCCGCCCCGGAAGCCGACCGGCATGGGAGCATAGTCGTCCCCGGTCTAGGACGACATCCCCGCCAGGCCAAGAGCAGTGCCAGGCGCACCCCATGAAGGCGGCCCGATCAATCGATCCGAGCACCGCCTCCGCGATCTGCCACGGTCGGCCCCCTGGCGTTCACCTGGTTGGCCACCGCCGTCACTGCCAACTTCAGGCGGTCCAGCTCCGCGGTGAGGTCTGCAAAGAAAGCAAGTCAGGCCGATGAATGAACGAATCGGGAATGACAGAAATCGAAGCAATTGTTGAAGGGCAAATACTGGTGATGGCCTCGCTCAGCTGCCGGCAGTTGTCCTCCAGTTCTAGCTTGGCGACCCCAAACTTCTTGGTTTCTTCACCAAGAAGCTCCCGCGCCTCGTCCCTCTCACGGCGGTATGCGGCGGCGTCGTAGCGGGTGTACGCCGGGATCTCCTCGTCGTTCCTATCCCATATAGGGCGATACGAGCTGAGGAAGAGGACCCCGACGAGGCCGAGGCGAGGCCGCGCCGGAGCTGGAGCCGGAGCCGGAGCCGGGGGGGCGAGAGCGTCGAACGCCGCGGCCGGCGCCGAAAACGCCATTGGCCGGTGCGATCCTCGCCATCCTACGAACAAGATGCAATCAAGATCGGCTAAAAAGAAAAACCGCAAATGAGATGGAGAAGTTGTCTCCTTCTGCGGCGGCGGCCGCCGCGGTTGCTTCCCTCCGCCACGTCCGCCACGGGAGTGGGGGCGAGGCGGAAGCGAGGGCCGGAGCGCGGGCCGAGGCGGCGTGCCTCCGGAAGTTGGCGACGTAGTCGCCGGTGTTCCCGACGACCCTGAAACAAATCAAGAAAATAAACAACCGCAAGGGGGCAGACTCGGATCGGGTAAAGCAATCGAGCAAAGACAACTCAAAAGGTTGAAGATCTCACCGCCGGCGCCGGTTCTTGCCGCCTCCGCCTCGTCCCGGATAGGGGGACGCTTGCCACGATCGCCGCCGCTTGTCATCGGTGGTGGTGAGGGTTTTTTGAGATTGGGATGGAAGAGGAAGTGGAAGAAATGATAGCAACTGCTTGAGTTTGGATGTGATGATGGTGGGAGCCGACTGGTCCTATTTATGAATGTTGGGAGCCGTGGCGAGACTACGGGAAAGCCAAGCGACAAGATAGGGTTTTTCGCACCTATGGGCCGATGTCGAGATTGGGCCGAGCCCATCACTACTAGGCGATCGGTTGCCATGCGTGCGTCGGCTAAAGAGCTGAGTGAGAGTTATTCGGCTAAAACATGTGCTTAAGTCGGCAAGCAATTGCATTCGGCTAACATACGGACATATTCGGAAAGGCCGAGTGATGACGAGAAAAGCGAGAGAAGAAAGAGAAAAAAAAATATCAAATCAAAGGGAAATAAAATGTTGCCAAGTATGGTACATTCAAAGCATAATGTTTACATATTTCATCCTACAAGCCAAAGGTTTTTACATTCAAGTGAGAATTGATGATATTCGGGGCATCGCTTTTGATTCTCGTTGACCTCATCAAGAGCTCTTTTGTCTTCAACCTCGAATCTTGGATCTGCAACGGCTTGTCCTTGATTTGCTTAGTTTCTCCGACAGAGAGGTTATTTTGGTCTTGGCCGAATCAAGAGGTGGCAGAGTAGCAAGTTTGGCCTCATGAGATTGGATATTGGCATCTAATTGAGCTAACTGAGCCACCAATTTGATTCTCTCATTTCTCATGCTCTGCAGTTCTGGCTCCAGGGTATCCCAGGAATGTTTGGTTGACTTGAAATCGGAGTAAAGCTCCTTTACTTGCTGTTCTTTGATCACCTTGTCATTCTCCAAGACAACCATGTCGGATGTGTTTTTATGTGCTCTCTTGACAACAAAAAATGGTCATCAAGGTGAGACAAGGCGTTTATGGCATCCTTAAGATCGAGAGGGAGCTTTTGGCCAATTGATTCTGCTATCTCCCTTATCTTGTCGATTCCCGAGTCGGGTCAACAATGTCCCTTTCCAAAAATGAGATTATGGCTTTCGGTTTAGCTCGACTCTTTGATGATAATTGCCGATTGGAAGAAACTTCGTCATCATCTTCGGCAAATTCTTCAAAGAATAAGGGAAAAGTCGGCTGTTGAAGAGCAAGGCCCGATAATAAAGAGGAAAATTTGTTTAGCCGAATGACTTAATTCAAATAGAGGATGACGAGAAAAATCAAGATGATACCTCTTCGGCAAAAACTTGATCAACAGCTTCCTGAGTAGCATCAAGACTTTGAGTGACTGATGCAGTTGCTGCTTCAGGAATGGCAGTGTCATGACTTGTTGATATGTCTTGAATTGCCGAAGGTGTTAAATCCGGTACATCTTGAAGGAGAATTTTTTCTGTTGCTTCTCCTGACTGATGAGGAGGGATTTCTGTTTCTACCTCTCTTTGTTCATCAACTTGGTGAGAAGGATTTTCTTCTGCTACTTCCCCTTGTTCACCTGCCCGATCACCTGCTTGGTGAGGAGAAGTTTCTTCTGCTGTTTCTCCTTGATTATCTGAGTCGAAGCATAAAATGAGACTGATATACAAATAGAGGAACAAGGAAGAGCTCGAGTACGAATACACACTAGGATTACCGACAGATTCATTGACATCTGCTCGGCTGGTAGTAGGTTCAGGAGAATCTTCCAGGTTTACCACTCTGTCAGGACTTTGAGGGTTGGTCTGTACCTGTTGAAAGAGAATGATGAATGCAGACACATTTATAGATTAAATAAGGGATCAAAAGCATTCATACCTGAGGAAGTGGCTTAACCTTCTTTGATCTTGTTTTCCTGGGGATGGCAGTGTCCTTAATAGGGGAGGAAGGAGTTTTTCTTTTAAGGTCCCTCGAGCACCGTGTCATCGGCGGTGTTTTGTTAAAAATTGCTAAACTTGGAGCATCATGTCCCCGAAAGCGAGCATTAGGGCCAAAGTTGCCGCATTGAACCTCTGGAGGGCTTGGAGGAACATTGTCCTATTCAAAGAATGTTTAGATACGAGCAAAGAACATGAAATAAAAGTGGCTATAAGAGTGTACCTCATCATCGAAGTGAATAAGGGCATTAAAACTTGGCATAGGGGATGGACTTGTGCTCTAAAAATGTGAGAGTGCCATTCTTGCCACCAGAGGTTGAATGAAGGATGAGCAGCTTCAATTATCACCGAGAGGATTAGGTTCATATACTTTGAAACTTACATCCAAGGTTGAAAACTTTATTGGCCTCGCAATGTTTAGCAATGACTCCCTAGGCCCGATGATGCTTGAAAAGTATGGCCTTGGGGGCAATTGACCAAGTCCAAGCTGCCTGGCAACCATATTTGGGTTGTAAAATTCATAAGTTGAACTTATCAACCGGCCATGATGAAATTCTCTTTGGTAAAGCACAAGGCCCGATGAAAGAATTAAAGATATCCTTGGAATCATCATCTATGCAGCCCAGCTCATAGCTAAATCTGCAGGGGAGAGTTAAGTTTTCATTCTCTCTGTAGGGAAACCAGATTATGTGGTTGAATCCCTTGTAGAAGATCTTAAAAAGGTGGTCAAGGTCTAGATCAATGACAATGGAAGATGCAGCTTCCCCATATGTCTGGCAAGTTTTCTGTTTGGGATTTTCACCTTCAGCATAATTAATTGAGAGAAATCCAGGTTGTGGAGATCAACCGAAACAATCGATGCATATACGATTCTTGACCCACATTTGGACAAGCCACCACGGGCCATTGACACATGAGATTTCACCGGCCACGCATTTGAGCAAAGTGATCGATGCATCATGTGGTAAACTGCTCCTAAGAGATACTTGCCCAAAGGAATCAATTTACCTGCAGCTAAATCTTCAGCCATCACTATGTGATTCAAAGTGGGCTCATTGGATTTGCCACAGAAAATGAATCTACACAGCCACATATTCATAAAAGCCCTGTATTCTTTATCAGATACAGTGCCAGTTGAGGCATAAGCCTGAATATATTTGGTCCAACCTCCTCCTGGTTTGACTGACCTTTGTGTACTGGTGCCTTTGAACTTGAAAGGGTATGTTGGCTTGGTAATGTTTAGTCCGGTCATCATGAAGATATCGATAAGGTAATCGACATTGGGCCGTGACCAAAGATGAATGCATTGATGGCATCGGACCGAAGTGAGAAGCGGCTATCGGGGGAATCATTCCTTGGCATATCGGCTAAAGAAAGCTCCAAGCAGTGTTGAATATCTTATGATTCCCAGAAATCGCTATTCCTAGATTGCATCCTGCGGTACCAATCACGCCATCCTGTGATTGAGGGAAGAGGCCATGTTTTGAAAGTATTTGGCCATCTATTTGGGGGAGCAATCCTAGATTTAAATGGGATCCTCAAAGTCTCTTTTTCAATAAATTCCCTCGGATTGGAGTCTCCCCGTGGGCCAAGAAAAAATGATCCAGGATGAGCAAGATTGGAGATCAAAATCTCGTTCTTCATTTCCTTTAGAAGAAGTGGAGCGGATGAATCAAGAACACATCTGAGAACTAATTCAGGAGAATTGCCGAATGGGTAAAGGTGAGTAGGGTTACCTCTAGAAGCTCCTCTTGAGTCCTTGTTGCCATGATGGAGCTGGTTGAAGTCTCCGTCGCCATTGAAGACAAAGCGGCAAGCACGAGATCTCAAGTGGCGGCCGCGGGCGTCAGCGTGCTTGACCTAGGCGAAAAGGCGCCGCGATCAATTTTGAAATAAAACCCTTTTATCTCGAAATTGAGGGGCATGTGTTAACACCGAGAATTTGGTGAGGGATATGACGGTGGGCTGCGAGCGGCGAGAGAGAGATTCGGCAAACACATGTGCGGTCGGCTAATTTCCATGTGTTCGGCAAATGATCAAGCGGTCGGCTATGACGGCTTCATTCAAAGGCGAAAGAAGGAAAGCGGAAGCGACCCCGAAAGGGAAGGGGTCATATTAGGCAAGGACTCCGATTATGGTTAGAGTTGGTGTATTTATCTTTCCAATTTTGTTTAGATAGTTCGTAGTCACTTAAGACTCATGTTCGTCCCGGGTATAAATATAAACCCTCGACCATTGTAATAAGGGTTCACAACCAAATCAATACAACCAGCCCCGTGCCACCTTTTCGAGTCCTTTTAGTCGAGTCGTCGAGTTTCTTCGAGGGAGCCATCGATCCGTCGACCCCGTAAGTACCGGCAACCTTGCTATCATGTCTAGTATCGTGCGGCGGATTTAGATCGTGATGCAAGTAGTCTTGTTTGTCCCGACCGGATGGCCGTGCGGCGGCGCGTTACGCTTGACAACATGGAAGTCTCGCTTGTGTTTTGTTTATCTCGACGGGATGGCCGTGCGGCAGGCGTCTGCTTGATAGCTTAGCGTAAGCAAGATAGTTATCGGCTCTATTAGATTTGGCAAGATCTAGTAGATTCATTAAGTTACCCTGTGTTGCATGCTTTTATATTTATTTTATATGTTTGCACACACTCTTTTTGCCCAATCTAGATCGATACGGTTCGGCTCTTGATAGATAGATCATATGATTGTATAGCCGAGTTAGATGGATCGATCTAGATTGTCACGTGTTGCGGGTTCATTCACGTAGATGTAAGATAAGCCTTGACAGGACCGGGTACCGTGCGGCAGATGCAGGTCTTTGGGTTACTCTAGAGCTAGTCATCCGGTGGACTAGAGATCGGTTTAATCTGATAGGTTTCTTTTACGTTTTACTTGTTTGTTCCTTCTTCACGGACCCCGATTCGGCAATCTTGCCGATACGGTTATGCCTACACGAGCAACGTTAGATGTAGAATAAGCCTTGACAGGACCGGGTACCGTGCGGCAGATGCAGGTCTTTGGGTTACTCTAGAGCTAGTCATCCGGTGGACTAGAGATCGGTTTAATCTGATAGGTTTCTTTTACGTTTTACTTGTTTGCTCTTTCTTCACGGACCCCGATTTGGCAATCTTGCCGATACGGTTATGCCTACACGAGCAACGAGTACTTATAGATCTGTTTAGGTATATGCATGCTTTTAGCTTCTTACTATTAGATTGTATCATGCGGTGGATTAATCTAGTCGTAAGGAGTGGTGTAGATCTGTAGCAAGCGGTATCATGCGGTGGATTAACTTGCTTGGGTTTATGCTCGACCGGCTTATGAAGGCTAGATGTGCGGCAGACTAGTTGGATTAGGCCTATGCATGTGTTATTTAAATAGATTTATATTTACGAGCTGCTTATCGCTTATTCATTATGCTTTGAACAATGATATCGGTTTAGATTTATGCTTTATATGATATATGATGATCGATTTTCACTTGTTCAAACATGTCTTTACATACATGTGTATTCGGCAATCGCGTTTTTATGCTTCTTACTTTGTATTTGCCGAATGGGCTATAAACATGCTTTTGTGAGACAGCTTCTATAGCTATTGTATGTCGTCGTAAGTGGCTTCAGGGCCGTAAATATGGAACTGTCTGGTCTCAACCGGCACGTTCCACCTTTTGGATCTAACAGTTTTATCCCTTGTCGGCTTTCAGGTCAAACCGACTGGCACGCCTCCGGATTCGAAACACCCGGGCATTCGATTGAAGCTAGGCTTTCCGGCTTGCTGTGTGTGAGGCGCAGGGCGGTCACATTTTGTGTCAACAGCAGCAGCGCTGTAACCTCATCTTCAAATGAGATTCCCATAGAAAAAAACTGATTTATAATGCCCTGAAATGCATTCACATGATCAGCCACAGGAGTACCATCACGGTACCTCAAATGCATCAACTGCTTGATCAAAAACATCTTGTTTGCACCTTCTTTTCGGGCATACAACTCTTTTAGCTTCTGCCATAATGTACGTGCATGTGTCTCCTCAATGATATGATTCAAAACATTGTCATCGACCCACTGTCGAATGAACCCACAAGCTTGACGATGAAGAACCCGCCATTCATCATCGATTTGTCATCCGGCTTTGCTTCGTAAACACGGCTTCCAATACTCTTTAACATAGAGTAAATCCTCCATCTTACCCTTCCAAGCTTGATAATTTGTACCATTCAAAGAGATCATCCTGCTGGTATTTGTTTCCATCTTCAACACAAGGCAAATCAGTAAGTAATCAAGACTGAGCACAAACTGAACCAAAGAGCTGATACCACTCTGTTGGGATTAGGGGGCAAAACCAATGCAACTAATCCCTCATCTTGTGCTGAACCATGAAGATAACATCTACCACCGATCTACAAAGCGAAATAACAATCACACAATGCACAATAGACACAACGATTTACGTGGAAA
The DNA here is from genome assembly GCA_018135685.1 of Themeda triandra. Lineage (NCBI taxonomy): Eukaryota > Viridiplantae > Streptophyta > Magnoliopsida > Poales > Poaceae > Themeda > Themeda triandra. Next base: position 184,447 of record JAENPR010000801.1, on the reverse strand, counting down.
ACCTTCTCAAGGTGAGAAGGAAAAACCACGGGACCAACCGGTCCACTCCCGCCAAACTTCCACTATAATCAAATGGGTACAAGGAGTCTTCTCTAGAGCATCTAGAGGATTACACCAGCAGCAACACACTTATCAAGTTACAACTTGGCAACACCCACAACCTTCTAACAAGAGGAATAATAGCAGCCAAACAGAGAAGACACAGATTCTGTCCACCTCGGTAATCAATTCGTATCTCCCAAACCACAGCTCCAATATGCACAAATTTTGGTAGGCAGATAGCCCCACGAGTCCCCTAACCACTGACCAAATTTCAGCTCAATCGGACACCGTTTGGCCCCTCAAACAATTCATCTACCAATACTGCTCTGTTCTGAAACTGCACAGACCCGAACTGACAAAACCCCTCTCAAACCTGAACCTCTGCTCAACCAATCCTCAAACTAACTGAACAAATTGAAGTACTCTAAGTGAGGAATGAGCTCACCAAGTTTGGTGCCAATCCAACCACGTTTGAGCCTCCAATCACCAGCTTGAAGATGACCAGTTCGAGTGACGAAATCTGGACAGATTTGCTTCTCCCCGCTTCTTCCTCTCTTCTCTCTTGTTGTGGTGTTCTTGTGTGTGCTCTCTCTCTCTCTCTCAGCAGCAGCAGCTCACAAATGATGCACTGAGGATGGAGGCTAGGGTTTCCTCCCTTTTATTCATCCCAAGAAGCATTCTCAACCGTTGGTTCCTGAGATGAACGGTGCACAAGCATTGGGCTTATAGCTGGTTTTGGGCTTATTTGCTGGGCTCAAATGTCATCCTCCATGTGGAGGGATAGCCCAACAGTGGTTAGGAGGGGCTTAGGCCCCACCCGCTGCCCAACCACTAGATCCACCCTGATGCCATCTCTATATAACGGCTGGGCTTAGAGTTGTCATTCTCCCAACGCTATGGATGCCCTACAGGACGCATGTCGACACGCAAACAATCTTCTTTGTTTCCTTCCTTCCTCTTCCCTGGAAGCAACCTAGTACGTGTGCTTTCACATCATTCAACGAACTTGTTTTTGTTGCAGATGATGCATGTACATGCGTATTGGCACGTACCACAAATACAATATATATAATATAGCTAGCTTGCTACTACTAACTAAGCACTTGTTTAATTAAGCAGCGGGGTTTCACGTGTGCCCACCCGCTCATATGCTTATTGTAATTAACTAGTTGTTATATATGTGAGTAAAAGCGATCATGATCTATATGCAAGTGGCGGCCTGTGTATCTATCCTTGGTTCAACAGGTACATGCATCCATCTCGTTTGACCTTCAGGGTTAGTAGCGTGGCTGTCCTGCAGGCAGCAGCCAGGTTTATTTTTGCAGAGTCCTTTGTCTTGCACCTAGCTGCCGCATGCTGGTTTGTTTAATGTCCTAGCTACTTAACTCCATCCTTAGCTTCCGTGCATCATCCGATACGTAAAGCTAGATGCGAACGCGCGCACACGGCCAGGCAGGCGCGTGCGTAGTTTATTCGCTTGATCTCCTCCTCGCATTCGAAAAGTACATCGAATCTAGCGGGTGTTAGTATCTTGTCTTCTTCCTGTAGCCTTCCTTCCCTTTATTTCTTGGTTTTTTCTTCCCCTTCAACAAATTTAGCTACTAGCTCTCCTGTTTTCTATTGAGCATAAGCAATCTGATTATTCTGAATGAAACCAATGTCAAAGCCGCCGGTAAAGTAGAGAGAGCCTATTTAAGCGTACCTGACCAAAAGTTTCTTTATTTTATTTGTTGTCACTCAACATTGATCCCCCACGTAATCATACTTGTCTAGATCTGGTGGTAGTGGCTTGTGCTTGCCATCATGCAACCCTTGTTAGAGCCTGGAGCGAGCGGCATCTCGATCTCTCCACTGGCCCTCGCCGCCGCCGTTGATTGTCAGGGGGTGACCCTGCTTTCAATCGATTTTTCTTTTCACAACCATGCTTTATATCATTTTTTGAGAAAACATGTATATCAATAAGAAGGAGAAGGATTTGATACATGCAAAAGGCAAACACCGACTGACCTATCTAGAATGTGAGTGGCAACGGCGCATAGAGTTTTTTGTAGCAACTTAGCCTAACATTATCGATATTTCCTAACCTTATTTTTGCAGTCATTTGTCTTGTACCTAGCCGACCACTAGCAGCTTTCCGTACGTGCATCATCCGATACGTAAGTACACCTATAGATGATGCGAACACGCGTGCACGGCACAGGCATGCGCGCGCATAGTTTATTGGCTTGATTTGATCGCCTCCCCTCAATCGAAATGTAGCTAGGCCTTGTTTAGATTCATCCAAGTTCCAATTTTTTTCACTCTCTCTCCATCACATCAATTTTTACCTGCATGCATGGAGCCTTAAATATAGGTAAAAAAAATAACTAATTACACAGTTTGGTTTGAAATCACGACATGAATCTTTTGAGCCTAGTTGGTCGAAGATTGGACAATATTTGTCAAATACAAACGAAAGTGCTACAGGAGTCGAATTCTAACATTTTGAATTCTAACTCCTATCTAAACAAGGCCCTAGTTTAGTTTAAGTGCATGCATCTAGAGCCTTCTATCCCAAATTATAAGTCATTCTAAAATCTTGCATTTTATGTTTGACCAAATTTATATGATAAAATAATAATATTTATGATATTAACTAAGTATTATTAGATTTATCATTAATTATATTTTCTTAGTATATTTATTTGATCTTATAAATTTTTACATTTGTCTTTATAATTTGGTTAAATTTGAGATGTTTTGACTCTTTAAGATTGTGGAAGTAACTTATAATTTAGAATGGAGAGACTATCTTTTCTTTTCTTCCTGTAGCCTTCAACTTTATTTCTTGGATAGCCGCCCTCCATGAGTCCATGCCTCCAATAGGCGGAAGGAGGAGGAAAGAGGGCCAATGCAAACATATTTCCTGTTCATTGATGAGATCCGATAAAATATATTTTAGCATCGAAATTCTAAATTAACTAGTCCTACATCAAGTGTGATAAAAATATTGTCTTATATATCAATATTATTTTGTGGTAGTTCTTGATGTTAAATGCTTTACAGACAACTTATGTAATTGTATTGTTTTGACTGAGAAATTTTCTAATAATAAACCCTATAAACCTGTTTATCGATGATCTCTGATTTTTTTTAAAATATTTTTAAAAGTGAACCCTTCTAGATTTGGTACGTGGCTCCCTCGCCATCATGCAACCTTGTCATTAGAGCCTAGATTGAGTGGGCCACCTCGATTCGATCGGTCCTATCTAATCTAATCTCTCTATTACTGGCCCTTCTTCGCCGCCATTGTCAGGGTGACCTTCCTCTCTCCTAGCTCAATCGGCGCGCGCCACCAAACGTGAGCAGCAGCAGGGCCGTAACGTTCCTGCGCTCGGCGCGGCACGGCGTGCAGCTTCGTTCGGCGTCGTGCGGCCGGGGCACTATTTTATCCGCCACTGATCGAGTCTCTGACGACCTTTTCATGACGGCAAAGCGTATTCAACGCGCGTGCTTTTCTTGACACGCCGGCCCCTCACCCTATCTGCTATATATACACAACTTGTCGCCTCAAACGCCTCCACCACCATCTTCTTCCAGTTCCAGTTCCAGCAGCACGCAGAGTTCTTTCGTTCGCTCGTCGACCCATCGCATTCCGAAGCTCGCGAGACAAGCAACTTCTCACCATCGATCGGCCAATGACGCAACACAACACCACCATGTCGTCGGCGGGCAAGAGAGGGGTCGTCAGCCTGCAGGGGCCGAGGCCGCTGCCGCTAAGCCTGCCGGGCACCACCAAGTCGTCATCGTCGCCCCCGCGGCCGGCCAAGAGACCTCGCGTCGTCAACGGCGGAGATGTCAGGGCACCGCCAGCGGCGCCGGCGCCAGTGATTTTGTACGAGCACACGCCCAGGGTCATTCACGCACGCCCGGACGAGTTCAAGGCCCTCGTGCAGAGGCTCACCGGCCGGCAACAACCGACGACCAGGACCGCGGGCGGCGGTGACGACGATCAGGGTTATCAGGAGGCCGTGTTTCGGCCGGCGGCGGTGCAAACGGCGGTGCCGTCGTCATCGTCGTCGTCGTCGTCGGAGGAGCAGGACCCCCTGGTGCTCACGCTCGGGCAGCAGCACGTCCTGCCACTGCCGCATGTTGATGATCATCACACACCGCCGGTGCTGCCTTCGCCGGGTGGTGCTGGTGGTGATTTCCTTCTCTCCCCGGGCAGCTTCCTCTTCTCGCCCGCCACCATGCAGGCCATACACGAGCTCATCAGCTGAGCCTCAGAGCTTTGACCACCATTGTCTCTAGCTAGATCTTCTACTCTCTAATGGAAATCCAGCTAGCTGGACTAGCTTGCGAACGAAGAGAGGAGAGCCAGCTGCAACTGCCAGCTGCACCTGACGTGTAAATGTGTAATTCGTTCTTTCATTCTTTTATTAGCAAATACTAGTAGTAAACAGGGAGTAGTTGGATGAAATCATATATATCATCACCCGATCACTACCTGTCCACTCTTTTTTTTTTGTTTTATAATCCACCACCACAACTGTAATTGATGATCAATATAAGTACATTTGTACATGTCTTGATCCTTAATTCGTTACATTACATTTATATATGTTGGTATAGCCATCAAAGTACAATATAATACTATACGTGTCTAGATATAATAATATATCTAGTTACATAGCAAAATGGATTGAAAAAAGTTAAAGCGACTTATAATTTGAAATGGAGCTAGAGAGTAGTAATTTTGTAACACTTTTGGCACGCACATGCTATTTTGAACCGACAATTGGATTGAGGGGATTCGGTCATGCTGATGGCGTCGACCCTATTTTTTTCGAGAATATGCCGTTGGCTTATATTTCATTAAGTAGAAGTAGAATAGTCCGTACAACCTAAACGATAAGTCGGAGCTTACTGAGAACGCACACCAACCCCTACAAGCACACACGTGGTTGTGATTTACATTGACACATTTTGCTTCAAGCATTAAGCCCTACCACTATACCTCGCGCCTCCTGGCCTCCAACGCGCTGAGGCGGCGGAACCCCGCCGATATCCATAGACCAGCCTCCTCCAGTCTGGAATGCGGTGCAGTAGGGCAATGGGCTTCAGATGGCAAGTTCTCTGTCACGTCAGGATACGAGATACGTACTGCATCAATGCCGGGGGCAGACTCTCTTGCTTGTAGCATGCATAGTAGTCACCTTACTACGTGATGCTTTCACACATATAGAACGAACTTGTTTTTGATGCAGATGATGATGCATGTACATGCGTATTGGCACGTAGCCACGTATACAATTATATATAGCTTGCAATTACTAACTAAGCTAGCACTAATGTAAGCAGCGGTTTTCCGTGCCCACTTGTGTTGTGTTTATTGTAAGTTGTAAAAACGATCATGATCTATATATATGCAAGTGGCCGCCTGTGTTATCCTTAGTTACAGGTACATGCATCCATCGTTTGACATGCGCAGAAAGGTATATGTGTATAGTAGCTCCCAGGTTTATTTTTGCAGTCGTCCTTTGTCCTGCATGTTGGAGTTGTTCCAAATTCACTTCAAGATAATGGTCGGGCTTCTGACGAGCGGAGCGGAGGCCCGTCGCCGGAGGCTTGGGCCGGAGCGTAGGGTTTCATGGAGAGATGATTCTCTTGTAAGCCGCCAACGGCGTGTAACCCAAAACTCTTGAGATAGTGAGATTGTTGCCTGGCTGGTGCCCATGGTTTTTCCCCTTCACATTGAAGGAGTTTTCCACGTTAAATCGTGTGTCTTTGCGCGTCGCCCTCCCGCACGGGCGACTCGGGTGGTTCCCAACCCTAGCCGCTGCCCGGCGCCCCCCACCCTGCTCCCCTCCCCTCGCCGCCGCCAGAGGGCGCCACCGTGAAGCCCGCGCGGCTCCCCAGGAGGGCGGCGGCGGGGCTCCTCTCTGGGGCAGTGTCTCGCGCTCTTCGTGTGGGGAGAACGAGCGGACCGCCGGCCGGCGGGTGGCGACGACGGTGGCTATCCTGGCCGCCGGAGCTCAGATCCGCGGCCCTCTCGGCCGGATCCGGCGAGGTGGGGTGTGGATCCGGCCTGCACGGGGTCGGATGCGCCCGTGGCGTGGTGGCCTTGGCGGCGGTTGCGACGGCCGCGACAGTGGAGCTCGGACCGTGGTGATTCCGGCGGTCTTGCTGGGTCTGTGCGGGGCTGAGCCGGGCGGTGGTAGGTGGAGGTGGAGCGGCGCCGCGGTGGCAAGTGCAGATGCGGGGCACGGGCGGCGGTTCGCAGCGGCTGTTTTGGCGGCCCGGAGTAGCGCCCTCGCCCAGCGAAGATCTTTGGCGGCGCCGCGGTGGCTCGATGACGGTATGGCCCTGGTCTCTCTACCGCGTACTTTGCTGGATGTGGGTCTACACCGGCGAAAGCCATGCCGGACGTGCCGGCATGATGATGGCGGCACCTTTGGGTGTCGTTCCCCTCTTTGGAGGCGTCATCTTGGTGTGTCCCCCGGTTGCGGTAGGTAGTCGGCTGCACCGTGGTGGTGCGGTCGACAATGCGCTTGCTTGGCGACGGCGGGGACGTCGTGGTGGCGTGTCTGTCCGTTGTCGAGCGGGGCGGCGATGGCGGTGTGGTGGCGTGGCTGCGGCTCTGGTCGCTGGGACCGGGGTCGAGGTTTGGCTCGGAGGGCTTGGTTGCGCGGTGGGCGGTGGTTGTGGTGGCAGTGGATGGAGAGGCTCGGTCGATGACCCAATCCGATCGGGCGAGGAGCAGGCCAGCGTGTTGATCGTATCCCTGAAGATTCAGGCTTGTTCATTTGGGTAGCCGGTTTTTGCGGCTGTGGCGAGATGAAGGAGAGATTGGGGAGTCGATCGGTCGTGCCTTGTCACCCCGGCGACGGAGGAAGCTCGGGACCCCGGTGATCCATGGAGTGGTATTAGTTCAGAGTGGTTCTGCGGTCGATGTCCCAATCCGACGCGCTTGAGTAGCAGTGGTTAGGTCTTAGAGATCCGGTTTCCGGGGTGGAGTTCGTTGTTTGGTGTGTTGGTGCGGCTTGGGACGCTTCCTTGTTTCTTCCTAAGTTTTGGTCGTGGCTGCGAGTTTGGCGACCAAGTGTGCGTTGCTTGGTTTCGAAGGGACCCTTTGGCCATTTGTGGTTGTTCAGTAGTTGCAAGCTGCTCGTGTCGATGACCCAATCCGACCGAGGCTTGAGTTGCTTACAGTTGTTGTAATTTGGTACCTAGGTGAGCTTAGGAGTACGGTACCCTCCGAATTGTATGGTTTTTTTGCCCGGTTTCCAGTCAAAAAACTGGGCTGGCTCTTGTCTTTTTCTTTTTATTCGTCTAATACAAATCCCGTCAAAACTTTTGCCGGTCTTTCAAAAAAAAATCATGTGTCTTTGCTATGATTGATTTTATATTCCATACGTCGTTCCTAACACTGCACCTAGCCGCAGCATATGCGCTCTGATACGTACTAAATTAAACTCTGATCCTTTGTTTATTTATTTAGTTGCTTCCGTGCATCATCCGATACGTAAATCTAGATGCGAAAGCGCGCGCATGGTCATGCAATTGCGGTTGTTAGTACTATATCCTGTCTTCTTCTTCCTGTAGCTTTCCAATAAAATAACCAATGCCTTAGCCGCCGGTAAAGTAGAGAGCCTACTTTTGGGCGTATGTGACGAAGAAAAAAAAAATCAATCTTTACTTTAGTTTCATTGCTGTCAACATTGCTCCCCCATCATAATCCTACGATGTCATATTCCTGTCAGCAAACTTAATTATCTAGATCTAGTGGCTTGCCATCGTGCAACCCTGTTACAGACTTACAGCCCAGAGCGAGCTTGTCACCTCGATACGGCACTAACCTCTCCACGCTGGCCCTTCGCCGCCATTGTCAGGGTAATAAAAGAAAGAAAGAAAAATGGAGCAGCTGGCAGCCCATACGCATGCAAATGCACCCACGTCAGCAGGCAGCTTGCATGCAGCCATGCAAGCATATTGAAGCACGAGCGAGGTAGCCGCTGCCGCCACCAAACGTGTTCCTCTGAAGCCTGCAGGCGGCAACAGCAGCAGCAGCAGCTAGCTGGGCCGTAACCGTGACATTGCTGCGCGTGGCACCTGACAAGGAATGCAGCTTCGGGCATCGGCCTTCGGCGTCGTCCGGCCGGGGCAGTATTATTTTATCCGCCTCATGAGTTTCGGACGACCTTTTCGTGACGGCAAGCGTAATCAACGCGCATACATGTCTTGACGGGTTGGTGTGTGATTATTGATTACAAGATTAGCCATGCGCCCATGCCCCACCCCAGCCGGCCCTCGTACACTAGCTTTTTTTTTTTAATGCCTCAACACAAGCTGTAGTAACTGACTTACACACAAACTCACACCACCACACTCACGCCCACACGCACACACTATGCGTAAGTTAGATCTACAAGCTATACTTAGGAAACTTCACGTGGTTAAGAGGTATCCGAAGTCGACACCAGGCTTCGAACGTGACGGGCACGTCACTCTAACCATTGTGGTACGTCCACGTGTGAGGCAGCAGCTGCAGTACCTGCAGGTGAAGAAAATGAGGAAAACCTCGGTGGGAAACGTGAGCTGAGCGGTGCTCGAACCCACGCCGGCAGCTCCACCACCCGGAGCACTTGCCAAACGAGCCACGGCTCGTTCCCGTACACTAGCTATATATACAACTTATCGCCTCAAATGCCTTCCAGTTCCAGCAGCACGCAGAGAGATTTGTTAGCTTGTTCCTGCTCGACCATTACATTCCGAAGCTCACACACCACCACCATGTCGTCGCCGTCGTCGGCCAAGAGAGGGGTCATCAGCAGCCTGCAGGGCCCGAGGCCGCTGCCGCTGAGCCTTCCGGGCACCATCACATCGTCATCGTCGCCGCCCCGGCCGGCGGCCAAGAGACCCCGCGTCGCGGCCGTCGTCAACGGCGACGAGGCCGCGGCGCCGGTGCCAGTGATCGTGTACGAGCACACGCCAAGGTCATCCACGTGCGCCCGGACGAGTTTAAGGCCCTCGTGCAGAGGCTCACCGGCAGGCAACAAACCGGGACCTCGGTTGGCGGCGATCAGGAGGTCGTGCTTTCCCCTGCACAGTCGTCGGCGGCGTCGCTGTCGTCGTCACAGCAGGATCCGCTGGTGCTCACGCTGGGGCAGCATCACGTCCCGGCGCCGCTGCCTCTTGTTGATGATCATCATCACACGCCGCCTTCGCCGTGCGGTGATGCTGGTGGTTTCCTTCTATCCCCGAGCAGCTTCCTCTTCTCGCCTGCCACCATGCAGGCCATACAGGAGCTCATCAGCTAGCTAACTCTAGCTGGGCGCTTTGCTCGATATCTAGCTAGCTACTCTCTAGTCTCTAATGGAAGAATCAATCCAGCTTATACAGGCCGTGGTTGCCAGCGAAGAGAGACAAGAGGAAGCTGCGAAGAGACTGTTCACAAACGCACAGCACAATGCAACTGGGGCTGATGTGTAACTCGTTCTTCCATTCTTTTATTTATTATTAGCAAAAAACCGATCGATGTCAAAGCCGCCAGTAAAGTATTGAGAGCCTGTTTTTGGGCGTATGTGACAAAAAAAAAAAAATTTATCGTTGTCAATCAACATTATATTGTCCCCCCACGTAATCGTACGTCGGATTCCTCTCAAACTTGTCTACATCTGGACTCTGGTGGTGGCCTGCCGGTCATCATGCAACAGAGGAGCGGCAGATCCGGTCCTAATCGATCTCTCATTCTCTCTCCACTGGCCCTTCACCACCATTGTCAGGGGCTGACCTGCTTCCTCTTTGATCGATTTTTTTTTTTCGCTACCATGCTTAACACGTCTATCATTATATGTCAACCGGTTGATCCGTTCAATGGTCTCAACCGGCTATTTTGGTTCATGGGATCGGGCTTGTGCGGCTGGATTCGTTTCTGGTTGCTTTGGCTTGGTTGTGGTTGGTTTTGTTCGACTGCCATGTGGGCCCTTGTTATCGGTGTTTTTTTTATTTTTTGGCACTCACACCCGAGGGGTTCGTCCGTTGCAGCTTTCCCCTATTTAAGCCCGGGGGGGGCGCAATGGCAAGGGCCCACGCTAACAAGCTGGCATGCAAGCAAATGCTACCATTCTGCATTTCAGCATGATTGTGTACTCGACGCTTTGTACTACTTGCATGCTTGCAACCGGTGAATCTATGAATGGCAATGGCTGCCAAATATTGTTGAACGCGTGTGATGCGGTCGCAGCTAGTAGTAGCTTGCTGGAGGTCAGGTTCGTGTCGACTAAGCTAACGCCTCTATAAGGCTCTGCCCGTGGTAATTTATATATGCATTTGTGAAGAAAATATTTGAACATTTTGGTAATTTGCATATGCATTTGTTAATTATCAGTCTTCTCTTTGAATTATGGCTATCATGTAAAAAATTTGAACATTTTAGTAAGTTGTATATGCATTTGTATGAATAACATTCTGTTTTTTTTTTGGTCCATGAATTATGTAGCAAATTGAGTTCATAAGGAGGCTGATGGCAAAGATTCGATGGTCATAAGGGTTCCATTTTAGAGTTTTATTATGTTTTGATCTTATCATTTACATCATTTCTTTTGTGATTTGTGGTTTGTTCATGTGATTTCTTTTGCTGCATGGTACAAGGCGTAAGTTGGCTCATGCATCTGCTCGATCATATGTGGTTATGTAATTCAATTGTTTGCAAAATTTTCCATTTCTTGAAAATTTTCTTTTGTTATCTGCCTACTATAGAAAAAATTTGTAATATTTGATTTTTGCATTTTGTTATATTTTCATTTTTATCTAATGTGCCAACTGCTAGGTAGATGAAGCCAAATCTACTGATTAGAGTTGATTTTGATCTCTGTTTCTTTGCAAATTCCTCTTGTGGTTGCGTGCCTCCAGTAGTGATATAAGACTTACAATTACTTTTTATGAAACTTACACTGCATTGATAAGTGTAAATTGTTTTACTTGATGGTATAAGTTGGGTATGAGCCAATGGTTTGATCTTTTTTTTTTTTTTTTTGCAAAATTTGTCATTTCTTTAAATTTTTCTTCTGTTATCTGGCTACTATAGAAAAAATTTAGAATATTTGATTTTTGCATTTTGTTATACTTTCAGTTTTGCCTAATTTGCCAATTGTTAGGTAGATGAAACCAGACCTACTGATTAGAGTTGTTTGTGATCTCTGTTTTTTTTATAATCTATAACCCACAGGTTTCAAGTCTTTTTTTGCCAAGGTTGATGGACGGAAGGCCCTTGTATTCTTCCTATGGTTCATTTCAGCCATTAATTGTCATTTTTTGTTAACCGAAATCTGGTTTGCCTTCTATGTTGGATGCGGGCTCAGTGAAAGACTATGGCTAGTTGTTCTAAGTAGCTTTGTAAAAATGAATTTTTGTTCTCTATGAGTGGATAGTTCTTTTTTGTAGTTCTTGATAGTTAAGTCATTTCAATTTGTCAAACGACTTGCCTAATCAACTTGTTGATCAACTTTCTTTCTTGGTTATGAATTGATTGATTTGTCAAACTGAATTATTCTTTTTCATATGTAGTGACATAATGGGAAAAGAAAATCATCTAATTGTAATGCCTCATTCAACAGGATATAATGCAAGATAGGACCCTTATTATTTTTCTAGAATTAGTCTGTCACTTATGTGAGTTCAGCCATCACTCTCTGCCTCCTGCACTATTTTTTTCGTTCAATCTCTCCTTTCATTTGTGTTTTTTGAGAACATGTAACTTTTTTCATTTCTACAGAATTGGAGCCTGATGATATGTAAGTAACCTGTTATCAGGACTATATGTAGTAGCTCTTTGCTTGTGGTTTCTAAATTAAATAATTCACATCATATGTTTTTGTGTTGTGCGCAAGATTTTTGTGTCAAAGCGTGAATTGCTGTCAATGGGATGGTCATGCTAATGATCTGACAGTGCACCATTCTCAACAAATAACAAGTAAGTTGGATGTTCTCAAGAACAATAGTTTGTCTATTGCAATTGTTACTTCATTGTGGGTGGTTTTGATTTGTTTATTTGTCTGAAAACAGTTGAGGATTATGTGTCATTCAACAGGATATAAGGTAGGCATGCCCCCTTTTTTTTGTCTTTTAGGCTTTTACTTATGTAACTGCGGACATCACTCTCTGCTTGCTGCTTCCACCATTTCCCTACTGTGGTTAGGTGTCCATGTGCTAGTTTTGTTTCGTTAGGAGATGGAGCCAAAGTATACTGATATGTGTTCTTTCTGATCTCTGTCTCCTTTTGTTGAGGTTTATTTATAGGGATGCTATGTCGTTGCATGGCTCCCCTGTGTTTTATTAAACTTACACTTACTTTTTATGAAATTTACACTGCTTTTATTAGTGTAAATTATTTTACTTCAAGGTGTAAGTTGGGTATAAACCATTTGTTTGCTCAAAATTAAATTCAAATCCACTTATTAGATTTATTTTTGATCTTTATTCTCCTTATATTCCTCGGGTTTGAAGTGGTTTATTTGACAGCAGTGATGGTGTATTCCGTTTTGTTTAGCATATCGTAATAATGATTTTATTTTAGTTGTAACATAGATGTTTGTTATTCTTATTATTTGTAATATGACTATTATTGTTGTCTTCCTACTTATTAAAAAACAACATTATTTCCAATTCTTTAGTGGTATGAAACTTACACATGTTCTTTATGAAAATTACGCTCAAATTGAAGGTGTAAATTATGTTTTTTTGAAGGTGTAAGTTTAGTTTTTGTCATTTTATAGAATTTCAAATATTTTTGTTTACAAAATTTTCTTTTCTTTAAAATTTTTATTTGTTATCTTCCTACTATAGAAAAACCTTTTATTATTTGAGATTTTTAAAATTTTTCTATCTCATCAATTTTTCATTTCGTTAAAATTTACCTTTGTTATCTTCCTTCTATAGAAACTTTTTTTTTTGTAAAATTTATGTTTTTAAAATTATTTATTTTTAACATTTTATAGTTTATACATTTTGTCTTATTTGATATTTGGTCTTATTTCTGTCACGGCCGTTGAGATGGTTTCAAATCTCAACCGTTTGAGACAGAGTTCAAAACATATGGCTTTTCTATCATGCAAGTGCCGGTTGATTTTTTTAGCACCTCTCAACCGGTTGAGATGAGTTGCTATTTCAACCGGTGGTAAGGTAGACGGATCCTTAAGAAAAGAAGCTAGGATTTGATACATGCAAAGGCAAAACACCGACTAGCTTAGCATAGAATGTAAATGGCACGCTATAGCCTAACATTATATTATGGACCTGCAACAGCGCATCGAAGTTGATGTTATATAGATAGAGTTTTGCGACAACTTAGCCTAACATTATCGTCGATATATCTCAAGCTTATTTTTTCGGGGTCCCTTGTCTGGTCAGTGACGGAACCAGCGATCATGATTAAGGGGGGCCGGACAAATGTGATCGCATTTTTTACTATGATAAAATATACATAATAATATGTTTCAACAATTTTTTTATAAAAAATTACACTATTTTTAACTAAAATCATTGTTTTTCAATTAAAATGAGTAAAAAGATGATATTTTTATGCTCTATAAATAGGAAATATGTATATATATAGTAAGCAACTACCGTGCATGGGGGGGGGGGGGGGGGGGGGGGGCCTGCTGGCCCCCTAGTTCCGTCACTGTGTCCGGTACCTAGCTACGGCATCATGCTGGTCTAATACTAACTCCAATCCCTTAGCAGCTTCCGTAAGTGCATCATTCCTTACGTAAATACAGCTATAGATGATGCTTGACTGATTGTCTCCGCACAATTGAAAGTTAGCTAGTTTAATTTAGTTACATGCATCTAGCAGTTGTTAGTTACTCTCCCCGCCCCAAATTAAAAGTCATTTCAAGATTCTGAAGAGTCAAAACATCTCAAGTTTCACCAAATTTATAAAAAGTGCCCGCCTCCATTAATCGCGGGTATTAACCGAGGTGGGCAAAATGGGTACCCGTCTTGGTTAAGTTTTGGGGTGTCTTGCATAATCAATCCTGTAGTAGTGAGGATGACTTGTAATTTGGAATGAAAGGAATATCTTTTCTTCTTCCAGTAGCCTTCCGCTTCATCTTAGATAACCGCCCTCCATGAAACCATGACCTCCAAAAGGCGGAAGGAGGAGAAAAGAGGGCCGATGCAAGCATATTTCCCGTTCATTGGTGTTGAGATCCGATAAAATATATTTTAGCATAAAAAATCTAAGTTAACTAGTCCACCTTGGCGGGGGTAAGAATGGCCGCCTCGATGGGACTATCTCGAGTAATCTTAGAAACAGATGTTGCTCTAGTCCAGTCGGTGCTGAAAGGAGATGAATTTGTCTCTCAACTTGGGGTGGATCGGAATCATCACGGAGATTCGGCTATTACTAATGATGGAATTTTGTTCTTTTAGTATTTGTAAATGTCCTAGAATGTGTAATTCGGTGGGTGACACTCTTGCAGGGGATTCTAGAATGACCTAGAATGAGTAATAAAGTGTTGCTCTTTAAAAAGAGTGTGATAAAATATTATCTTATACCGATATTATTATTATTATTATTAAGTGGTATGCAAAAGCTTTTGTAAAAAAATGTATTATATTGACCAAGAATAATAAATCCCATAAACTTGTTCATCGATGATCTCCGTTCCTTTTTGTGATATCCATAAAGTGAAGCGTTCTAGATTTGGTGGCTCGCTCGCCATCATGCAACCTTGTTATTAGAGCCTAGATTGAGTGGCGCCACCTCGATTCGGTCCTAGCTATTGTCAGAGGGTGACCTTCCTCTTAGCTTCGCCGCCATTGTCTGCAGTGTGACCTTCCTCCTAGATCAATCGGCCAGGAGGTGGAGACGATTGGAGGATAGGCTTGTTTTCAATCCACACTGACTGGTGATCGGATCGGATATTCGGATCGGACCCGAGTCGATAAGACGACGACGACCCAACCCAACGAAGCAGCTAGCAGACTGCAGAGTGCGGACACAGACAATGCCATGGCATGAAATGCAAAGCAAGAGCTACGCCACTGCTGCTTTCAACGCCGCCGCCGCCACCACCAAACGTGATTTCCTATGCATCCTTCAGGGTTCAGGCGCCCGTAACCGTAACGTTTGTGCGCACGGCACCGCATGCAGCTTCGTCCGCCCGGGTCGCTACCCTCTGACGTAAGGTCTGACCTTTCGTGTGATTGCAAAGCGTATATATTCAACGCGCGTACTTTTCTTGACACGCAGGCCCCTCGTCAGTCGTCACCCTAGCTACGTACTAGTACTACTATATATACACAACTTGTCGCCTCAAACGTGTCTCCCAGTTCCAGTTCCAGCAGCACGCAGAGTTCGTTCATCGATCGATCCATCGCCGGCCATTTCACAGCTCGCTCGATCATCGCCAGCGAACTTCTCATCGGCCAACACAACGTACACCACCAGCACGTCGTCGTCGGTGGCCAAAGGCAATCGAGGGGTCGTTAGCAGCCTGCAGGGCCCAAGGGGCCCAAGGCCGTTGCCGCTGAGCCTGCCGGGCATCACCACGTAGCCGCCGCCGCCGCGAAGGCCGGCGAAGAGACCTCGCGTCGGCAAAGGCGGCGACGATGTCAGGGCACCGCCAGCGGGGACGGGGACAGTGATCGTCTACGAGAACTGTTAGAATATAAGGCAATTTCTATGTCAATTTAATTCCATAAATTAACAAAATGATGATGACATTTATATAATTGTAAATAAAGATCATAGCATCAATCATGTTCAAAAGAACATGAACTATGTGATTGATAATCATGCAAAACATATCATAATCAAAGACATATAAACATGACATATATTGCATAGCATCAAGATTAAACATGTATATCATGGCTGAAAACAGATTGCATAAGAAACATCTCAACAGAGCTACCGGGACACATGCGAGAGAACAACTGACGAAACAATTTAACATAACTACGAAACAGATAGATAAAACATATAACCGACAAAGAAGAACAGAGACAATATAAAAGCTGAAACGATGTTCCGAATCTAGTGACACATATCGATAACACATACGAAACATCGCATGACAGCTATTGAAACGTAGGCATGATCGAAACGCGAAAACTAAAGAGGAGATGAACAGTCCATACCCCTTCGCTCCCGAAGTCCGTCCATCTTCTAACGCCATGATGAAGACTTGCGGTAGCCGATCTCTCCGGGATGTAGAGGAAGAAGACGAACGCGAAGAACAGCAACAATGGAGGTTGGGCGTCGCGAAGACGCTCCCCAAAAACCTAATTGCCGACCCCCGTGCAAGGTCTCAATCGGCGAGGCTCCGGAGGCACCTGCCCTCTCGTGCGCGCGGATCAACGAGATGGGAACTCTCATTGCTGCGAGGATTGCGGTTACGGTTGTATTTTCTCTCTTTTGGAGGAAGAGGGCGGCGCCCTTATGTAGCCGGCCGGGAAGAGGAAGAGGGAGAGGTTGCGCAGGAGCTGAAGGGTTAGACGGAAGGCGAAGAGTTTAACTGAGTTGAAACTCCCGTATGTGAGTGCTAAAAAGTTAACACGTCACGTCCGTCCGCTCGCTCGCCGCCTGCCTGCCTGCCTGCCTCGCCTCGCCTCGCCACGCCACGCCACGCCACGCCCACACCCACGGCCACGGCCACGGCCACGGCCCGGCCCGGCCGGCCGGCGGCGGCGGCGGCGCGCGCGCGCGTGTGGCACACCTTGGTCCTTTTCCTTGCTTCTCAAATTAAGTGGAATAATTCTCACAATATAAGTCAAGTCAAGGACCGTTGGTCTTCCAATCCGGTACAATTAATATTCTCCTCAATTACACACCATAGAGTTTATTTGATTTATTAAATCTAAAATGGGCCTAGCCCATAATAAATCCAACAATCCCCACCAAACTCTAGGGTTTGTAAAAGTAAAGCATCGAACCACGCTCTTTGATATACCGGTGTTTCGGTGGAGACCGTTAAGTTGAACATCCACCTAGAGCAAGAGTTTCACCCATTCACAACTCAACAATGGACTATGCCTTGAATTGACGGTTTGTGCGAGATGAGATTCACTCAAATCCTTTACGATACGGGCAGCTAAAGACATTCCCGCTATTTGAAGCATATAAGTCACACTACGTGCCTTTCATGAGTATTTAGGGATTACCCAAGTCCCATAGACTCGTGACCGCAGTCGACTCATATAGGTGTACTCCTCAAAAGATGTTCGTAGGACAACATCTCACCTCAATAGGCTCTTGGAATACATTAAGGTAAATATACCATCCTTCCTTACAGATAGGAAAGATGTGCATCAGAAATGAGTCAAGAAGAGATCTTTCCTCTCAATCTACTACTAGCTTGTTTCACCACTCCAATTCACGGGCGATCACAAGGAGCAGGTTACCACTAAAGTAGACCTCATGTGGGTCTCATACCCATTTCTCTCGATGCACTTTCTATCACATTGCGTGACAGACCCTTAGTAAACTGATCTGCCAGATTATTCGACGTATGGACATAATCCAACGTTATAACTCCGGAGTTTTTCAGCTTTCTGACAGATTTTAATCTCCTCTTTACATGCCTTGTGGACTTCATGTTACTCCTTGAACTGTTTACCTTTGTAATAACAAGTCGTTATCACAAATCATGGAAATAGCCGGTATTGGTTTCTCAACTACCGGTAAATCCATTAGGAGATCACGTAACCACTCGGCCTCAACCCCAACGGTGTCTAATGCTTTGCGAGTTCCGCTTCCATTGTAGACTTCGTTAAGATAGTCTCGCTTGCAAGACTTCCAGAAACAGCGCCACCTCCAAGCAAGAACACATATCCGCTTGTGGCATGAAGCTCATCGCATCGAGATCCGCTTGGCATCACGGTAGCCTTCTAGCACTGGGGAACCCAAGTATAATGAATACCATAAGTCATAGTACCCTTCGGTAGCGCAACACTCTCTCTAGAGCACGCCAATGATCATCTCCTGGTTTTGAAACAAACCGACTCGGCTTGCACACGGCATAAGAGATGTCGGGCCTAGTTGCACTTACCAAGTACATCAAAGAGCCAATGATCTCGGGAGTATGTTAATTGATCCCTTGCAATTCTTCTATTCTTTCTCGAATCATGCTAGGGTCATAAGGTGTGGGAGCGGGATCACAAGCACCGAAACCAAAGCGACTCAACACCTTTTCCACATAGTGAGATTGTAACAAAGTTACCCCACCATCACCTTCTCGATAAGCTTGATGTTTAGAATGACATCGGCTTCTCCCAAATCCTTCATATCAAAATTGCTTGATAGAAGATTCTTCACATCCTCAATGACCTTGAGGTTTGATCCAAAGATCAATATGTCATCAACATAAAGGCATAGCATGACACCTCACCCCCACCATGTTTATAATACACACACAAATCCGCCTCATTCACAAATCCGGCGGTAGTGAGAGTATTATCAAACTTTTCATGCCACTTTGCTTAGGAGCTTGTTTCGGGCCATACAAAGATTTTAACAGCCTACACACCTTGTTCTCTTGACCATCCGCAATGAAACCATCCGGCCGATCCATATAGATCTCCTCATCCAACTCTCCGTTTAGGAAAGCCGTCTTTACATCCATCGATGAATGATAAGACCATATGAGGCTGCCACGGCTATCAAAGTACGAATTGTAGTCAATCGAGCCACAGGTGAATAAGTGTCAAAGAAATCTTCCCCTTCTTTCTGGGTATATCCTTTGGCCACAAGCCTTGCCTTGTACCTCTCAATGGTACCATTAGGCCTAAGCTTTTTCTTGAAAATCCACTTTCACCCTATAGGTTGACAGCCATAAGGACGGTCCACGACCTCCCATGTTCCATTACCCATAATAGATTCCATCTCACTCCTTCTTGCTTCCTTCCATAAGTCGGCATCAGGAGAAGAATAGGCCTCTTGTATGGTGGATGGCGTGTCTTCCACAAGGTATACTATAAAATCATCACCAAAAGTTTTAGCAACTCTTTGCCTCTTACTCTTGCGTGTGACTATAGTTTCATCCTCCTCAGGGATGTGCAAAGGAGATTCCTCAGCATGATCTATGGGAATAGATAGTTCTTGCTCATTTGAAACTATATTCTCATGATTTGTTTCACTAGGTGTAGACCTCTTTGGAAACTCATTCTCAAAAAATGTAGCGTCTCTTGACTCCATGATAGTATCAACATACATATCAGGCACATCAGATTTTATAATTAAGAACCTATAACCAACACTATGGAAAGCATAGCCCAGGAATATACAATCAACAGTTTTAGGCTCTAGCTTACGCTTCTTGTTTATTGGCACATTCACTTTAGCCAAACACCCCCAAGTGCGCAAGTAAGAGAGGTTTAATCTTTTCTTCTCCCATTCCTCGAATGGTGTAATCTCTTTGTTCTTTGTAGGAACTCTGTTCAGGACATGACACGCGGTCAAAATTGCCTCACCCCACCATTCCTTGGATAATCCCGCTGTACTCAACATGGCATTAACCAAATCAGTTAGAGTGCGGTTTTTTCCTTTCGGCAATCCCATTGGATTGTGGTGAGAATGGAGGTGTCCTCTCATGAACAATTCCATGTTACACGCAGAACTCATCGAAAACATTAGAGAAATATTCACCTCCTCTATCGACCTTAAACGTTTTATTTTCCTCTCAAGTTGGTTTTCAACTTCGGCTTTATAGGACTTAAAATAATTCAGCGCTTCATCTTTTGTTTTTAAGAGGTACACATAGCAAAATCTGGTGGAATCATCTATAAAGGTGAGGAAATATCTTTTGCCGCCTTTAGTCAAAATTCCATTCATCTCACAAAGATCGAATGAACAAGTTCTAGAGGTGCCGATTCCTCGCCTCAACAGCCTTGTGGGGCTTGCGGGGTTGTTTTGATTCAACACAAACATGGCACTTAGACTTTTTGACTAGGTTAAATTTAGGAATTAAACTCGGTTTGCTAGCCGCATAAGACAACTATAACTTGCATGACAAAAGCGTGAATGCCACAAATCGGATTCATCAGAAAAATCAACTGAGTTTACCAACTTATTACAAACATCATGCAAGGATAGGCGGAACAGACCTCCGCAGTCATAACCTTTTCCAACAAAAGTACCATGTTTAGAAACAACACATTTATTCGCCTCAAGAACAACTTTGTAGCCATCTTTACAAAGCATAGACGCGCTAACAAGGTTCTTCTTTATTGAGGGCACATGCTGCACGCTCTTCAATGGCACCGTCTTTCCCGAAGTAAACTTCAGAACGACCGTACCAACACCAAGAACATGAGCACGCGACCCATTTCCCATCAACAAGGCGCCAGACCTCCCGACCTGGTAAAAAGAGAACAAAGAAATATCAGCACACACATGTATATTTGCACCACTATCCATCCACCACTCTGGTGAATTACAGACTGAAAGAACAAATGGTAAAGAATTACCATACCCCACTGTTCCATCTCGCGGCCTCCGTAGTGACAACATTTGCTGACTTCTTCTCCGGGTTGAACTTGCGATCCGGGCAATCTCTAGCCCAATCTTTGTTCACTCCCACAAACAAAGCAACCTCCCTTGCTTTTGTTGGTGTTCTTCTTCTTAAACCGTGTGCCGTCGAACAGGCTTTGGAGAATTCTCTTGCTTGTTTTGTTTCTTCTTCTTGAACTTGTTGAATTTCTTCGCACCATATTTGCGAAGCGGTCTCATCACCTTTCCCTTTGTCCTTTGCCCTTGCCCTCTCCTCAACATCAAGAGTGCCAATGAGCTCCTCAACATTGAACTCCCGCCTCTTATGTTTAAGGGAGGTGGCAAAATTCTTCCAAGAAGGTGGTAACTTGGCGATTATACCGCCACCACAAACTTGTCGGGGAAGAAGACAAGGGAATAGTTCGAGTTCCTTAGCCGGTCGAATCTCATGAGCTGTTCCACTACGAGATCGGTTCTCAACCATCTTGTAGTCATACAAATGCTCCATGAGGTACAACTCACTACCAAAGATCGGTTACTCCAAACTTTCCAACAAGTGCATCCCACAATGCTTTCCCGAGTGGGAAGAATGATATAGCTCTTCCGAAACTTTGCATCCAATGCACCGATCACGCTCCTCTAAAGAGGTTGTCATCGGCCTTAAACTTAGTCCTCTCTCCGAGAGACAAGTTTTCGGGCTCGCCCTCGCCACGGCGTGATAACAAGACATAGCATGATCAACCACGGTTCCATCTTAGCTTTCCAAAGCAAGAAATTCTTTCCATCAAATGAATCGGGTTTTAATGCAGCGCAAAACCTCGAAAGAAAAATGCCTATCATTAGGTTTTTGGATTGTTAGAATATAAGGCAATTTCCATGTCAATTTAATTCCATAAATTAACAAAATGATGATAACATTTATATAATTGTAAATAAAGATCATAGCATCAATCATGTTCAAAAGAACATGAACTATGTGATTGATAATCATGCAAAACATATCATAATCAAAGACATATAAACATGACATATATTGCATAGCATCAAGATTAAACATGTATATCATGGCTGAAAACAGATTGCATAAGAAACATCTCAACAGAGCTACTGGAACATGCAGAGAACAACTGACGAAACAATTTAACATAACTACTGAAACAGATAGATAAAACATATAACTGACAGCAAGAACAGAGACAATATAAAAGCTGAAACGATGTTCTGAATCTAGTGACACATATCGATAACACATACTGAAACATCGCATGACGGCTATTGAAACGAGCATGATCGA
The DNA here is from genome assembly GCA_018135685.1 of Themeda triandra. Classification (NCBI taxonomy): domain Eukaryota; kingdom Viridiplantae; phylum Streptophyta; class Magnoliopsida; order Poales; family Poaceae; genus Themeda; species Themeda triandra. Next base: position 162,638 of record JAENPR010000801.1, on the reverse strand, counting down.
AACGCGAAAACTAAAGAGGAGATGAACAGTCCATACCCCTTCGCTCCTGAAGTCTGTCCATCTTCTAACGCCATGATGAAGACTTGCAGTAGCCGATCTCTCCGGGATGTAGAGGAAGAAGACGAACGCGAAGAACAGCAACAATGGAGGTTGGGCAGTCGCGAAGACGCTCCCCAAAAACCTAATTGCCGACCCCCCGTGCAAGGTCTCAATCGGCAGAGGCTCCGGAGGCACCTGCCCTCTCGTGCGCGCGGATCAACGAGATGGGAACTCTCTGTTGCTGCTGAGGATTGCGGTTCTGAGTTGAAACTCCCGTATGTGAGTGCTAAAAAGTTAACACGTCACGTCCGCCCAGCCTCGCCCACGGCCCGGCCCAGCCGGCGGCGGCGGCGGCGGCGCGCGCGCGCGTGTGGCACACCTTGGTCCTTTTCCTTGCTTCTCAAATTAAGTGGAATAATTCTCACAATATAAGTCAAGTCAAGGACCGTTGGTCTTCCAATCCGGTACAATTAATATTCTCCTCAATTACACACGATAGAGTTTATTTGATTTATTAAATCTAAAATGGGCCTAGCCCATAATAAATCCAACAAGAACACGCCCAAGGTCATCCACGCGCGCCCCGACGAGTTCAAGGCCCTCGTGCAGAGGCTTACCGGTCCCCAACCGACCGTGGGCGGCGGCAGCGATCAGGATCAGGAGGTCGTGCTTCTGCCGGCGGCGGTGCCGTCGTCGTCGCAGCTGGTGCAGGACCCCCTGGTGCTCACGCTCGGGCAGCAGCAGGTCGTCGTCCAGTTCCCGCCGCCGTTGCCGCTTGATGATTATCAGCATTACTACACGCCGCCGGTGCTGCCGCCTTCGCCGAGCGATGCTGGTGATGATTTCCTTCTCTCCCCGGGCAGCTTCCTCTTCTCGCCCGCCACCATGCAGACCATACACGAGCTCATCAGCTGACCTCAGCGCTTTGCACCTTCAGCTCTACTCTCTAGTGGAAATCCAGCTAGCTGCAGGCCTAGCTTGCGATCTGCTAAGAACGAAGAGAGAAGAGCAACCTGCAACTGTCTGATGTGTAACTCGTTCTTAATTTCACCCAACCTGTAAATACAGAATAGTTGGATGAAATCATATATCATCACCCGTGGTAATGTTGAGGAGCGAGGTATGTTGTGGTGTGCCCGTGGTAACTGTTTAGGGTTGGACTCTATTCTGCTTAATGAAAAATGCGTGCAAGGGACTGGCATGATTGTGAAAAAAAAAGAAATTATATATCATCACCAGATTGCAACCTGTCCAATCTTCTTCCTTTTTGTTTTTCTATCCACCAATGAAACTAATTGATGATCAATATAAGTACATTTGTACATGTCCATTGTCAATACATTACATCTATGTTGGTATAGCCGTCAAAGTACATTATAATACTTCATTTGATTCAAATTATAAGCCTCTTTAACTTTTTTGGTACACCAATTTTGCTATGCATCTGAATATAATAATATTTCTAAATATATAGCAAAATAAATATAATAATATTTCTAAATATTTCTAAATAATATTTTTGGTACACCAATTATAAGGGAGGAGTAATTTGTAGCGCTTTCGGCGCACACACACTATTAAAGGGCCGACAACTAGATTGAGAGGGATTCAGTCATGGCGATGGCGTCGACCTTGTTTGCGATGATCACAAAACGTATCAAAAGGACTCCGACTGTCGCACAGGCATTGCACTATGGAACCTAGATGCGTCAAATAACCGGCGACGTTTTAGTGCCTTCTGGAATATGGTGCAGAACGTCCAGTTATTAAATGACGTGCCGGACCAGCTAGTTTGGCGATGGGTTTCAAATGGCAAGTTCTCGTCAGCATATGAGACACTGCATGAGGCTTCCAAGCTAATACCTGGGGCAGACTTGATCTGGGAATCTTGGGCACCACACTAAGACTGAATCTCTTCCTTTGGCTCGTAGTGATACGACGCCACTGGACGTCTAATTAATAGAAGAGCAGAGAGCACATCAAGGACTCGGCACGCATGAAAGCTGCATCCTCTGTGAATAAGAGCTGGAAACATTAGATCATATTGTTGTTTTCTGCTCTTTTGCATAATGCTATGGTGGCATGTCCGATACTATGTCAAAAATGAGTTGTACTTTTTCTTATAAATTGTCCATTTTGCCCCTGACTAAAATTTCACTTGACATTTTTTCATATTTTTTGAGAAAAATAAAGAAAGGCTATAATTCGAGTACAAATAATTGTCCCATAAGTTTGAAATGATATTTAATTAAATAAACAGCATAATTCAGATACTATATAAGCAAGCATTCAAAGTACGTGTTCTAATAATTCTAGCCTCAAACAACAGAAAGAGTGGTGGCTACTTGTAAAAATGGAGATTGTTTAGAGTTAACGAGTCACCCTTTACCAGTGCTCGGGTTCGTGTTATATAGAGGTGGGAAGAGCCCCCACCGTGGCGTGCATGGTTTGGTTGAGATTACAACAAGATTCTTAGATATCTAATCCTCTAATCTAGGAAGAACTCGATGTACTACCATAACACGCTAACAACCCTATCATACATAATATACTTCCGCTAATACCCCTCCTCAATCTCAACCACAAAGAAGGTTGAGATTGTTTCTGAATTGGAGAAACTTCGCAACTGGTAGTGCCTTAGTAAAGCCATCTGTGACTTGATCATCTGAACTTATGAATCTGAACTTGTTATCTTACAAAATGGAAGTCAATCTCAACATGTTTAGTCCTGGCATGGAACACTGGGTTAGCAAACATGTACTTGGCACCAAGATTATCACAACAGAGACGTGATGTAGAAGGATGTCGTACACCGAGCTCAGTGAGTAGCTTTTGGATCCATATCATTTCAGCTGTTGCATTCACAAGTTCTTTGTACTCTGCCTCCGTGCTAGACCGAGAAACAATGGGTTGTTTCCTTGCTGCCCATGATATCAAGTTGCTGCCGAAGAAGACAGCAAAACCCCCTGTAGACCAACGGTCATCAACACACCCCGCCCAATCGGCGTCCGAGCTAAGAAGGCGCTAACAATCCTGGACTTGGAGCCTTTGATGTGCAATCCAAGATGAAGGGTGCCCTGAATGTACCGAAGAATACGTTTGGCGACTGACTAATGAACCGTAGTTGGAGAATGGAGGAACTGACAGATCTTGTTCACGGCAAAAGAAATATCAGGCCGAGTCATGGTGAGATACTGTAGAGCCCCAACCAGACTTCGGTACCTTGTTGAATCTTTAGGACCGAGAGGATCAACGTCTTTGATGCTGAGCTTCTGCGAGCTGGGAAAAGGAGTGTCAACTGCTTTGCACTTCTCCATACCTGATCTGGCAATGATGTCAGTAGCATACCGCGCTTGAGACAAGACAAGCCCATTCTTGGTTCGGTTGACTTCTATGCCCAAAAAATAGTGTAAGTCACCAAGATTCTTTAGAGCAAAATCTTGTTGAAGAGCACGAAGAAGAGCTTGAGTCCCTCGTGCCTCGAGCTGGTGACAATTTATATCATCAACATAAACTAGAAAAAATATTGTTAGTGACCCTTTCCTAAAGAAGAGAAGAGAGATGTATCTCTTTCGATGGTATAAAACCCAAGGCAACTAACTTTGCATATAACCGAGCATACCGGACCCTTGGCGCTTGCTTAAGCCCATACAAAGCCTTATCGAGTCGGCACACATAAGACGGATGGAGTGCATTGGCATATCCTTGAGGTTGATACATATAGACTTCCTCATTGAGAATTCCATGAAGAAAAGCATTTTGGACATCTAATTGTCGAAGGGACCAGCCAAGGGATACTGCAACTGAAAGAACAATGCGAATGGTATCTGTTTTAACAACTGGATTAAAAGTGTCCTCATAGTCAATCCCATACCGTTGTTTGTATCCTTTTGCAACCAGTCGAGCTTTATAACGATCAATGGAGCCATCTGCTTTTCTTTTGATTTTGTACACCCACTTACATCCAATAATATTCTTGCCCTTTGGTTTAGGTACTAGGTGCCACGTTTGATTCTTGATCAAGGCATCATATTCGTCATCCATGGTTTGTTTCTACTTGGGATCTTGCAATGCTTGGGTCGCCGAGGTTGGCTCATTATCTGCTGTGGTAGTGGCCATGCCCCACCTAACAATTCCATCGGTATAAGTCTTGTGCTTAGAGATACCTGACTGAAGACGTGTGCTTGGGCGCTGCACCGGTGGAGCTGCCGCAGCGGCCACAGGTGCAGACCCAGCAGGCATCGATGCACCAGATCCGGATTGTGGCGCATCGGATCCTCCCGAGATCGCGGGCACTAGAGTCGGTTCCCCACCGGCAGGATCCACCTGTGGCGATGTGGCCAGAGGCAGTGTGAGAGCGGGCGCAGAAGATCTGGGCAACGCCGGATCGGATGTCGAGGAGGCAGGTGTTGTCGCCGCTCCGGGTTGATGGAGACCCGATCCCGAGGCTGATGCGCCCGGTGATTCCCTGACATGCGCAGGGGGCTCAGCATCGGATCCCGGGCTGCTCCCGCCCAGGGAGCACATGAAATGTCGAGGTCCCGACGGCAGATCCTCGTCAATTTCAGCCACGTTTGAAGCATGGTTTTGATGACCAGACGACAGATGTGTACCTGTATGCGACATATCTGTAGAGGAGCTTGTGGAGCCATTAGTTTGGTTAGGAGACATCAAATGTTCATCATGTAACAAAGCGTCCCCAAAATTGGTGGTAGGATTCTTTAGAATATCTGGAAGCAAGGCAAGCTCTTTGCGAAGGAGAGCTCCTGCATTAGGATGAAGGGTCGAAAAGGGAAAGATAGATTCATCAAAGACGATGTCTTGAGAGATGTAGATACGCCCTTCAGAAGGTTCTAAACACTTAAAACCTTTATGAGAGTTGCTATACCCTAGGAAGATACACCGCTTGGATCGGAATTGGAGCTTATGATTATTATAAGGCCGAAGGTTAGGCCATCAAGCACAACCAAAGGTGCGGAGGAATGAATAATCAGACTCTTTGTCATAAAGACGAAAGAACGGTGTGCTATCATGGAGAACTTTTGTGGGTAGGCGATTAATCATAAAAACGGCAGTTAAAAATGCCTTGTCCCAAAATTTGAGTAGCATGCTGGCATGTGCTAGGAGGGTGAGACCCATCTCTACAATGTGATGATGTTTTCTTTCAGTGCTACCATTTTGTTGATGCGCTTGGGGGCAAGAAATATGATGAGCAATGCCAATGTGTGTGAAAAAGGTATTTTGGGACCTATAGTCGCCACCCCAATCCGTTTGCATAGCTAGAATCTTACAATTGAATTGGCGTTCAACAAGGGATTGAAAATCTTTAAAACATTGAAAGACTTCAGACTTTTGGCGAATAAGATAAATCCACATGAACTTGGAGTAGTCATCAATAAAGCTTACATAATACGAAAAATGACCAACTAAGGTTGGTGCTGGACCCCAAACATCTGAGAAAACCAACTCAAAAGGATGACTAGACACGCTAGTGGACTTGGGATAGGGAAGTTGATGACTCTTTCGCTGTTGACACGCATCACACACATGTGATTTATTTGACTCCTTAGCAAGCAAAGCTTATGACTACTAAGAACTTGGGAGACGACAGACGACGCAGGATGACCAAGCCTTTGATGCTAGATCGATGTGGAAGGCTTGAACACGCCATGGGCCTCTTTATTTGTGGATGATCTACTCGTGGATGACCGGACGGGGTACAAGCCTCCCTCACACATGGTCCGGTTAGAAGAGTTGTCTTTGTCTTCTGCAACTTAACAGTAAAATGATCAAGATGGAACTCAAGAAAGATGTCATTGTCACGAGTAAATTTATTGACGGAAATAAGGCTTTTACTAGAGGATGGGACATGTAGTATATTATGGAGATGAAGTTTGTTGGAAGGGGCATGCAATGTACTATGACCAACATGAGAGATCTCCATACTTGTCCCATTGGCGGCGTGGATGTGATCCCCACCATGATACTTGTCACGGAAGAAACGCTTCTCAAGGTCGCCGGTGATGTGATCTGTAGCCCCCGTGTCCATGTACCAATTGGTGTCTACACCATAGGAGGTGTTGACATTGGAGGCAGATTTCTTCTGCGGTGGTGCGCCGTTGTAGCTCTCATCGTAGCGGTTGTAGCACTTCTAGGCAGGATGTCCCGCCTTGCCACAGACTTGGGCCTTGGAGAAGGAGCACGTCAGCCTTTGCCACCGCGGTTGAAGCCGCCACGTCTAGAGCGACCGCCACCACCGCCACGACTGTTGTTGAACGTGGGGTTGCGACAGCCCTTGGCAGCAACGTTCGCCGAGGACTGCTGTCCTCCGTTGCTGCCCTTGAGCTCATGACGCTGCTCATAGGCAGTGAGCTGTGTGAAGAGCTCACCCATGGTGATGGGCTCCACACGAGTGGTGAGGGAAGTCACGATCGGATCGTATTCCGTCGGATCTAACCCGGTGAGGATGTAGGAGATGAGCTCATCATCTTCAAGTTTGCGTCCAGCCGACGCCATATCATCTGCGAGACCTTTCATCTTCGTGAAGTACTTGCTGATGGTGGACGTACCCTTTGATGCCGTGGCAAAGGCCATCCCGGTGGTGATGAGACGCGCTCGGCTCTGGGACGCGAACATCTCTTCAAGGGCTGCCCACATCGAGGCAGCGGTGGTCTTCTAGGAGACTTGCCCCTGGATCCCCTTACCGAGATTGGTGAGGATGTAGATTAGGACCGTTTGGTCCTTCCCGATCCAGGTGTTGTACTTCGGATTCTAGACCAGAACCTTCGTCTTGTCATTTGGATCTTTGGGAGGGAGGAACGCGGCCGGTGGTGCCGCCGTCGGAGCGATGACTGTGGAGAGCTGAGCGCCACGGATCGCGGAGAGGACTTGCGCCCGCCACAGCACGTGGTTGGATCGAGTGAGTTTCTCGCTCACTGGCAACAGAAGACGCCGAGAGAGGAGAAGTTGAGGCTGGCGGTGGCGGCGGAGGAGGAGGTGATCGACATGACGATTTCCATTTGGATCTAAGCTCTGATACCATGTAAGTGGAGATTGTTTAGGGTTATGAGTCACCCTTTTCCAGTGATCGGGTTTGTGTCATATAGAGGTGGGAACAGCCCCCACCGTGGCGTACATGGTTGGTCGAGATTACAACAAGATTCTCGGATATCTAATCCTCTAATCTAGGAACAACTCGATGTACTACCATAACACGCTAACAACCTTATCATACATAATATACTTCCTCTAATACTACTCATCACGGAATGAATCCACAGGAGTGTTGGGTTCTATATATATTAGACCTATTTGATGGGGCTAGGGACGAAGCCAATGCTGGGACGGGGGGCTCGAGCCCCCTCCCCGTGCGCCCACCACCTGTCCCGGGCATGTGGAAGGCCCCTTAAAATTTCACGTATATATCTATTAGATTTGAATAGATAGGAGGGGCCGAGATTTATTCGAAAAAAGACTCTTTTGTTATCGGACAACTATTGCGTAGATATAAAGGATTTTCCAGTCAAATCCTAAGGCCCAATCGGTGAAAGAAACCCTATCCACTCCATCCCAATTTATCCTTGACAACCCTCCCGAGTCAGTGCTTCCCTCCTAGCTCCCGTCCCCAAATCCAGCTTGTGAAGTTGAGCAGACAGTGGCGATTTCTATGTGCGGATCCTAGACGCATTTAGGCGAGGTGGGCCGCTCGTTGTGGGAGGTCGTGTGCTGTTTGCTGCTCACCAATCAATAAGTCACATCCCTCACCCAGCCTTTGCGGCTATGCTCACGCGGCTTGCCACCGTTGCTCCAATGTGTGCACGCAGCCATGGCCGCTGCTCCTCTACGCCCACGCGGCCCGCCGCCACCGCTCGAAGCCACCGCATGACCGTCCTTCCCCTTCACCCTTGCACCGTCACCACGAGCATGAAGTGGGTTCAACCCCGTCCGCTTGTTTTAGAGGAACAGGGTGGAACAACATCTTCGTGGAACATTCCCTCCTGGGGATCGACCCAACCCTCGATTTTCTCTCAACTAAACACATCTAAAATGAGATCCAACTTAATCCAACCCACTTAACCCCTATCCAAACACATAATTAGCTAGCCAGGCAACGAACGACACATGGAGGTGTGTTGAACAACATATACGAGGAAGAGGAGTCAAAGAGACGACAAAATGAATCGGTATAGATCATTAATGAGAGGCAAGGTGGGGTAGTGATACCTCAATTCTACGTGGAAATACAAAACTCCAAAAACTTAAGCAGTGTTCTTCCGTGCCCAGTTGTGTTTATTGATTATTGTAAGCTGTAACTGTTATATGTAGGAGTAACAGCGATCATGGTGTACGCAAGTGGTGGCCTGTTTATCCTTGGGTGCTGAAATAACTTTATCTTACATGCATGCATGCATCGGTTGACCTGCAGGGGGTAGTAGCTAGGTCCAGGCCGCAGCCCAGCTAGGTTTATTTTGCAGAGTCCTTTTTGTCCGTGCACCTAGCTGCGGCATGCTCTAGTTATTAGGCCAGTCTCAATGGAGGTTTCACGGGAGTGTCATGCACATTAAATAGACTGCCATGTCAGCATTTGCATGAAATTGCATGAAATTGGGAGGAGAGAGAAGGAATTCGTTTCACCATGGTGAAACTATATAGCGGTGTTTCCAAAACATTGGAAAGTGTATGAAACCCCATTGAGAGTGTTATTTCATTTCATCCGCATGCATGGAGGAAGGTCATTGGTGAAAAAGAGGAGAGAGAGACAATGGTGGACCCATAGAAGCTTTAAATAGTATGTGAAACTGTGCAATAAAACTATGCATTGAGGGAGTGAGTTGTTTCGTACCAAAATTTCAAAGCTTTAAATAGTATATACGAAACTGTGCAATGAAACTAGCCATTGAGACTGGCCTTAGTTTTATTCTCCTGATACGTACTAAATTAACTCTGATCCCTTATTTAGTAGCTTCCGTGCATCATCCAATACGTAAAGGCAGATGTTAACGCGCGCACATGGCCATGCAATCTATAGCGGTTGTTAGTACTATGTCCTGTCTTCTTCTTCCTGTAGCTTTCCAATATAAAACCAATGCCTAAGCCGCCGGTAAAGTAGACAGCATATTTTTGGGCGTATGTGGCTCCAAAAACAAAACTTTATTTTACTTTTATTGTTGTCAAAACACTGCTCCCCTCTTATTACTACGTAGATTCCTCTAGCAGCAAACTTGCTTAATCTAGTGGCTTGCCATCGTGATGCAAGTATGCAACCCTCGTCGATCCAGCCTGCGCTAATCTCCCCTTCATCGTCATTGACAGGGTAACCGTACCTTCCTCCTCGCTATATCGGCCACAGGGCCGGCCGGCCGGGGATGATGGACATGGAGATATCCGGGCGGATAGGCTAACCGTCACCTTGTGATCGAAAAAAAGAGCAGCTATGTAGCAGTACCAACTAGAAACTCAACGAATTAACAGTAGCAGATTCACGATGAAGATTAACACAAACTGAATTCAAGTAATTGGATACATCAGGCGAGCACGAAGGCTCCCTGCCAATCCGGACGCAGCCGGCCAGAGCAACGAGCTTGCGGTTTAGTCTTTTCGTGTCTCGCAAGAAGATCACTCCCCTTCCTTTAAGCAACGATCAGCATCTCCTGTCTTGGGCTTCAATCAGCATATTTCGGGTTGGGCTTCCTTGCTCTCTTGGGCCTGGCCTACCTTGGCCTATCAACCGAACCAGTTCCCTCTTCATCAGCTGAAGCATCTCTGACATTCCCCGGTTCTTGAAAACCGACTTGACCCCAAGCCGGAGCATGTGGAAACTGAAGCTTCAACTCCTCTTCGAGCTCCCAAGTTGACATTGACGGTGGCCATGAAGACCACTGAATCAGAACTTCAAAAGCAAGATGATCACCTTGTTGTTTGAGCCTGCGTTGTAAAACTTTCACAGGATAATGAAAAGCATCAAGTTCAGTAGATGATGGCATATCAGCAGAAACTTGCACTGAAGGTGGTAAAGCTTTCTTTAGCTGGGACACATGAAAGACAGGATGAACAGAAGTGTGAGCTGGCAATTGTAACTTGTAAGCGACCCTGCCCACTTTGGCAATGACAGTATAAGGACCAAAGTATCTGAAAGATAACTTGTGACAAGCTCTTGTTGCCACCGAAGTTTGGACATAAGGCTGCAGTTTCAAGTAGACTGAATCACCAACTTCAAAAGATCTTTCAGTCCTATTTTTGTTAGCCTGGAGCTTCTGTCTCTGCTGAGCTCTATTGAGTTGTTGCTGTAATAATCCCACCATGAGATGTCTGTTTTTCATCCATTCATCCAAATCCTCAATAACACAAGAGTTTACCACATCAATCCCCAAATGTCTAGGGTGTTGTCCATATAGTATCTCAAAAGGGGTAGCATTAAGAGATGTATGATAACATGCATTGTACCAGAATTCAGCCAAAGACAGATACTGCTTCCATTGAGTAGGACAGGAGTGAACAAAACATCTGAGATATGCTTCCAAACATTGATTAACTCTCTCTATTTGTCCATCTGTTTGAGGATGGTATGAAGTGCTCATCCTCAATTCAGTTACAGTTGTGGTGAATAGCTGCTGCCAAAATTGGCTAGTAAAGATCCTATCTCTATCAAAGATAATAGCTTCAGGAAACCCATGCAGCTTAAACACATTGTCCATAAAAGCATTGGCTACTTGTAGTGCAGTAAATGGGTGTTTTAATGGAACAAAATGAGCATACCTTCAATGAAGTCCAAGCTCACAACCTGCCAAACATAATCTGGAACTTCCAGAGGTTGCAACAGTACAGGATACTTGACCCTTTCACACTTGGCATGTTGACAAATGGTACAACTAGAAACAAATTCCTTGATCATTGCTTTCATTCCTGGCCAAATGAACAGATTTCTGATTCTCTTATAAGTCACAGGTACTCCAGAATGGCCCCCACTGGGCTAGAATGCAAGGCTTTCATAACTTTATGTTGCATAGAGACATTACTGCCCAACCAGATCTTATCTTTGTATCGGATGATGCCTTGTACTAAGGTATAATGACCTTGTGGACTGGTTAATGCTAAAGCAGCTAATAGTTTCTTGGTTTCTAGATCAGAATCATATGTCTCCACCAGATCTTGGAACCAGAGAGGTTGAATGACAGACAAAGCCAGTACAGACTAATTTGGATGAGGTGGAACTCTAGAAAGAGCATCAGCAACTCTATTCTCTATGCCTTTCTTGTAATGTATTTTGTACCGAAGACCCATCAATTTTGTTAAAGCCTTCTGTTGCCAGGAGGAACTCACCCTTTAATCATTGAGATGGGTGAGACTTTGCTGATCAGTTTTAATGATAAATTCTTGGTGCTGTAAATATTGTCGCCAATAATCAACTGCCAACAAGATAGCTAGATACTCTTTTTCATAGGTACTCAATCCTTGATTCTTAGGTCCCAAAGCTCTCTGACAAAAGCCACTGGATGTCCTTCCTGTTGCAGGACAGCACCAATTCCTTTCTCAGAAGCATCTGTTTCTACCACAAATGGCTTATGGAGATCAGGTATTGCCAACACAGGTGCTGAGATCAAAGCTTGTTTTAAAACAGAAAAAGCAACCGCATGCTCGTGTGTCCAAACAAACAATACTCCTTTCTTGAGTAAATTTGTCAAAGATCAGCAGATAGTGCCAAAGTTAGACACAAATTTCCTATAATATCCAGCAAGACCCAGAAAACTTCTGACTTCCTTGACTGTTGTTGGACAGGGCTAGTTCTTAATAATATCCACCTTAGAAGGATCAGTAGCCACTCCTTGTGCACTCACCACATGTCCCAAATAAGATAACTCAGTCTGAGCAAAAGAGCATTTAGAGAGTTTGACCTTGAATTGATGTTGATGCAGCAATGTAAACACTGCTCTGACATGATTTACATGATCTCCCTAAGTCTTGCTATAGATAAGCACATCATCAATAAAAACAATAGCAAACTTTCTGAGCACATTTGCCAAAACTGTATTCATCTCATGTTGGAAAGTAGGAGGACCACCTGTCACTCCATAAGGCATGACCTTATATTCATAGTGGCCATGATGTGTTTGAAAAGTTGTCTTATGTATATCTTCCTCAGCAACCAATATCTGATGAAAACCTGAGGAAAGATCTAGTGTTGTAAACCACTTAGATCCAACTAATTCTTCCAGTAATTCATCAATCACTGGAATAGGATACTTGTTTTTGTCTCGTAAGGGCATTTAATTTTCTATAATCTACACACATCCTCCAATCTCCAGTCTTTTTCTTGACTAACGTAACAATGAGGCATAAGGACTTTGACTTTCCTGAATCATCCATTTTCCAACAATTGTTGAACTTGCTTCTCAATCTCATCTTTCTGAGCAGCATTGTACCTGTAGGGTCTAATCCTGAATGGTTGAGCCCCAGATATCAGTGGTATAGAATGTACAGATGCTCTCTTAGGTGGTAAGCCAGTTGGTGGAAGGAACAGACCAGCAAATTCATCAATTAACTGTTGAATCTCTTGAGGCTTGGTGCACATGTTTTTAGTATAGTCCAACTAACTCAGTTCCAGCAAACATCAAATCTGGTCTGTGTTATCTAATTGAGCCAAATCAGAGGATGTAATCAAAGGACAAGACTTTGGATTAGGCATGATACCTTGAAGCATTGCTGTTCCCCCTTGATAATCAAATGACATCCATTTGGCCTTCCAATCAACTTGCATAGGACTATGTTGTTCTAACCAATCCAAGCCCAAGATGATGTCATAGCACTGCAAAGGTAACACTTTAAGAGATAGCTTGAAAGCAAAACCACTGATCCACACTGGACATGCATCAATTTGATGTGTACACTTCGGCATCTGGCCATTAGCACATTGCACTTGCATGGGATTTGTTAAACGAACCCAGTCTCTCTACCTAGATGCAAGAGACTCACTGATAAAGGTATGTGTGCTACCAGAATCAACAAGTATGATCACATCTTTACTAGCTACATTACCAAGCATCCTTACAGTCTTACATGGATCATCAGTACCATGTTCAGCATTAGCAGACAAGACACACAACTCATCAGAATCAGAGGTGTCTGCATCTGAATGTTCGGGTTCATCAGCAGAATGATGACTAGTCAGAAAATCCCATGTTTCTTCAACCACATGCAGAGAAACTTGAGTAGCACACTTATGGCCTTTATGATACTTCTGACCACACTTGTAACAAAGTCCTTTAGCTTTCCTGTACTACATGAGAGCACTAGCCTTATTGTCATTTGAAAGACTAGATTCAGCTGGCCTTTTACCGGAATGCTGGCTAGTATCAGGTACAGGTGATGGACTGGATTTACTGGAGAACTTAAATGAAGAATGATGATGATAATCCTGCTTCTTGTTCTCTTTCTTGATATTATATGGAGCATCTTGTGTTGTTTCTTCCTGCCTGAGGGCTAGTGCACAAGCCGAATCCAAATTAGAAGGATTATGGACCATTACCACAGCTCTAATATCATCTTTCAGACCATCTATAAACCTGTTAATGACAATGACATCACTGAATTTGGGATCATAAGCCAAAATCTGGTGGACTAAAGTATCAAATCTCTCAATATAATCAGCCACAGATTCAGTCTGTTTCAGCCTGAAGAATTGCCTCATTAAGATGTTGTGCTGGTCTTTTTCAAATCGATCACAGACCATCTTACTCAATACATGCCATGGATATTGATGTACTGGTGTAGGTAATGACTGAGTCCAGAACTTGGCATTTCCAGTAAATCTCAATGATGCTACTCTTGATTTCAACTTATCAGGTACAAAATACAGATCAAAGTAGATATCAGCATTTCTAACCCAAACCTTTGAAGAACTACCATCAAATTCAGGAAATTCCATCAAAGGTACAGCATGAGTCATTGCATAGCACCAGTAAACATAGCAGGACTCAAAGGCACACTACCAGGAGCAGTAATCATGGCATGATTCACAGGTATATCACCAGAAGTAGGAAACGTAGGATTTGTCATAGTATATGAAGTCATGACAGTGGTAGTAGGGTGGATCTCACCAGGGGCCGATGTAGGAGCAATGGTGAACACCAAACCGTTTCCCTCATTACGACAGGTTGCATCATCATAGCTAGACACTTCCCGAGGAGAAGTTGTAGCCGATTTGAAGACATCAGACGCCGGCGGCTTGGGTGGAATATTCAGAGGATCCACCACAAACACCTGGGGTGCAGAGGATGACGGCTTGTCAGATGCCTGCAGAAAGTGGTCCAACTTGGAGTTGAGATCTCGAAATCCACTATGCCAGAAAAGGCTATCTGTGACGCGTGTAGAGGGTTATCTGTGACGCGTAAAGCACGCGTCACTATTTTCGCGTCTGAGATAAGGGTACAATCAGTGACGCGTATTTACGCGTCACTGATAATGAAAAATTTGTGACGCGTGTTTAGAAAACGCGTCACGGATAGCCGCAACACGCGTCACTAATAGAAAATCATTTGTGACACGTGTTTAGAAAACGCGTCACGGATAGCCAGAACACGCGTCACTAATAGAAACCTATGTGTGACGCGTGTTTATAAAATGCGTCACGGATAGCCGGAACACGCGTCACTAATAGAAACCTATGTGTGACGCGTGTTTAGAAAACGCGTCACGGATAGCGGGAACACGCGTCACTAATAATATGTAATGTGTGACGCGGGTTTATAACACGCGTCACGGATAGTAGGAACACGCGTCGCTAATGGATACCTATATGTGACGCGGATTTAGAACATGTGTCACTGATAGCCGGAACACGCGTCGCTAATAGATACCTATATGTGATGCGGATTTAGAACACGCGTCACTGATAACGGGAACACGCGTCACGGATAAGGCACAAAGGGTGACGCGAATTGAGAAAGCGTTAGAATATAACTAGTGACGCGTGCTAATGATACAATGACGTCACCATTTCATCGAGAATCACACATTTTTCACGAAATATATATATATATATATATATATATATATATATATATATATATATATATATATATATATATATATATATATATATATATATATATATATATATATATATATATATATATATATATATATATATAACATTTCACCCGATAGTTAACACTTACACAAGGTTCATTATGGAACCTTTAACCATTCGACATTACCAAATTCCTGATTACACAACGAGTAACAAACACAAAGGTAGGACATAAGATAGATTAAGCACAATGTAGGTAACTCATGTTCAGTATTACATGAAACATGGCCAAGTTCTCCATCATGAACATGGCAGACTTTACTAGCAGAATTCTGAATGAAACAACTAAATTACTAGAATTAAAATTGTGGCCCTGCCACTACCATAGGGTCCATTGCCAAAACCTTGCTTCTACCATAGGGTCCATTACCAAAACCTTGCTTCTACCACAGGTCCATTGCCAAAACCTTGCCTCTACCACAGGGCCCCAGCTGATTTCAGCGGTACTGCAACAAAAACATAGGCAATGCATTAGTTAAGAAGTGATGGTAAGTCAAACCAAGTTGAAGAAATTTCAGAAACAATGCCATGGGTAAAAAAATAGTTTTCAGCATTGTATCATACATTAATGTGTGTACACAACCAAGAGAACATATAACCACAATTCATTCCTTGAACAAAAAAGAATAGCAATGAAGTAGGCTTTCAAGAAAATACCACAGCTGCGCTTTCAAGAAATGTAACAAAGCATCAGAGAAAGTTATTTCTCTCTATAGAAGAACATGCAGTTCTCAATTGCTGTTAAATTGGATTGACAAACCAAATCCAAATAATCCAAAGAGTTAAGATATGTTATATGTGGAAGGCTTACATCACTGGTGATAGAATTCTCCATTCTTCTTGATGACCTTTTCCACTAAGAAATTGGCCAACTGTTCTCTAATCACAAGCATGTCGATGGGCTCCGTCAAGACTTCAAATTCCTGTGTAACGATGACACATATAATCAGAAACTGTGAAGTTCACAGAATTGAAACTGAAACTCATTTGAGAACAAAAATAACTGAACACTACTGAAAACTGTGAAGCTCTACCACATTCAGTTACTGCCACTAACTGAAACTTAACCAAAACTTCCTGCAGTTCACACATGCTGTAGTTACTCGAGTTCACAGATGCAGCCACTAACAGAGAAAGTTACTCAAGTTCACAGATGCAGCCACTAACAGAGAAGCTCTAAAACATTCACTTACTAGAGCTGAAAACTATCTTTTGCATAGGTAAAAACATGATATAAGAAGTCGAGGTGACCAGCTCCACATATACCTCACAAAGATTCCAAGTTTGTCTTTCTCATTGACCAGAATAAGTTGTGCACAGATACCAGCCAGATGACTTGGTAGAAGTTTGCTTAAGGCACTGCGACAAATATATATTGTCAATCATTTGAAAATGGAAGTTGAACACATTACTTAATACACTAGAGGCACAATAATATCGACTGTTATTTTGGAAGCACTTACCGCATATTTAAATAAGTGTTCCAATGGCTTTGGTTTGTCAATGAGCATGCTTGTGTGTCTTGCAAAAGCCCTACATGCAACACACATATGCCTCATTATGTTCATTCATTGACATTGGCATTCATGCAAGAAATCAATAGTAGGTAAGCAAACAACTCACTCATCAATCAACAGTTTTAGAACGCTGAAATCATGGTTTCCAGATTTGTTGGAATCAAGGTAAATGACCTTATTCCACTTTTGAACTACTACCACAACAGTCCACCGACCACCGAGTTGTAGGCAAATAGTATGTAGTCATCCTTGTTATACTTGGTGAAGGCCTTTTGTACATACTTTGCAGAACTCTGTCTCTATCAAACTTAATGCTGTCCGGAGACATCACTTGTGGATCAAGAAAGCCCACAGAATTTTCTTAGCCTTAGCTTGCACAACCAGTGATCTAAAAATAAGAATGAAAATGTTGATCCGACAATATACATTCTGAAATCTGCTCTTGTGCACAAAGATCAACTATCCACTTGAAAACTGAAATCTGCATATAAAAAACGGTGCTCGAGACCATGTCACATGTATACAAGCAAAAAAAAGAAATGACCGAAAGAACAAGTAATTTCTAAGTGTACCTTCAACAGATAAGAATTACTTTCTCTTGCGTGCTTTCCGTTTTTGGCGGCCTTTTGCCACGGTAGCCTCTTCTACATGGCCATCTCGTAAGTATGGAGTTTCCTCACTCTCCGAATCACGGGGAGGGTAAAATCACCAAAACGAGGGACTTCATCGCCGGTTGTACTCTTCCTCACCAACACCATCAACTCCGACAACCCGTTTCTTACCAGGGAGAACTACAAGGCGTTTCTTGTTTTGCGTGTCGAGCACATAAAAGACTTGTGAAGCCCGAGATGCAAGTATGAATGGTTCATCCTTGTGCCCAACCAAGTTCAAAATCAACGGTGGTGAATCCGTAGTCGTCCTTCTTGATGGCATTTTTGCCCTTAACCCAACGGCACCGAAAAATGGCCACCTTGATGGGCTCCTTTTGACCATAGGATAAGTGAGCTCCCAGCATTTCCTCTATCCGACCATAGTATGCATCCTGCTGTACACCAGTGCTGTCAAAAGCAACTACACGAACACCACTATTTTGGTAGACGCTTTTCTGGTCTTGAGCCAAGGTGTAGAATGTGTATCCATTTATGTCATATCCCTGATAACTTGTGATTGTGAACAAAGGGCCTTCAGCTAGGGTCCTGTGCAAGAGCTCGATCTAATCTGCTTTTTGAACCAATTGTTGAATCCCTTCATATGTTCCCTCCCTATCCAAGTTTCTCTCCGACCTGGATTCTCTCGTCGCAAGTGCTTCTTATGCTCCTCGATATAAGGAGACACTTCTATTGTGTGTACCAACACAAGAAAGTGAGCTCGTTGGTGATCATCCCGATCTGGATTAAGTGTCTTCTTCCCAAGAGTCCCTATCCCCGCTAGCCTTCCCTCATGGGGAGACTTATATAAGCCGATTGGATTTGTAGGATCAATGTAACCAAGGCACCAAATAACCACCTCCTCAACGAGTAACCCCGGACCATGCTTCCCTCGGGATGAACCCGACTCTTTGTATACCCGTTCAAAGTGCTCATGAATCTCTCATAGGGGTACATATGATGCAGGAACACGGACCAAGATACTTAATTTCCTTGACCGTACGAGCAATGAGATGAACAGATACATCAAAGAATGCAAGGGAAGTAAGCCTCTAGAAGAGACATTGTCGGAAAGCTTCTTCTCAAGACTTGTCCAAAGTGACCTCTCATCAAGAACCTTCGAGATATTGCATTGAAGAAGAAGCATAGGCTCATGATTGCCATTCGGACTTTTTTCTCGGCAAGATGTTCCCGATCCCAACCGCAAGCATTGTTGTGAGCATGACATCGCAATCATGAGCCTTCATGGGGAGCAAGCTTTGTTCTCTTTTGGCGCCACGAGTTTCCTAATGTCCGCCGAGTATCCGGAAGGAACTTTCACGCCGCGGAAGAAGTCATACAACTCCTGCCTCTTCCTTACTTAGATTTATGGCACATCTTTGGTAGCTTGGCACCGGGGCTCTTAGGATACAACTCGGGCCGATATCCAAATCTTTCAAGTCTGCTCGTGCATTTGCATGGTCCTTGCTTTTCCCCGGATGTTCAAGAGTGTTCCAAGTAAGCTCCCACAAACATTCTTTGTCACATGCATGACATCGATGCTTTGTGGCGGCTTGCTAAGTCTTTCCAATATGGTAGCTCCCATAGAATGGACTTCTTCTTCCACCTCTTATCAGTGACCTCATCCTCCTTGCGCTTTCTCTTTCCAAGGGTAGTCTTTTTGTTCTTCCCCAATGTTACATTGACATCCTTTACCTGTTCATAGACATCGTGCCCAGTGAAATGCCTCGGAGCAGATCCCTTCTCAATTGTGCCATCAAACTGGTGTTTCCTGAGCCGATAAGGATGGGATCGGCTAAGGAAACGACGATGTCTTACGTACACCCTCTTCTTCGAGTTCTTCAGCCAAAGGGTTTCGGTATCATCTAAGCACTGAAAGCAATCTTCCTCTCCGTTAGACTGCCCAGACAAGCAACGGTGTCCCGGAACATCAGTGATGGTGGTTAACACCATGGCATGCAACTTGAATGACTCTCTCTTGAACCCATCATATACCTTGACACCGTCTGACCAGAGCGTCTTGAGCTCATCCACAACAAGCCTCAGATACGTGTCGATGTCATTCCCTGGCTGATGCGGACCCGAGATCAAAAGCGGCATCATCATGTATTTCCTCCTGTTACACAACCACGGTGGAATGTTGTAGATCGATAACAACACAGGCCAAACACTGCGCGAGCTACTCCTGTTACCGAACGGGTTCATGCCATCTGTGCTCAGTGCAAAGCGAATGTTCCGTGGCTCATTTTTGAAATCTGCATACTTGGTGTCGATGAAACGCCACTGAACAGCATCTGCTGGATGCCGTAGATAGCCATCAATCTTGCGTCCCTCCTTGTGCCAACTCAACAGCTGCGCGTCCTTAGTAGTTGCAAACAAATGCTTCAGGCGGGGGATTATAGGGAAGTACCATACCACCTTCTGAGGAGCTCCATGCCTCTTGTCCTCATCACCCCCATCATTTCTTCATTTGTATCGAGAGACTCCACACTCGGGGCATTCGGTCGCTCTTCATTTTCTTTGCCATAGTACGGTATGCAGTCATTCTTACGGGCATCGATTTTCTCAACCTCCAATCCCATAGGGCAAACAATGCTTGGCCTCATATGTGGTCTTGGGTAACTCATTCCCTCGTGCAATATGTCCTCCAATCGAAGTAGCAATGCATCAAAGCTCCCGTCGGTCCAATGATATGTCGCCTTCAACCGGAGAAGCGTGAGAGTAGCAAACAACTTTGTATACTTCGCCTTGCGGCTCGATGGAGAGGAGTTCTCATATCTACCATCGGCCTTTTCGGCTTCTTCATCTCCGCCTCGGTGTACTCACCAAAGCCCATGGCATCACGCACCATCTCCTCAAGGTCCCGTGACTTCGGGCATAATTGGCACCGATGTCCGCTAGCTTTTCATCGATTAGATCCGGGATGCAAGAGGGCCCTTCCTCGTTGTCCCGACCGGCGACATGAGTTCCATCATCTTCCCGACGTAGGTCACCGAGAGAATCCTTGGTCCATACGACCACCTTGCAAGTCTTGATCATTAACTCCTTCTTCTCCATGCTTGTTCCAACATCTCGTAGTGATCCATGAATCCTCGGAGGATCGGTGGGCATGGAGTGATAATGGATTCGAGAACTGCCTCTTATTCTCACAATCTTTGCATGGACACCACATAGTTGTCTTGTGCTGATTCAACATATCCGCCTCTGCAGCTCTTATGAATAATTTCAGACCATCCAAGTACTGAGCACATGCACGGTTGCAAAGTGACATCCAGCTCCGATCCTCCATACCTACAAAAGTATGAAAATGGGAAATAGTAAATTTACTATTGCATCAAAGTGGCACTCCAAAGAAACAGATGACTAGCTGAAGCTCTATGAGAAACAAGTTGCACTTAAATAGTGCTTAGCTGGGCTATGTGAGTTCAGTCAGATCTGCAGAAAATACCTTCTTGGTGTTCAGCACTCCTATCCTCCATTGATTATTTCAAGCGGTAAAGCATTTGCAGCTTGGAACAAACAGTTGTCGTGAATCAGGCTTTGCTATTCGTCGAGTATCTGATGCTTCGCTCCCTGCAGAAAACAAGCATATCGGTTATTATTAATTTGAACTCACAAGCATTCCAGTAATTGGTTCAGTATAGGCACGACCTCAAGAAATTTTGCTGCTAATAAGTACCATCTGGCAGTATTGGTTATTTGACCATTGCAGAGAAACACAAATCAGTCAGAAGAACTGCATGGACCGGCACACAAGCAAAACTAACACCATCTTGTTTTTAGGACAGAATGGGCTCCCATTAGTAGAATCAAGGCCAGAACAGATGTTGATATCAGCCTTTCAGGTCTATCGAAAATATCAAATTCTCACCATGGATGATTACTTCTATTTTTAGATGGTATGCTTGTGCAAATTGACTAAAACATGTCTGATTGTGCCAAACTAAAAACAACATAATAATGCATTGTCAAGTTCTGTGATTATTTCTACCACATGACGTTAGTTTCCAAATTGATGTATTCTACCTCTATGGGATCATCTAGAAATTAGTATAAAGAATATCCAACGTTATTCTTACTACCAGGTACATAAGACTATGTTCAGAATATCCAATGTTATTCTTTTGGTATGGGTGCTGTGTGCCAAACAATGTAAAATCTCAGTTGCGCAAGACTAATCACATATTCACACAGTTTTATCAGGTGAGAATTAGTGTGATTTTTGCCATTCCAATTCAAACAGAAGACGAGAACCACTATTCCGACAAGCATCAACGCGCACCACTCCAAGTCTAACTAGAACACTTGCTGAACCCACTTGTACACGCCAACTTCCAGAGAGATGCACATTTCAGACCATTGATTAATTAACAAGCACAGCAACGGATCAAGAACAGCAGCAAGACTGTAGGCATTGACATTTCATCAAACACCTAGACTACACGCAACGGCAGTACAGAGCAACAAGCACATGGCAGCACAATAGAGCATTGGGCAGACGATTTCCAGCAGCACAACAAGCACATGGCAACAATAGATGCAGCACAATATAGCAGCATGGGGAACGGGGTGATAGGGAGGACCTCACCTGGATTCCCTGCAACAAGCACATGGCCTCCAATGCACGAGCGGCCGGTGATGGAGCTGTAGGTGCACAAAGATGGAGTGGGCGGCTCCTCCGGCGCGGGAGCCTCAGTCTTGGGCTCTTCCGGCGCGGGCACCTCGTCCTTAGCCTCCTCGGCCGGGGCTTCCGCCGGCGCCTCGGTCTTGGGTTCCTCAGGCTTGGCCTCCTCCTTGACGGTCTCCTCAGCGGCGGCCGCAGCCTCCTCTGCCTTGGGCTCGTCCTCCTTGGCCGCCGGCGCCTCCTCCTTCGTCGGCTCCTCCTCCTTCTTGGCCGCCGGCTCCTCCTTGGGTGGTGGCGGCGGCGGCAGGTCGAACTCCCCGTTGGCAAGCGCGGCGGCGACGAGCTCCTTGAGCTGCGCGAGCGCCGTTTGCTCAGGGTCGGGGAGCTCGGACACCAGGTGCCGTGGTGTGGGGACTCCACCGGCCGGAGCTCCACCCGTGCGCCGTGCAGCGTGGGCGCTCCACCCGCGGCGGCAGGCCGCCGGCGGCGACGAGTTCAGCGCGTCCCGGCGGCGGCGGTGTCCAGCGTGAGCGGCGGCGATGGAAGCGGCGGATTTGGGCGATGGCGCGATTTGGGCGATGGGCGGGCGATTTGGGCGAGGAACTGGAGCGATGGGCGGGCGAATCACTTAGCGATGGAATCGTTCTATCTTCTTCCTCCCGCTCGAATGTCTTGGTCATATAGCGTTGAACAATAGTATTGAACAATAGCAATTGCATAGCGTAGTGGCTTAGCTCTCTGACTTCAAATCAAAAGGTCGTGGGTTCGACTCCCACCGCGGTCGTTTTTTTTTATATTTCTTTTTCTTATCCTTTTTCTTCCGGTGACGCGTCTATAGAACACGCGTCATATTTATTATCCGTGACTCATGTTGTCGACACGCGTCACAGATATCCTTTCCTATTAGTGACGCGTCCAAATAAAACGCGTCACGTTTATTATCCGTGACGCGCCTGAACAATATGCGTCACCAATACTACCACCTATTTGTGACGCGCCTGGACAATACGCGTCACCAGTAGCAACACGCGTCACAGATATCCTATCGTATTAGTGACGCGTCCAAATAAACGCGTCACGTTTAGTATCCGTGACGCGCCTGGACAATACGCGTCACCAATACTACCATCTATTTGTGACGCGTCTGGACAATACGCGTCACCAGTTTTATCCGTGACGCGTCTTGTTAACGCGCGTCACGAATACATCGTTATTAGTGACGCGTCTTGTTCCTGTGGCATGGGCAACAACTTATCGGTGACGCGTCTCATGAACCCGCGTCACGGATAGATTATTGGTGACGCGTTTTGTTTTTGTGTCACGAATCGTCGCGTCACTGATAGCGCTTTCTGGCATAGTGATCCATGGCGCAGAAACTCCACATCTTTCTCCACTGCCGGCTTCCAATCCGTCAAGCTGCTGAGCACCTTGCTGTTGGCTTCGAGAGTAGCCGCCACCAACCGATTTTGATCATCCATCTTCTTCTCGAGTCGCTCCAGAATCGAGGTGAGAGTAGTAACCTGAGACTCCATCTCTGCGATGCGCTTGCCTTCACGTGTTTGGTACTGAGGTCGAAGAAGATAATCCGGCTTTGAAGCCAGATCGGCGATGCACGCCGCCGCAAGGCGAACGCGCCGGCGACGAAATTTTTCCCCAAGGACCGAGTGAAATCCGATACCAAATGTAACAGTACCAACTAGAAACTCAACGAATTAACAGTAGCAGATTCACGACGAAGATTAACACGAACTGAATTCAAGTAATTGGATACATCAGGCGAGCACGAAGGCTCCCTGCCAATCCGGACGCAGCCGGCCAGAGCAACGAGCTCGTGGTTTAGTCTTTTCGTGTCTCGCAAGAAGATCACTCCCCTTCCTTTAAGCAACGATCAGCATCTCCTGTCTTGGGCTTCAATCAGCATATTTCGGGTTGGGCTTCCTTGCTCTCTAGGGCCTGGCCTTCCTTGGCCCATCAATCGAACCAGTTCCCTTTTTATCAGCTGAAGCATCTCTGACATTCCCCGGTTCTTGAAAACCGGCTTGACCCCAAGCCAGAGCATGTGGAAACTGAAGCTTCAACTCTGACAAGCTAGCAGCCCACACGCGAGTAAAAAAGCCGCTGCTGGCTGCTGCTGCGCTGCTGCCGCTGCAGCAGGCGTTCCTTTCCTGTGCGCGGCACGTGCATGCGTATGCAGCTTCGGCGTCATCCGGCCGGGGCACTATTATTTTATCCGCCTCTAATGAGTCTCTGACGACCTATTCGTGACGGCAAAACGTATAGTATTCATTCAACGCGCATAATTGCCTTGACGGATTGGTGTGTGATTACGAGAGGGATCGTCAGCAGCCTGCAGGGCCCGAGGCCGCTGCCGCTGAACCTGCCGGGCACCACCACGTCGACACCGCCGCACCGGCCGGCCAAGAGACCCCGCGTCGTCAACGGCGGTGGTGATGATGACGAGCATGTCAGGGCAACGCCGGCGGCGGGCGCGGCGCCGGGGCCATTGATCCTGTACGAGTCCACGCCCAAGGTCATCCACGCGCGCCCAGACGACTTCAAGGCTCTCGTGCAGAGGCTTACCGGCCGCGGGCAACCAACCGTGGGCGGTGGTGGCGATCAGGGTCAGGAGGCCGTGCTTCGGCCGGCGGTACAGACGGCGGTTCCTTCATCATCGTCGTCGTCATCGTCGTCGCAGCAGGACCCTCTGGTGCTCACGCTCAGGCAGCAGATCCTGCCGCCGCCATTTGTTGCTGAACATCTCACGCCGCCGGTGCTGCCGCCTTCGCCGGGCGGTGCTGATGGTGGTTTCCTTCTCTCCCCGGGCAGCTTCCTCTTCTCGCCTGCCACCATGAAGGCCATACAGGAGCTCATCAGCTAGTAGCTAGCTGAGCGCTTTGCTCTCTAGCTAGTCTCTAAGGGAAGAATTAATCCAGCTGCAGGCTAGCTTGCCAACGAAGAGAGGGAGCTGCGAAGAGGCTGTTCGCAAACGCCAGCACAACGTACTGGCTGATGTGTAACTCGTTCTTTCATTCTTTTATATGTTATCAAAGAAAAAGTAGGAGTACTAGTAAATTAGAGAGTTGATTGGAAGTGTTTCGCCCAATTACCTGTCTACTAGTGTTTTTTAATTATTATTTTTATGTACGCCAACGTAATTAATCAATACATTTTTACATGCGTTGACCGTCAATTCATTT
This sequence comes from Themeda triandra, assembly GCA_018135685.1. NCBI lineage: Eukaryota > Viridiplantae > Streptophyta > Magnoliopsida > Poales > Poaceae > Themeda > Themeda triandra. Next base: position 137,529 of record JAENPR010000801.1, on the reverse strand, counting down.
ATATACTGTTCTATTTGCTGGTATATAGCCATCAAACTACAGCTAGTATAATACTATTTTGTAACGCTTTTCCTATTCCCTGCATACATATGCTTTTTACAATATGTCCTGCCTGACCATTCTATGTCACAAAATTACTCATGAAGCATATATTGTAACAACCGAAATTCGTTCCCAACCGAATGGATGAATTTTTTGAGGAAAATTCAGTGTATTTTGTACTCAATTCGGTAACGGGTTTTGAAGCATAAAATCTGTTTTAGACCACCAAAATGGGTAAATTTCACCGAAATTGGAACCATCTTTGTTGAATTCCAAAACCTTGCACCCTAATACATAGTATTCCATGGATACATTTGAAGTTATGTTATTCCAATTTTCTTGGAGAGTAAAAGCATCTTAAATTTAATCAAAACTATACTAAAATTTACAAAAAATTTATGACAACAAACAGATATATAATGAAAATATAGTTACTAAAGAATCTAATAATGTACTTAATTAGTAGGGGACCATGGGACATGATCAACCTTTCAGCGAAATAAGCTTAAAAGGATGTATATACTGACTTCCTCAGTGTTTATCTGAATGTATGAAACCAGTGTCAAAGCCGTCAATAAAGTACATGCTTAAGCCTATTTTTGCAAATGGGCCAAGCCCGATGGGCCGGCACGGGCGCGGCCCGAAAAAGCACGGCCCAAGCACGGCCCGACCCGACTCTCATAGGGCCGTGGCACGGCCCGGCCTTAGTGCCGTGCCTGGGCCGCAATTTCAGCCCATGGGCCAGCCCAGGCACGGCATGGTTTTTGGGCCGGCACGATAGTGGGCCGTGCCTGGGCCGCAATTTCAGCCCATGGGCCAGCCCAGGCACGGCATGGTTTTTGGGCCGGCACGATAGTGGCCCGATTAATCTTAGTCGTTGGATGAACTTGGTGCATTTTTTACCATTGGATATGACTCTGGATGGAAAACCTAACTATAAAAAGGAAACTCCATCTTCATTCTCTTCATTTTCCTCCCTCCCGGCCGCACTTCCTGTCCTCCTCCCTCCCGGCCGCACTTCCTATCCTCTTGCTCCTTCCTCCTCGCTACGCATGCGGCCGCTGGCCACTAGTTCTCCGCGACCGCGAGGGACTTTGACTCGCACGCAAGGCATGTGGCATGCGCCCACCACTCCGCCTGTCCCAAACCACTCGCACGCAAGGCACGACGAGCGCGCGACGGCACTTGCGTGAGGCACTACACGGCGGCGCAAAGGCGTCGCTCAAGGGTCCGCTGCTGCGGTGGCGGCGCGGCTGCCACACTGCAAGACGCGGCGGCGGCTTCGCGTGTGAGGCAGGGCGGCGGGCCGGCACGGCTTCACGCGGGCCGCCGTGCCTAGCAGCACGGCACGACACGGCTATCCTTCCATAGTGCCGTGCCTGGGCCACGACATTGGCACGGCGGCACTATCAGGCACGGCACGGCGGGCCGCCGTGCCACATCGTGCCGTGCCTCGCCGTGCCGTGCCGCGGCGTGCTCGTGCCCGTGCCGTGCCGGGCGGTCCGTTTGGAAAACTATAGAACGAAGGGAGTAGATAGAGTTTTGCGACAACTTATAAGCCTAACATTATCGAAATATCCCAAAGCTTATTTTGCATGCTCTGGTAGAAGAGGGTTTAATTCCCTAATACTAACTCTGATCCCTTAATTAGTAGCTTCCTTGCATCATCCGATACGTAAATAAAGCTTACTATTGAAGATGCGAACGTGCGCACATGTCCGGGTAGATGCGCGCATAGTTTATTCGCCTTGATTGATAGATCACCTCCCCATATTTGAAATTTAGTTTAGTTAATTACATGCATCATGGTTGTTTATGCATTCATGTTCCTGTACCTTCCCCTTTATTTCTTGGATACCTGCCCTACATGAAACCATGACCTCCAAAACACAGAAGGGAGAGGAGGAGGAAAGAGGGCTAGTGCAAGGCATATTTCGATAAAATCGATACTCTTGTTCATTTCTGAGATCCGATAACATATATTAAGTTTGCCCTTAAGTTTATCATCGAAATTCTGAATTAACTAGTCCACCTACATCAAAGTGTGATATATATTGTCTTAACAAATGCTTTAGAGACAACTAGTGCAATTTTTCTAAAAAATAAATTGTATTATTTTTTGTTTTTATTTTGACTATTTTTTTTAAATAATAAATCCGATAACCTTTTTTTCTTTTTTTTTTGAGCATGATACTTCTTTTTTCTTTTTTGCAATAAATAAAGTGGACTCTTTTTGCTGGTTCGCCTATCAATATCATGCATGATGAAACCTTGTTAGAGCATTTCTAACAGTTATGTATTTGGGGTTTGCATTATTGAAATTTGCTAAAAAAAGCTTAAAAAGAGGTCTCCAACAGTTTTGCATTTGAGTTTTGCATTTTGGGTAACTTGGCATTTGAGGGAGGAAAGTTGGCATTTTTGCATAGGCACCGGTGGCTTGGCATTTGTGAAATCCCGAGAATCCTGCCATAGTTGTCTCGCGCGAACTGCCCACAACGCAGTTAGTTTCCCTTTTTTCCTAAAATGCCAAGTTCAAATGCCAAACTATTGGAGATGGCTTTATTTTTTTCCTCTCCATATCATTTTGGGAATTGGAAAACAACAACAAATGCCAAACTAAAATTGCATAACTATTGGAGATGCTCTTAGAGCCTAGCTAGATTAAGTACGTGGTCCTAGCTTCCTCTATTGGCCCTGCTTCGCCGCCATTGCCAGGGTGACCTTCCTCCTAGCTCCATCGGCCAGGAGGTGGAGATGATTGGATGATAGGCTGACCTAGTGACCTTCCCCCTCTAGTCAAATAAAATAGTAACAACCACGTTTGTTTTCAACACACACTGGGGATCGAATCGGCGGAGTCGATCGGACGACGATCCTGTTAGACAACTAGGACTCTCCTAGGATTAATGTTCACCACAAGACTTGTTCTTGTAACATGTATGGCTTAGATTGTATAGGAAATAGTCAAGTCAAGATGTAACTAGGAAATAGTAGTCAAGTCAAGATGTAACTCCACATTGTATGTAAGGCCACACAGGGGGCTCTTCCCTGTACTATTTAACATGTACCGAGAGACCCAGGAAGGGTCATCTCGTTCCCTCCAATTCATTCTCTCTTACATGGTATCAGAGCTTCTTTTTCCATTCGGAATAGATCCAAATGGCCTCCAACTCCACCGCTTCCTCTCGCCCTTCCGCCCTCTCCTTTGGCTTCCTTCCACCCGTCAATGAGAGACTTCACCGCGGCAATTACAACATGTGGCTTGCCCAAGTCACCTCCACTCTCAAAGGCGCCAAGTACACCGGCTACATCAAGCCCGGCGCGTCGCCACCGGCGGCGTTCCTTGAGGGCGAGCTCGATCCCGTCTCCGGCAAGAAGGCGGATCCGGTGCCCAACCCAGCATATGAGACGTGGGTGACTCAGGACCAGCAGGTCTTGAGTTACCTCTTCTCCTCGCTCTCCAAAGAAATCTTCCAACAAGTCTCCTCGGCCACCACATCTTCCGAGCTCTGGGCGGCAATCCAAGATCGCCACGCCTCCCAGTCTCGTGCTCGGGTCGTTGCCACGCGCATGGCCCTCGCCTCGGCATCCAAGGGATCGTCGACCATGGCAGAGTACTTTACCAAGATGAAGGGCCTCGCCGATGACATGGCTTCGGCGGGCAAGAAGATGGATGACGACGACCTCGTCACCCAGATCCTCACCGGCCTTGGTGAGGAATATGAGTCCATCGTGACGGCCGTCGCGACGCGTGTCGAGCCGATCACGATCCCTGAGCTTTACGCTCAACTGCTCGCCGCGGAACAGCGCAAGGGTCTTGGCGGCGGCGACTCCCAGTCCTCAGCGAACGCCGCCATCAAGGGGGGCAACCGCAACTACACCAACTCCAGTCAATCTCGTGGCCGCAACCGTGGCGGTTTTACCCGCGGCGGTGGTGGTCGCGGCCGTGGCGGTGCTGGGCACCCCAACGGCGGCCGCAGCAGCAACTTCCAGGAGGGCGTTTTCTGCCAGATCTGCGGCAAGGAAGGACACCACGCCGGACGCTGCTTCAAGCGCTTCGACCACAACTACACCGGTGCGCAGCAGCAGCCACAGAAGAGCGTGTCCGCGGCTACCACGTCCCCCTACGGGGTGGACACAAATTGGTACATGGACTCAGGTGCCACCGACCACATCACGGGAGAACTAGAGAAGCTCTCCTTCCGCAACAAGTACCGTGGCGGGGAGCGGGTTCTAGGCTGCTGACGGGCAAGGTATGAAGATTGCAAACACTGGTCATAGTACTCTCTATTCCCGTACTAGAAATTTGCATCTTAATCATATCCTTCATGTCCCACAAGCCACAAAGAATCTCTGCTCTATAAATCGATTTACTAAAGATAAAGGTGTATTCCTTGAATTTCACCCGGATCATTTTCTTATTAAGGAGCAGGTGACGAAGAACACCCTCCACAGCGGCAGATGTGAAGGGGGTCTATACCCTCTTCGCCCGTCATCGTCATCGTCACCACCATCCAATAAGCAAGCTTTTGGCGCTACCACACCATCTACCTCCCTATGGCATCATCGATTAGGCCATGCGTCATCTCGTGTCGTTCAACAAGTCTTGAGTCGTCATAGTCTACCTGTTCTTACAGATTCAAATAAAACTAGAGTTTGTGATGCTTGCCAACAAGGCAAAAGCCACCAATTGCCATACCCCAAATCCTCTAGTGTGTCCGATGGTCCTATGGACCTTATTTTCTCCGATATATGGGGCCCTGCCCCTCTTTCAATTGGTCGCTACAATTATTATATCAGTTTCATTGATGATCATAGTAAATTTACTTGGGTCTATATGCTACGTCACAAATCTGAAGTTTTCCACATTTTTCATGAGTTTCAAAATCTTGTTGAACGACAATTTAGCGAAAAAATTCTTGTGTCCAAACAGTTGGGGTGGAGAGTACCAAGCTCTTCACTCTTTCTTCAAACGCATAGGCATTAATCATCAAGTTTCTTGTCCATATGCTCATCAGCAAAATGGCTCTGCCGAGCGCAAACATCGCCATATAGTTGAAGTAGGCCTTACCCTGCTTGCTCACGCATCCCTACCCCTAAAATTTTGGGATGAAGCCTTCTTGACAGCCGTGTTTCTTATTAACCGTCTGCCATCCCGTGTACTTCAAAATCAGACACCCTTTGAGGCCTTGTATGGCCAAGCTCCCGATTATAATTTTCTACGTGTTTTTGGGTGTGTTGTTTGGCCTAATCTTCGGCCATTCAACTCCAAGAAACTCCAATTTCGATCCAAGCAATGTGTTTTCTTAGGATATAGTATCCTTCACAAAGGTTACAAGTGCCTAGATCCTAAAGATGGACGTATTTATATCTCACGGGATGTCGTCTTTGATGAACAAATCTTCTCGTTTGCATCTCTCCATCCTAACGCTGGAGCTCTTCTCCACAAAGAGCTTGAGCTTCTTCCCGATCTCCTTCTTCCTCCGACCTCTAGTTTTGGGAATAGTTTTGTACACGACCAGCATAAGCATTCTTCTACTAATGCTTCTACTGCCCCCGAGCTCGCTGAGTGTACGCAGGAAACAGGAAGAAGTTCGCCTCCATCCGGTGTTGAACCGGCGCCGCCCACTCGACATTTTATGTGTCGGTCCATTGGAGACAGCAGGCCTGGCGGGGACAGCAGCACGGATCCCCATCAAGATCCGCCTGCCGCGCCCGCGTTCGATGCGTCCGAGGCTGCGGGCGGATCCGCCTCGGTCGAGCTCCCGCCATCCGATGGCGGACGCATGGCGTCTCCCACCACGCGACAGAGGCACGCGCCGGGTCTTCGGGATCCTCTGCGGCCACCACCCAATCTCCGTCCACTGCACCGAGCCGATCTCTGCCACAGCAGGATCCTGCGCCACAGCCGGATCCTACGGGGACCACGGCAACAGCGCCAGCCGATCCCGCCACTGGGGCCCATGAGATCCCGGTCGGCGGATCTTCTGCGCCGATCGATTCTACAGCCGTGGCCGTGGCATCACCTCCTCCAGCTTCATCACGGCCGGCAACTCGGTTGTCCCATGGGATTCGTCAACCCAAAAGGTATACCGATGGCACTGTCAAGTGGTGTATGCATGTTTAGCCTTCCACAGGGGAGCCGAGCACTCTTAATGAAGCTATGTCCAATCCAAATTGGGTGGCTGCCATGAACTCCGAGCATCAAGCACTACTACGCAACAAAACCTGGCACTTGGTCCCTCGACCTAAAGGGAAGAACATTGTCGGATGCAAGTGAGTGTATACGATCAAGCGCAAGGCGGATGGGTCTGTTGATCGATACAAGGCCCGTCTTGTCGCCAAAGGATTCAAGCAACAATACGGCATTGATTATGAAGAAACCTTCAGTCCTGTGGTCAAGGCAGCCACGATCCGACTCATTCTTTCCATAGCCGTTTCTCGGGGCTGGTCTCTTCGCCAACTAGATGTCCAAAATGCTTTCCTTCATGGGATCCTGGAAGAGGAAGTTTACATGCAACAACCACCTGGCTACACGGACAAGACTCACCCCTCCTACGTCTGTCGACTTGACAAGGCGCTGTATGGCCTGAAGCAAGCTCCACGGGCATGGTATGCACGTCTCTGCAAACGCCTAGAGGCCCTTGGTTTTGTGGCGTCCAAAGCTGACACATCTTTGTTCTACTAGTATCGGGGTGGATATGTTATGTTTGTCCTCGTTTATGTTGATGATATTATTGTTGCTAGCTCCTCTTCATTAGCAACTGACGCATTGCTCAAGGACTTACAGATGGACTTTGCTCTCAAGGATTTGGGAGCTCTGCATTTTTTTCTAGGGATCGATGTCAAGAAAACTTCCACCGGCCTACTGCTCTCTCAAGCGCAGTATGCATCTGACATCCTCAAACGCTCTGGTATGGACAAAGCTCATCCGGTAGACACTCCCCTGTCACCTTCTGAGAAGCTCAGTCTGGTTGATGGGGAACCATTGAACTCCGAGGATTCTACGCGGTTCCGGAGTGTGGTCGGTGCTCTTCAGTACCTGACCCTGACACGGCCTGACATTTCCTTTGCAGTCAATAAGGTATGTCAGTTCCTACATGCTCCAACTTCAGTTCATTGGAGCGCAGTCAAACGCATTCTTCACTATATTTGCGGTACCATCAAATTCGGTCATCACATCAGGCGCTCCAACTCTATGATGGTGAGTGCCTTTTCTGATGCCGACTGGGCGGGATGCGTTGATGATCGCCGCTCTACAGGCGGATTTGCTGTGTTTGTGGGTGCAAACTTAGTCTCATGGATGGCCAGGAAGCAGTCCACAGTGTCCCGATCAAGCACGGAGGCTGAGTACAAGGCTCTTGCCAATGCTACTGCTGAGATTATGTGGGTTCAAAAGCTGTTGACTGAACTCAAAGTTCCTCATCCTCCGGCTGCCCGGTTGTGGTGTGATAATTTGGGAGCCACCTATCTCTCTGCCAATCCAGTGTTTCATGCCCGGACCAAACATATTGAGATTGACTTTCATTTTATAAGAGAACGGGTGGCTCAGAAACTGCTTGACATACGGTTCATTGCCTCTACTGATCAGCTTGCTGATGGATTCACCAAGGCCATTCCTGCACCACAGTTAAGGAAATTTAGGTTCAATCTTAACCTTATTAGTGGCTAAGATTGAGGGGGGGTGTTAGACAACTAGAACTCTCCTAGGATTAATGTTCACCACAAGACTTGTTCTTGTAACATGTATGGCTTAGATTGTATAGGAAATAGTCAAGTCAAGATGTAACTAGGAAATAGTAGTCAAGTCAAGATGTAACTCCACATTATATGTAAGGCCACACAGGGGGCTCTTCCCTGTACTATTTAACATGTACCGAGAGACCCAGGAAGGGTCATCTCGTTCCCTCCAATTCATTCTCTCTTACAGACCCAACCCAAGGAAGCAGCTAGCAGCCCCAAGCGTTCAAAGCACGAGCCAGTAAGCCGCTGCTGCTGCGCTGCTGCCAAGTGCCAATGCCGCCGCTGCCACCACCAAATGTCCTTCAGGCAGGCAGCAACAGCAGGGCCCCCTGCGCGCCCTGCGCGCGGCAGGGCAGCTTCGTCGTCGTCCGGCCGGGGCACTATTTTATCCGCCCTCTGACCCTTTCCGTGACGGCAAAGCGTATATTCATTCAACGCGCGTACTTTTCTGACACGCCGGCCGGCCCCTCACCTTACTATATATGTACAGCTTGCCGCATCAAACGCCACCAAGTTCCAGGTTTCCAGCAGCACGCAGAGTTCCTCGTTCCTCATTCGTCGATCCATCGCCATTCGCCCGTTCCGAAGCTCGATCATCGCCGGCAAGCTTCTCATCGGCCAACGCAACGTTCAGCACCATGTCGTCGTCGGCGGTGGTAGCGAAGGCCAAGAGAGGGATCGTCAGCCTTCAGGGCCTAAGGCCGCTGCCGCTGAGCGTGCCAACCACGTCGCCGCCCCGGCCGTCCAAGAGACCCCGCGTCGTGAACGGCGACGACGACGATGTGAGGGCACCGCCGGCGCCGGGGCCAGTGATCCTGTACGAGCACACGCCCAAGGTCATCCACGCGCGCCCCGACGAGTTCAAGGCCCTCGTGCAGAGGCTCACCAGTCGGCAGCAACCGGCCGGCAGCGGCGATCAGGGTCATGAGGCCGTGCTTCGGCCGGTGGCACCGTCGTCGTCGCAGCAGCAGGACCCCCTGGTGCTCACGCTCGGGCAGCAGCACGATCCGGCGCTGCCTCTTGTTGATGATCATCATCACACGCCGCCGCCTTCGCTGGGCGCTGCTAGTGGTGGTTTCCTTCTCTCCTCGGGCAGCTTCCTCTTCTCGCCCGCCACCATGCAGGCAATACAGGAGCTCATCAGCTGACCGCTTTGCCCTTCAGCTCTACTCTCTCTAGTCGATTCCGGCCAGCTGCAGGCCTAGCTTGCCAACGAAGAGACAAGAGGGAGAGAGACAGAGAGGAGTAACTTGTTCTTTCATTCTTTTATTTTTCTCGAATACGCAAAAGATTTGTGCATCATTGTATTAAGAAGAAGAAAGTTTTACAAGTTTTTCTGGGGTGTTAACAAATGTGAAACACAGCCCACCACCCCAGAACACGTACATAACATATTACTCACGCCCTAACATTCTAGGTAGCTTGACGGGACCCGCGCTCATGCGTGGCCCCCCGGCCACGCGGCGCCTCCGCGATCGCTGTTGTGGGACCTCGTCTGCCAGCAACTCCTGTAAGGCCCGGGCGTCCCCTGGTCTTCCCTCGAACATCGCGTCCAGCTTCAGCTGCCCCTCCGCCGTCGGCTGTGACTCGATGAACCCCTTCTTCCGCATGGCGATGACCTCGCCTCTCTTTGCCACCGGGTACTTCGAGAAAGGGTTTGCCGCGATGCGCCTGCTCCGCGTGGGCAGCTTGATGGAGTCGGAGTCGGTCACCCTGGCTGGGAGGATCGGGGTGGCCGCTTTGTGGAAGACTTTCTTGGCGAAATTCTTGAGCAGCCCCGTGAACGACCCGTCCCCAGGCGGGGTTCCCTCCTCCCCGGTCGTCAAGTCAGTGGTGGTCCTCCGGTAGACGGGCGTGGAGAACCCTGGGGGCGCGTCGTCGTCGTCGTTGGTCGCGTGCCTAGGCGGGCTCCCAGAGGCCCCGCAAAGGTGCGCCATGCCCAGTGCCTGCTGCGAATCTGCGACACGGTCCCGGCCCCCCTGGCGGCCGGCGAGTGCCTCCAAGCTCCCCGCCGGGTCAACCCTGCCGGTCGCCCGTCCTCCTGTCGCCTGCTGCACCCCTGACGGTGCGTCGTCCGAGTCGTCGATCCCAGGGAGCTCGACGGCCTCTGCCGGAGCGTCCCCCTGGGCGTCGCGCCGTGGGGAGGGTCCCCCAAGCGTCGCTGTCCAACCGTCGTCCGCGTCCACCAGGGTCTCCCAACGGGGTGGTGAGGTCCCCCCCTCCCCCGGCTGTGGGAAGGCGCCCTGGATAGGGAAGCCAGGTGGGCCTTCGTCGAGGTCCGCTCCCCAGTGTGCGAGAAGGGTAAGCGTTCATTCTTTTATTATGAGCAAATACTACTGCTACTAGTAGTAAACAAAGAGTAGTTGCATTGGTTGAAACCATATCATCACCCGTCGATTACCTGTCCTGGCCAGTCTTCTTTTTAATTTCTTATTATTTATCCACCACTGCAACTTTATGTAAGTGATGATCAATAGTTTTGTACATGTCTTGTTCGTATTCACTATTTATATAACTTTGTAAATATATACTTGATAGCAGTTGTACTAGCAATGTGTCATTTATTATGGTTGTACCCTCTGTCTAGCAATTAGCGTTGAAGCTTGCTGCATGCTGACCTACTGCTCGACTCATAATTTTAGCTTGGTTTTATCTCGGCTTGCTTTCTTATTATCTAGTTATTTGTTCTCTTAACGAGTCATCTTGTGAGCGGCTCTATAATATGACCATTCCAAACTCCTTTTTTACTAGTATTATTACTGCATCTTACAAATCGGCCAAACAAACTTGTTATTTAATCTGCGATAACTCATAACTATCTTTGTGCATTATGCGAAAGGAATCTCGAGACAGTTCGATCAACACCTATTATTCGAGTGTCCCTACCCTACCCCATATATAGGGTTAGGGGTTTTGTTGCACTTTGGAGTACGTGGTTGTCAAAACTAACATCTGTTTTGGTGGGAGAAAACTAAAATTGGAGTCTTTTCACAAGCGGTGAGCACCAGGAACAAATCAACACTACTACATAAATGATTTATAGCAATGCCTCCTTTTTTCATTAGGGGCGGCTCACTCACAAGTTGTCGCTACAGTAGTGATGATCGGGACCCACAAGATGTTTATTTCTTTATTTATTTAACTCAGTGACGTTTCAAGCAAATTGCTAGTAAAGTAGATTTAATGTTTGGTACCTCACAAATGATGGTACGACCCCTCCGAAGATGGAAACTTAAGTGGTTTTGTAGGAAAAATAATAGTCGTCAGAGACGTCTGATAAGACTGACGATCTGAAAGAATACACATGCATCTTGACGTACTGAATTAATATTTTCATAAAGACATTCCTAGAGTAGGTGAACTACCTTTCATAAATAAAACATTTGGAAACCTTGAGCGGCCTTACTCCACTAACTGATAGCCAGCATATATATCAATATATGTTACTTCCAAGTAAATCTATCACTTTCAGCCCTGAAAGTGTGGCAGCCGACTTCTGGACCCTTTGGAAGGAGAGTAATGCCAGGGTCTTCAATGGCAAGATCTCTTCGGTTCAGGTGATCATCCGGGACGCGTTGCGAGAAGCTGAAGACTGGAGCAAGGCGGGTTATCTTAGCATTGCGCAGGCCGCGGTGGTTTGGTTGCAAAATTTGGCCAATATGTAATAAAACATTGTAACATCCAGTAGATAGGTTGCTTTCTGCGTTCTCCTTGGGGACGGCTGCTCGCCATCACCAGGAAACGCCTTGTACTAGGCCTATCAGCTACTCCTTCCCTCTTAATGAAATACGAGCGTATATTGCCTGCTCACGAAAAAAAAGATCCGAAAGTGGTGCGCTTTTTTTTTAATCGCCTATGTGAAAGTACCCTGTAATGACAGTAGACAGTTTAACTGCACTTGCATAAAAAATAAACCCATGATGCACTTGGCCCTGACTGCAACGACAAGCCTACTGTATTAGCTAATCTGCAAACTTTTCTCTGCATACGTAGTCAATAGGCGTTGGCACAGTCAGCGCAGGCTTAATCTGCTGACACATCTTCCAAGCAAATCGTGTTCTGGTATTGTAACCTGAAAAGCCATCCATTCCCAGGATTGGCCTAGACCGTGTCAACTGATTCAATGCAGCTTGACAAAATCTTTCAACCGCAGTTCTTACTATCAAATCAGATGTCACCACATTGTTATCTAGAAGATTGACATGATCGATATCATTCAATCAGGTCTTCTTGTAATCCTGACTTATGAATCTGGACTCCGTCTAACTCAAGAAATGCAATAAATAAATCTAAATAATAATAATGAAGTAATTAAGAATATTTCAGGTTGAAGGGATCGTATATATGCAGACAATGGATGAGCTGATAACTGGAGAAGCTGCATCATCTGCTGAATTCAACTGAAATCCCAAGACCCTAGAACAATTCCCATCGGCATATATATCATGAGAGAGAGAGAGAGAAGGAAGAAGTGAGAGAAAGAAGGCATTGCTTACGAAACGAAATATTTCGGGTTGGTTTATTTGTTATATCAGAGAGAATCTTGACCTCTTCAGCTCATTAAAAAACGACACAAATTGTGGTAGCACAAAGATGATATTACGACTGGTTCAGTGACATGCCCCCGGGATCCACGGAGCCGTTTCTGGTGGCGGGTGGCTCTTCGCCTCAGTCGTCGGTACATGAGCTAGCGCAACTCACGCCTCCTCGGAGTAATCAGCCCGATGTCGAGCTTAGTGATATGAGACGCCTACGCCACGAGAGGCCGCTCGACGCCTTGCACGGTTCCTAGATGAGGTGCGGGTCGAGCGGACGCCGCCCTTCATTGTCTCCCCACCGCGACAGAGGCCGGTGCCGGAGTAGACTGGTAGCCGCCCAACTATTGGCTCACATACCGACCTCCCGATGAAGCGCGGTAGTTCTCGAGCAGTGGTTCGGCAAAACGCCGCTGGCCAACCTGGGTTCACCTGCGCCCAAGAGTGTACTTGACACGTTGCGTTCAGGGACTTTATCATCGACCGAGGTGGAGGCCCATGACAATGCAATCCCAGCATTCAACAGGCGCGTGTGGGAGCTCTTCGTCAAATATCCGTAGAGTGCGGTGATGCTCGCACTTTGGTTGTTGCTTTTATGTAATATCGATATAAAGTTCTTCTGCTAGGATGGTCCAGCTATGTCTGTGCATGTTGACCAGTTTTGGCGCTCGTTAGATACGCATTGTATGTTCGTCTGAACTTTTCTTCTTAATACAATGATATACAAATCTTTTGTGCATTCAAGAAAAAAATCATAAGGTTAACAACAACACAGTCAAATGCTAATAAAAATGAAGTCGCATTGTACTAATTTTGGCTGATGGCTACTAGCTAGCTAGCTTAATAAACACTTAATAACCTTTATAACTACCTTCTCCGTTCCAAATTATGTCATTTTGACTTTAGATTTTGCTATATATCTAAATATAAGGTATAGAGTAAATTTTAGAAAGACGTGTGAAGGTACTCTGAATTGGGGTTGTGTAACACCCGGTTTTAAGAAATTTTGGGGTGTGACAGGTTGGACGCTTCGAGAGATTGGATATAAAGTTCGTTAATTAATTTGTTCGGTAGTTTATAGTGTGTGTGAAATGTGAATAATACCAGTTAACCGAACAAACCAATTCTACAAACTAAAATAATTAATATGTATTAACCATACAAACTAAATTGATGAGAGAACAGTTTTTGAATCTATACCTTTTATATAAACAAACCCCACTATAGAATTATCTCAACATGCAAGCTATCCACATAAACAATCCATTAAACTTGTAATTATATCCAACTAGCACATGTAATTATGACAGCTAACTCTTCATCCACTAGCATACATTTAGTTGTTCACATCGACATATCATCAAACCATTGATCAAAATTTATTTTAAGATTATTTCATTTTTATAACTATAAATATAAATAGTTTATTTTTTAAAATTAATCGGAATCCCCGCAGCAACGCGCGGGGTATTCTTCTAGTTTATTTTTGGTTTGTATGATTTTCACCCCAACACTCGTCTTTCTTTTAGCAGAATGTGTCCTGTTGGTGTGGGTTGTCACACGAATCCACCAAAGCAGGCCGAGTTTGTTAGGCCCTTGCTGGGAATCCAGCAAATCGGGCTGGCCCATCGTAGTTAGTTAGGCCCTTTTTTAGAGCTAAAGGGCCCTTAGTGGAAATAAACCAGAGTTATAAACATGAATTATGGTTTTGTAAAATATTAATATTTACAATGTCAAACAAAATGTACTATTAATAAATTTTTCATGACAAATTTAATGACACTAGTTTGATGTTATGGATAAGGGTGCATTTTCTGTAAATTTTGTTAAAAATATAGAATTACGCAACTAAATGTGCCTAGAGTTTATGCATAACGGTTAAGATTTATGGTCCTTTGGAATTGGATCCACATTTTTTAAGCATTAATATAAAACTAACAAACATGTCCATAGGATGCAATTGAACTTACGGTTTATTGCGTGCGTTACTCCTTTCGAACAACTTGTGGCTCAAAAGATCTATATAATTATCATGTCGTTTGTTCTATTTTTCTTAGTACTTGGACTGTGTTCGAAACATGGTCTCATGTTTGTTTTTTTTTTTTTTTTTTTTTTTTTTTTTTTTTTTTTTTTTTTTTTTTTTGGAAGTGAGGTCTCATGTTAGATTTGGATTGTGCTAGCTTTATATTAGAAAACGGTTCTACGTTGAATTTGTATCGAGAATATGTGGACGTTCGAAACGTAGAATTGAATTGTGCTTGGTTTATATAATTAGAAACATGGTTTTAAGTTAAATTTGGATTGAGAATGTGTGGACGACAAGAGTGAGGCTACCCTCAAAAAGAAAAACGATAAGAGTGAGGCGTCAAAGCAAGGCATAGAAGAGCAGAGCTCGGCAGAAGAGGCACAGAGCTCGACAGGTAGAATTTGTTCACAGATGAATGGCTCTGTTCTTCCAATAAAGTACACTCACTCTCCAAGGCTAGCTCATCACAACACATACGGCAGCAACGCTTTGATGCTCGCCGGGAACTCGTCAAACTTGGACTGGTACCACCTCCTGGTGGCGCAGCTCCGTCCGGCGAGGTACGCCGCCGTCCCGGTGGCCACGGCGAGCGCGTACAGCGTCTGCGCGATCATGGCGAACCCGAAGAACCCAACGATCTCGAAGAGGTAGTGCGGGCAGGTGACGAGCCCGAACAGGCCGCCCCGGGGGATCTTGTACCCCTTCTCGCCGCCGTCTCCGGCTCTCAGCCTCGACAGAAGGTAGTGGTGGTAGAAATTGCCGGCGAGCCCGACGCCGAAGACGACCACGCCGGGGTACAGCAGGTCCACGGCGGGGTCCGGGAGTCCCCGGCTCAGGTGCTGCGCGTAGATCATGTTCACCGTGCTGAGTAGGTAGCTGGACGAGATCGTCGCCGCCGTGGCCAGCGGCATGCTCCCGCTGTACCGGTGCACGAACAACACCTCGAGCACCCGCTTGAGGAAGTGCGCGGCGAGCGCAGCGCTGAGGAGCTCGGCGCGCGGGCCCTCCACGGCGCCCGGCACGGCGAAGGACGCCGCCGCGGCGAGCAGCGCCGGCGCGTACGCCAGCAGCATCCCGTCGCGGCTTCTCAAGACTGCGCCGCCTGTGCCGCCGGCGGAGACGACGTGCCAGAACTTGGAGTAGGCCATGTGGTGGCCGCGGAGCTCGGCGAGGCCCGCGTTGGCCATGGACGCCAGCGACACCGCCGACATCGCCGCCACGTACAGCGACGCCGGCGGCGGGTACAGGAACGGGACGAGCCACGACGACGTCGTCGGCATCCTACGACTCCGGATCGATCGGTGCGCCGTGCGCGCGCGCGAGGAGAGCTTGCGTGGCGTGCGGCGGTGGTGGTCTGCTGCTGCGGCGCGAAAGTGCGTGATGTGTGTGGTGGCCTGGTGGACGACGACGCTCGGGGCTGGCCTTGCGCTCGCAGAAGGTGGGTACGGGGTCTACGTGTCGGTGCAGTAGCCGTTGGTACAGTACCTGGTAGGAGGCGGCAGCTGCGTGCACAGGCACAGGCAGAGGGCGAGACGAAGCCACGTGGCAGCCTCCATATAACAGGGAGCATATGCTATGAAAACCAACTAGATATGCAAACTTCTAATCAAACTCACACAATTCTAATCCAATGGTCTCAGACGTCGGTGGGGGCAATTAAACACTTAAACCCTCCCACCAGTCTAATCTTACTCTTTTTTTTCAACTCACCCCCGGCAGCCGCCGGCTCCGTTACTCTCCGTCCTCCTGGTTACGGCGCGATGCGTACGCAACTCCTCTCCCGATCGGCCCCCGCCCCCGTCTCGCGCCTCACCCTCTTCGACTCCCCACGCCGCCCATGGAGACGACGTGGCCAACGAAGACTTCGTCGACGCGCGGCCAGAAGTGCAGCTGCTCCACGGCCTTCCTCTGAACAACGTCGATGCGCCGCTAGACTAGACTCTGCATCGGCATCGATCTATAGCTATGTACGTACCTGCGTCTGATATCATCGAAGCCATGATAATATATGTGCCACGATCGAACGAGGACTGCATCTGATGGTTTTGCATCTTCTGTTCTTCAGAAACATGCACGCAGAACCATCTGATGGTTTTGCTTGTTCTGTTCTTCAGAAACATGCACGCAGATGCAGTAATAGGACGGCCGTGGAGCAGCTGCTCTTATGGCCGCGCGTCACAAAGTCTTCACTGGCCACGTCGTCTCCATGGGACGTTGTGGGGAGTCGAAGATGGCGAGGCGCAAGACGGGGGCGGCGGCATTCAGGAGAGGAGTCGCGAACGTTGATCACGCCGTAACAGGAGGACGGAGTCGGCGGCTGCTGGGGGGTGAGTTGAAAAAAAAAAAGAGTAAGATTGGATTGGTGGGAGGGTTTAAGTGTTTATTGCCCCACCTCCGTCTGAGACCATCAGATTAGAATCGTGTGGGTTTAATTAGAGTTTGCGAAGTTTGCATAACTAGTTGGTTTTCATAAAGATACGCTCTCTATATAATATACTCTGTTCCGTTACCTGAAGAAATGGGATGAGTATAGCATTATTATCATCACAGTACTTGCTTTATTTTTTTCTAATTTTCTTTGAACCAATCAATTAGGATGTATTGTTGTCAAAAAAATCAAATAGGATATATATTTCTGGAATGCATTCATGTTGCCGTATGGTTTTTTTGGGGTTTATTATATAACTAGTAAATATGCCCGTGCGTTAAACGGGAGAAAAGACCGATACATTGTTTTTTCATTCCTAGAATTTCCATTTACAATATAATTTTTCTATTGCCCTCGACACTACACATTTAATTTTCTACCAACCTATATAATTTTGACTGTGGCGTCAACCAAAGGCTTATTTAGTTCCCTCTTCAAAGTAATTACGGCAACAATGGCAAGTATCTGATCACTGAAAGCCTTTTGTGTAGAAGTGCCATGAGCCTTGTCCCAGTGTTCAGACAAAATTCGACATTTACTTCTACTGTATTTGCTTGCGTTGAGCCTTCTAGTTGCCTTATCACCCGATCAGTAGGATTCGAGGAAGGTAGTCTCAGCATCGTTGCCACAATGCATGTCGATGTCGTTGTATTGTTAGAATTTATATGGATATTCCTCTAAAATCCATATGTAGAATTTCTAATAAATCTCAAAGGCCCAATACATGTGTTCCCCTAACGGGCTTTAATGATTAAGCCCATGAGTAAAGGTGGGAGGTACAATATCAATTAAGCACCATATTGCTACTTGATATAGATATAGGGGTCTTCCTCCTCATATATACGTACCGATGCTTCTGGGAATAGACACAACAACAAAGATTACAATTGGGAGTTTCAATTAGAAAATCCTAATGTAGTAAAATAGTGTTTTCCTCTTCTCGCTACTGCGTTGCCGTCGTAGTCTCTCCATCCCGATCGTCAGCGTGCACCGGCGACTGGGAGAGCAGGTCTCCGGAACCCTCGTCTTTGCGATTCTGCACCGGGAGAAGGCGAATAAGGTTTTTGGGAAGCGCTCTTAGCGCGACTGCTCCCAAATCTTCTACGTCGGCAGATCGTCGTCTCGTCGTCATCAAGCTTGCTGGATAGTCTACGGGAGACGCCTAGCTACATCGTCGTCTCGTCGTCATCAAGCTTGCTGGATCGTCTACGGAGACGCCTAGCTACAAGCTCGTGCCATCGTCGTCGGCAAAGACGTCATCTCATCGTCGTCGGGCTTGTGGGATCGTCTACGGGAGACGCCAGCGACAAGCTCACATTGCAATCGTCGTATGCATCTTCACCACCAAGTACTTCTACAATCGGCGGTATAAATATAACTAGTGTACAAGTAGGGTTTACACTAGTTATCATGTTCATGCTATGTGATATCATGATCTGTTCTGCTAGTATATATGATATACTGATCTGTCATGCTAGTGATCTATACATGCTCAATCTAGCTTGTTGTTTTGTCATGATCTATATTCTGATTTTAATCTAGAAATTAATCTGGAAATTGCCTAATTATCCAACAATCCAAAAACCTTATTATAGGCTTTTTCCTGATTTAAGTATGGCTGTTTTCGCTGACGTGCTGAGACTAGAAAAATGTTCTAGTGCACATTTAAAGAGGTGGCGAGTTAAGGCCATGCTCTGGCTAAAGGCTAAAGTGTTCGGATTAGTGTTGGCTCATGTGAGGGAAATATCTCTAGAGAAAATCGAGAAGATTCCGTGAAGACCACACTGTTCTTAGAGGAAGAACAATCCTGAATAATAAACTTTCCAATGCCAAGATAGTAACTACCTTTGAGAAGAAGCAAACTAAAGTAGAGTTGTCTTGCTTCACTTGTGGAGAGCTTGGTCACTTTTCCAAAGGGGAAAGAAGAATGTCAACCTCGTGACTATTAGCAAAGACTTGATGAGGAGTGTGGTAATGTTCCTACCGTACTTTCGTGTTTCGGTCCCCAAGTTGGTGGGTTGATACAAAAAGCTAATATTCACGTGTGTGCTGACATATCTTTGTTTTCTTCTTATCACGGGCTTCAATGTTCCTCTCGTTTTGATAGGGAATTGGTCACATGCTTCGTTCATGGTGTTGGCACGGTAGATCCGAAGTTTACTTCTCAGAAAAAATTGTGCAACTAAAGAACGTGCAAAGCATGTTCCTACTATTCGCAAGAACCTTGTTAGTGCCTCCCTTCTTTTGAGAGATGAGTTTAAGGTGGTACTAGAATCCAATAAAGTTGTAATATCTAAGCATGGACAATTTATTGGTAAAGGCTATGATTGTGGAGGTTTGTTTCGTTTATCTTTAGCAGATTTTTGTAACAAGTCAAGAATCACATTTGTGGCACAATTAATGATAGTTCTAGTGTTTGGCATTCTCGTTTATGTCATGTGAACTTTGGTTTGATGTCACGATTGTCTAGCTTGAACTTAATTCCAGATTTCACTATTGCCAAAGGTTCTAAGTGCCATAGTTGTGTGCAATCTAAGCAACCTCGAAAGCCTCACAAGGCAGCAGAGGAGAGACACTTGGCACCTCTAGAACTCATACATTCTGATCTTTGTGAGATGAATGGTGTGTTGACAAAAGGTGGAAAGAGATATTTCATGACTTTGATTGATGATGCAACTAGATTTTGCTATGTTTACTTGTTGAAAACTAAAGATGAAGCGTTTGACTACTTTAAAATCTATAAGGCTGAAATTGAGAATCAACTAGAGAGAAAAATTAAACGTCTAAGGTCGATCGTAGTGGTGAATATTTTCCTACATCATTTGACGATTTTTGTGCGGAACATGGTATTATTCATGAGAGGACACCTCCCTATTCGCCGAATCAAACGGGATTGCCGAGAGGAAAAATCGCACACCGATCGACTTGGTGAATGCCATGTTAGACACCGCCGGTTTATTTAAAGCATGGTGGGGGAAGCTTTATTGATCGCGAGTCATGACCTCGAATAGAATTCCAAAAACGAAACAAAGAGACAAATCCATATGAGCAATGGGTTGGAAGGAAACCATCACTCTCATACTTGCGCACGTGGGGATGTTTGGCGAAAGTCAATGTTCCAATTTCTAAGAAGCGTAAGCTTGGACCAAAGACTGTGGATTGTGCCTTTCTAGGATATGCTCATCGGAGCATTGCCTATAGATTTTTAGTAGTAAAATCTGAAGTTTCTGATATGTATGTTGATACAATCTTTGAATCACGTGATGCTACATTTTTTGAAAATATATTTCCTATGAAAGATATGTGTAGCAATGCTAAATTTTCTATTGAATTAGCTCCCGATTTTACTACACCTATCGAGCATCCTGTTGAGTCATTTGAACAACCACTTGAAGAAATCCTTGAGGAGGATGACAATGAAGTTCCTGTGAGGAACAAGAGACGAAGGATTGCAAAATCCTTTGGTGATGATTTCATTGTGTACCTTGTGGATGATACTCCCACCTCTATTACAGAGGCATATGCATCTCCCGATGATGATTGGAAAGAAGTCGTTCGGAGTGAGATCGACTCGATTCTTTCTAATGGAACATGGGAGTTATCCGATTTACCATTTGGGTGTAAACCTATTGGTTGCAAATGGGTGTTCAAGAAGAAGCTTAGGCCCGATGGTACTATTGATAAGTACAAACGCTCGGCTTGTGGCTAAGGGTTATACACAAAAGGAAGGTGAAGATTTCTTTGATACTTATTCACCTGTTGCTAGAATGACCACTATTCGAGTACTACTTTCCTTGGCTACCTCATATGGTCTTATCATTCATCAAATGGATGTGAAGACAAACTTTCCTTAATGGAGAGTTAGATGAGGAGATTTACATGGATCACTGATGGACTTGTAGTAAAAGGTGAAGAGCAGAAGGTGTGTAAATTATTGAAATCTTTGTATGGCTTGAAACAAGCACCCAAACAATGGCATGAGAAGTTCGACACCACTTTAACTAGTGCGGGCTTTGCCGTTAATGAGGCTGATAGGTGTGTGTATTATCGACATGGTGGGGGCCAACTGTTATTTTGTGCTTATATGTTGATGATATTCTGATTTTTGGAACAACCATTGATGTGATCAATGAAGTCAAGACTTTCTTGTCTAAAAGTTTTGACATGAAAGATCTAGGAGAGGCTGATGTAATTCTGAACATCAAGCTGATTAAAGAAGAGAGTGGGATTACTTTGTTGCAATCTCACTATGTTGAGAAGCTCTTGAGCCGTTTTGGCTTTATGGATAGCAAGCCTTCTCCAACACCTTATGATCCTAGTGTGACATTGAGAAAGAACAAAAGAATTACTAGAGATCAATTGAGATATTCTCGATAATTGGTTCACTCATGTATCTAGCTAGCGCAAACTGCACCGTACATCTCTTTTGCTGTGAGCAAGTTGAGTAGGTACATGTCCAACCCGGGTGATGATCATTGGCATGCACTTGAAAGGGTCTTGCGTTATCTTAAGGGTACAATGAGTTTTGGGATTCACTATTCTGGGCACCCAGCTGTGCTAGAGGGATATAGTGATGCGAACTGGATTTCTGATATTGATCAAATCTATGCCACTAGTGGGTATGTATTTACTCTTGGAGGTGGTGCAAAGTGTCATGGAGGTCTTGTAAACAGACTATATTGACTAAATCAACCATGGAAGCAGAACTTACGCTTTGGATACAAGATCTCAGAGGCAGAGTGGCTGCGTGAGCTCTTGTCTGACTTGCCGGTGGTTGAAAAACCAATACCGGCTATCCTTATGAACCGTGATAATCAAACAAAGTGATCACTAAAGTGAATAGTGCTAAGGATAATGCGAAGTCAACAAGACACGTTAAAAGACGTTTGAAAACTGTCAGGAAGCTGAGAAACTCGGAGTAATAAGTGTGGCTTATGTCCAAACAAACAAAAACCTGGCAGATCCCTTTACAAGGGAGATGGGTATGAGACCCATGTGAGTTTACAGTAGTAGTAACCCAACCTTTTTGATCGGAGATCCCGTGACTAAGGATCTGGGAAGAACAAGCTATTGGTAAACTGAGGAGAGTATAATAATAACCCTCTCTAAGTGAAGATGCAATACTCTCAATGCAATGAGGCACTGTATGGCAGGTTGGCTAATGCCTTAATATGTTCTATTGGCTTTAACAAGCGAAGATGCTATCCTACAGAGCATTCTTGAATGAACATACCTATATGAGTTTTGACTGTTAAACGTCGCAGTCTATGAGACTTGGGTGGTCTCTAGTAAGCTCATGAAGAGACCAAGGAGTATGACGTATATGCTCCACCCACGGGGAAGGCTACTGGCAACCAGGTACTAGTTTGACTTTGAGTAAAACTCATTCGCACAAAACTTGCAATTTAAGGCGTAGTTCATTGTTCAAGTTGTGAATTGGTCTAACTTAAAGCTCTAGGCAGATGTTCAACTTAACAGTCTCTGCTGAAATACTAGTATATAAACAATAGTGAGAGAGAAGGAAAATGTCTATATTGGGAATTTGAGATCTGGTGGGGGATTGTTAGAATTTATATGGATATTCCCCTAAAATCCATATGTAGAAATTCTAATAAATCTCAAAGGCCCAATACATGTGTTCCCTAATGGGCTTTAATGATTAAGCCCATGAGTAAAGGTGGGAGGTACAATATCAATTAGTACCATATTGCTAGTTGATGTAGATGTAGGGGGTCTTCCTCCACATATATACGTACCGATGCTTCTGGGAATAGACACAACAACAAAGACTACAATTGGGAGTTTCAATTAGAAAATCCTAACGTAGTAAAATAGTGTTTTCCTCTTCTCGCTATTGCGTTGCCGTCGTAGTCTCTCCATCCCGATCGTCAGCGTGCACCGGCGACTGGGAGAGCAGGTCTCCGGAACCCTCGTCTTTGCGATCCTGCACCGGGAGAAGGCGAATAAGGTTTTTGGGAAGCGCTCTTAGCGCGACTGCTCCCAAATCTTCTACGTCAGCAGATCGTCGTCTCGTCGTCATCAAGCTTGCTGGATAGTCTACGGGAGACGCCTAGCTACAAGGTCGTGCCATCGTCGTCTCGTCGTCATCAAGCTTGCTGGATCGTCTACGGGAGACGCCTAGCTACAAGCTCGTGCCATCGTCGTCGGCAGCACGTCATCTCATCGTCGTCAGGCTTGTGGGATCGTCTACGGGAGACGCTCAGCGACAAGCTCACATTGCAATCGTCGTATGCATCTTCACCACCAAGTACTTTTACAATCGGCAGGTATAAATATAACTAGTGTACAAGTAGGGTTTACACTAGTTATCATGTTCATGCTATGTGATATCATGATCTGTTCTGCTAGTATATGCGATATACTGATTTGTCTTGCTAGTATATATGATATACTGATCTGTCATGCTAGTGATCTATACATGCTCAATCTAGCTTGTTGTTTTGTCATGATCTATATTCTGATTTTAATCTAGAAATTAATCTGAAAATTGCCTAATTATCCAACATGTATAGCTGCCTAGAGTGCTGGAGGAGCATGTTGATGGCGAGCACAAAGTCATTGACGAAGCACAAGCCACTTGTCGCCTACTCTTTGCACATGTGGTGTATGCCACCAGACCGGTTGCTGCTCAGCGCTCTCTTTGCCGTGGCTACGGACCCGCCGCTACCGGCGTAGCTCTAGTACTGTTGTCCCATATAGCGGGTTGTCACAGTTGTTGTCAGTCATTCATGAGCATGCCTATGTTGTGCGCCTGTGCTATGCTGATGGTATGTCTCGCCACCGGTGTTGAAGCTCTCTGGGGAACAACAACTAACGTAGATTGTCCGGCCTATGGAAGTCCTCAGTCTCCACATCTGTGGTGGGCCGCGAGCATCGTGCGAAGGCCATTCATGTCATCATTATATAATCGCGGAGGCTATAGGAGCGGACAAGCTTGTGCGCCATGTACATGTTGTGCCCGCTCCTCGCCGTAGTCCGTTGGTGATGCCACCGTCATCTTCCTAGTAGCACACCTCTTGCCGTCGAGGGGCCGCGCGCCCACGTGTGGCTTGCTCGGCTAGTCTCGTCTCCTCCCATCTCGTCGTCGTGGGTCCTACTCGTGACGTCGTCCGCCAAGTGCGAGCGCGAGATCTCGATCCAGTTCAGGTTGACCTCCTGCAAATAGCATCTGCGGATCGGGTCGGATTGCTTGGCCTCCTGTACGTACGTTTACGTGTCGTATTCTCGGGCTGGACCTTGCCCGAATAATTAAGAACCGACTGCCATGATTGATGACGACCGCAGCTAGATGTGGAAATGAACAAACTGCCACTACCGGATCCAGAGGCAAACACAAGGATGCCATCGGAAAAGAAGTTGCCAATGGCAAAGTGGCGTTGCGTTGCCATCGGCAACTTCCCATCGGCAATAAGCTCATCGGAAAACAAATTTTTGCCGATGGCAAAAGTAGATGCCATCGGAAAACTTTTTGCCGATGGCCGTGGCCCCCATCGGCAAACTCTCCACGCCGCCCCTCCCCGCCGTCGGCCGATGGCGGTTTGCCGATGGCCGCGCACGTGGCCATCGGCAAACAGTCTTGTTTTCCGATGGCCACGGCCGTCGGCTTACTTCCTGACGGCGGGTTTGCCGATGGCTGACGCCACGTGGCCATCGGCAAACAGTCTTGTTTTCCGATGGCCACGGCCGTCGGCTTACTTTTTTTTTTGAAAAAGAATTCCCCGATTTTTTTTTCCGATGGCCGTGGCCATCGGCAAACTTAGCCATCGGCAAATCTGGGGTACGCTGGTGTGAATTTCCCCAGGTTTGCCGACGGCCGGCCATCGGCAAACCCGGGGGAATTTTTTTTTTTGCTTTTTTTCCCCGTTTTCTTCCATTTCCAAAGACATTTAATCACGATAATGATATCACAAGCAAGATATACAACATTCATCACATATATTCACAATAATACGCCATTTCAACCATAATATAGCATCAAATCCATATTCATGCATACAAATCCATATCACAAGTCCCAATTCATGCATACAAGTCCAAATGCATCCATACAAGGCCAACATCGGCCAAACATGTCCGACGTGGCACAACAAGGTCCAAAATCAGAATAGAAGGTACCTAGCTCGTGGCGCCGTCCCCTTGGGTCCCCGAGCCCCCCGTAAGCATCCTCCCACGCAGCCAACTCCCCGCGACCGCGGCCGGCCGCCACGAGTACCGCTGCCATGGCCGAGCCGCCGCAGGAGAGGAACCGAGACGGCCCGGCTGCCCCGCGGCGGCCACGAGTACCCCGGCTGCGTGGGGAACCGAGACGGCCCGGCTGCCCCGCGGCGGCCACGAGTACCCCGCGTCGGTGGAGGACCCGGACGAACGGCTGCGTGAGGAGGCTCTGGAAAGGACCCCAACCGGGCTGTGGAGCAGGACCATGTGGAGAAGCACCTGGAGTTGGGTTCGAACCCTCTGACTGTGTCTGCACAAAGACCAAGTGATGGAATTGGTACCTGCAGACTGGCATCATAAGCTAAAGCAATAGGCAATGTAGGGACTCACATGACGAGGTGCAAGAAAAGGCGGCGAAGTGGAGGTACCGGTGGTGGAGCGAAGAAAGAGGGCCGAGGCTCACTCATTCCCATGGCACGCATGTGCCGGGACATCTCGCGACCACGCCGTCGGTAGTGCAGCACAACCGCGGCCACGTGCTCGATAGGCAAGCGCCATCCGCTCGGTTGGCTAGCACCTCTTGGACCGTGGCCTCGCAATATTACACGAGCATGGTTGATTGTATTTGAAGGCAAGGTACATTATTTGTGAAACGGTCGAACGACGAATGAAACTCCACTTACCCGAAGACCCGCGATCCGCCGCGCACCGGCTCGGCCGCGAGGCGCTATGGGGACCCACGGTGCGCCCCTACGCGGTCTTCCTTGCGGATCTCGGTCAGCTGTCCGGGACAGGACGGGTCAATGGCGCCGTGGGCCATATAGAACCGGGCCGTGTCGGCTTCCCCTCCTCTCAACCTCATCACGAGCCGAGGGTCTATGGGCTCGGTGGTGACGTCGTAGGTGTCGCCATGGGCCTCTCGAGCCGCGGCGGCGATTGGTGAGCTTGTCGTACACGACCGGCCGGTGTACTTCTCGGCCCGTCCGAAGAGCCGTACGTGGTGGAGGGCGCTTTTCGCCGGGCCCTTGTGAGCAAGGGCCCACCCCATGTACTCGTTGATGGGCTGCCCGGTGGTGCTCCCTCTCGCGAGGAAAACAAAACATGGTTACAACTTGCTATATAAGAAATCCAGCGCTATAAGAAATGGTTGAACACAAGCATACCCATGTTTCCATGAACTCGTTGAGGTTCTCGCTCCCCGGTGGTGTGAGACCCCGGACCTCGCCATCTCTTCCAAGCGCTCGCCCGACGTGCTCAGTGCTCCACGTACGCCTCCGGCGTTTGCCACCCTCGACAATCTCACGCTGCGGCCGGCGATTTGCCGCACCAGCCCGGAGGTGTCTGCATGACATTCAAGTATTAGATCTTGTAGAGGATGAGTTGAATGAGTCACATAAAGAATCACAACGGATGTTTTCCTACTTATTTACCTGCATGTACTGCTCCTCGGTGAGGCCTCGGTCTCCGCTCACATATCGCCTCCCCGGCCGGGTCTTATCCACCTTCATCCCCCGAAGTTGGCGTAGTAGGAGATGACGGCCCGGGTGTGCGCCTCGTAGAACATGTCCTTGATCCGCAACTCACACACCTTGTCCCGATGCCGGTCCGCCATCTCGGTGTCCCGCCCTCCGCCAACCTATAGTACAACCGCACAATGTGCATCAAACATCATTCCATTGTTTGAGAAAAGTCCAAGAAATGCGTAGTATTGAGATATGCGTTGCGATTGAAAGACTCACCCGTAACCGCTTCTTGATCTTGTCAATGAGGACTTCCCCATGTGCGTCCCCGACGAGGAAGTAGTATGGCCATTTGTCGCACGATCGTCCTCCCATCGATGGTGACCAAGCCAGGGAAGTTTGCCTTAATCACTCGCCCCGGATGCTAGTGACATGGGGCGAACTCTTCCCGGCCGTCACCTTTGCCCACCACGCACATAAACAACAATTGTTAGTATGCGCTTTTAATTCGAAAATGAAATAAGAACAAGTACGTAAATCAACAATGGATACTTACGTCCCGTAGATCACGATCCGGGGCGGTCCTCGTGGCGCGGCAAGTGCTCGGGAGCCTAGCGGGCCCGCGCTGGAAGGGCTTCTTCACGGTGCCTGTGGAAGCCGAGGTGCCTGCAGTCTCCTCCTCCTCCTCTTCGTCGTCGCCACCGCCACCGCCGCCGTCCT
The DNA here is from genome assembly GCA_018135685.1 of Themeda triandra. Classification (NCBI taxonomy): domain Eukaryota; kingdom Viridiplantae; phylum Streptophyta; class Magnoliopsida; order Poales; family Poaceae; genus Themeda; species Themeda triandra. The sequence continues at coordinate 110,400 of JAENPR010000801.1, read as the reverse complement.
CCTCGTCGTCGTCGTCGTCGTCGCCACCGCCACCGGCACAAATGCCTCGTCTCAAACAAACTCATCCCGGGCGCCCTCCGCCTACTCCCACCCCCCGCCGGTCGACGGCTCCACCTCAAGCTCCTCGTCGTCCTCCTCCTCGTGGATGCCGGCCTCCACGTGCTCCTCGTGGTGGCCGGCCTCCACGTGGTCCCGCTGGGGCCCGAGGTGCATGTACTTCGACTGACGCTTTGCCTCGGCGCGACCGTCCTCCGCCGGCATTTTGTCGAGTGCCTCGCAATGACAAAGATTAAAACAGCTTAGTATTAGTAGATTGCAAGTACTTGTAAAGAAAACATAAATGTAAGGTAATATAAATAACAAGATCAATATTACATGGATTAGAAACTATCTCCGCAAACGGCAATATTGTCATGGCGAGCGCCGTCCTCGTCATCAAGATCGTCGTCATCACTATCAATATTGTCGAGCTCTCTTAAGTCCTCATCATTAGGCGCTACATGTTCCCCAACTTCTACATCGCGTCGCAGCTTCCAGGCATCTAGGATTCGTATGTCCTCAGCATCGTGCACCTCATCACCCTCGTTCTCATCGATGTCATTGTTTACTTCCATACTCATCAACGAATCAATGTCTATCTCCAACCTACCTTCTAGCCCATCAGGTTGATAGAACTCATCTGTCCTTGGGTCAAAGTTGTAATCATCATCGTTCGGGACCGCCGCTTTACCGCGTGGCGATACGAACCGCACAAGGCTCCAACCCGCAAGGCGCTTGTCATTCGGGTTTGCCATGGGAGGTAATAAACCCGCTTGGCGTCTCGGTTAGCCACAATATAGACATCGTCTCCTCCATATTTGGAATCCCGTCGGATTTCGACTTGCCCAATCTTAAGGTCCTTTTTTGTGACCAGGGATCGAACCAATGGCATTTGAACATCACAAAGCTTACAATCTAGGAACTTGCCAAAGTCAAGCTCCAATATCTCTTCGACTATGCCGTAATAGTCCTTCCCATCCGTGCCGGAGTCCGAACTCCGTGCACGTGGTTTTTAGGTTGCCCCGTTTCTCTTCGTAGCTTCGTGCGAAAGCGATAGCCATTCACGTCATAAATGTCGAATGACTTGACATGTCGATCAAAGGTTTGGCCCACACATCTCAATGCGTGACTCATTTCCGCATCACAATTAGCCTCGCACGGTTAGGACAGTGGATAGTTAAGTTACTCGCTCATAGGAGCAAAGTGGAATCGAGGTTAGGTAGATAGTTACCTTTTTGCCGAACCAATTGACGAAATCGGGCGTATTATGTCCGAGAAGATGGTCTTTTTCATCCTCGGTAGGAGCCCTCCTACCGTAGCTCCAGTGTTCATTAATAAAGTCCCCGGAGAAACAATAGACAAGAGGGGTCGGATCAATAGGTGGAGGATAGTGGCGACGTATGGAACAAGCTCATCGAGAACTTACTCTTGATAATCAATCGTTTCCTCAAGGTTCAACAACAAGTACATCATGATAGTGTGCCACTCATCATGCCGCAAGTAACGAGGGGTCCCCGCCTCCCCGCTCTTCCGAGATCCCCTCTCGAAAAGGTTGAGAGTGCATGAATTCTCGTCGATGTTGTAACGAGGGATTGGATCTCGTGGCCTCGTAAGTTTCTCGGTATAGTACGCCCGTGTGCATGTGGACACCTCCTCCGAAATGAATGCCTCGCCACGTAAGCCTCAATTTTGGCTTTATTTTTACACTTTTTCGAAGAAGCTTTAGACACCTCTCGATTGGATAGCACCAACGGTGCCGCACGGCCCCCCAACCGTGCCTCCCTTGGTAGGTGCAAAATCATATGCTGCATGGACAGGAAGAAGCCCGGTGGAAATATCATCTCCAACTTGCGAGCAACTTAGGTGCAGCCTCCTCCAGCTCAAGACAAACGTCCCGAGACAACTCCTTAGAACAAAGCCGGCGGAAGAAAAGCTCAACTCGCCAGACGCGCCACACCGGCTCGGGTAGGTATCCCCGGTCATCGCAGAAGGAGCCGCCAATCCAGATGTGGAAGTCATGACTCTTCATCCCTAAGACTTTGCCAAGTCAGCAAGTTCACTCCCCGGCCGATTCGCCGCATACCCATCGGGAACCTTAGCTTCGACAACCACTCCAGTGCTTCCTTCCTATGCGGCCTTTTCAGATGTAATCGGGCCGGGCCCTTCTTCCATATCTTGCCCGGCGGTCTTCATCACTAGATTTGGTCTATCGCAAATTGTTTCAATGTCCAGCCTAGCCTTAACATTGTCCTTTGACTTCTTGCCAATGTCCAGGAGTGTTGCCCAAAGTGCCTCGGCGATATTCTTTTCTGTGTGCATTACATCGGTGTTGTGTGGAAGAAGAAGGTGCTTATAGTAGGGAAGCCTAGTCAAGCCCGATATATGAGTCCACATGTGGTCGATACCATATCCTTTGAAACCACCATTGTCATCAATTTCGAGAGCCTCTATCTGTGCAAGGATGTCACCGGGCTCTTCTCCTTAGGGATGGGGCCGGTGACTTGAACACCTTTCGTGAAGTGCTTTTTATCAAGTCTCAGTGGATCGTCCTCCTTTAGGAATTGACGATGTTTGTCGGAAGAAGAATACTTGCCACCCTTGGCCAGCCAGGTGAACATCACATCTTCCTTGCATGTTGGGCAAGGGAACTTCCCGTGAACACACCACGCGCCGAACAAGCCATACGCCAGAAGTCATGCATTGAGTACCGGTACCACACATGCATCGTGAAGTTCGTCTTCGTAGCTCGGTCATACGTCGCCCCCTCATCCCAAGCTTTACGCAATTCATCCCATACCGGCCGCATGAACACACCCATTTTGTTGCCCGGGTGTCCGGTATTATCGGCCAAGAACACGTTCTTGGGGTCGAACATGACGGGGGAAGATTGAGGGGGATCACAAACACGGGCCAACAAGTGTACGGGGCCGCCATCATTCCAAACGGGTTGAACCCATCTCGTTGCCGCTACACGTACATTTCGAGCCTCCTCGGCCATGCGAGGATTCATGGCATCGAAGTGCTTCCATGCATCACCATCCGCCGGGTGCTGCATCTTGTCACTGTATCTTTTGCCATTCTTGTGCCAAGTCATTTGTTTCGCGGACTCCTCTGTCATGTACTGCCGTTGCAGCCTCGGTAGTACTGGAAGGTGCCGTATGACCATCTCGGGGATCTTAGACTGTTTCTTAATGCCATCACTGCCTTCTACCTCCACGTACCTAGAGGCTTTGCACTCCGGACGCAATGTTGCTGCCTTGTGGTCTCCCTAAAGACACACCCGTTCTTACAAGCTTGGATCGGGTGATAAGGCATCTTGAGTGCACGAAGGAGCTTCGTGACTCGGTCGTGTTTTTCGGCGCAGCAGTGCTCCTCCGGAAGCAGCCCCGCCAACAGCTTGCCAACACGAGATCAAAACCTTCCCGACCGATGCCCAAAGGACGACTTCAACCCTATTAGGCGTGAAATGCCATCCAGCTTAGAAATGCGGGTCTTCTCGTGAAGGGGCTCCTTTGCCGCCTCCATCATGTCATAGTACGCCTTTGCGGTCACCTCCGGATCTTCTTCCTCCACCTCCAATCCTTGAACGGCTTCAAAGTTTTCAAGCAAGTCTCGCCATTCCGGATCTTGATCAAACCCATCGAGGTCCGCCTCACCACCGCCTCCGTAACCCGTTGGGGTTCCCCATGGAGGATCCGGCGGGTATAGTTTGGAACATACCCGTTCGCCCAAATATCATTCCTCATCTGTCGTTGCTCTTTCCTTGTCCGGTTCTTACACTTGCTACAGGGGACAAAACACCCGAATCGCCCCTTTAGAAGCCGGGCCAAATGCCTTCTCCAGAAGTCCCCGGTCCCCTTAACCCATTCATTGGTCTTGTCTTTGAATCCCGTGTACATCCACTCACGGTCAGCCATCCTCTGTCATGCGCCAACGTAAGCGAGTAATAAGACCAACATCTGCATCTACAAGGTGTTCCTACCATCTACTAGGTGAAGGATAGGTCCTAATCCCACCCGAGGATGCGTAGATGAGGTTAGCTTCCATGCTCCGCTACCGTCCGAGACGGAATTTCGGCAGCACCTCCCCGCTGTTCTCCCGATACACGTCCCGACAGGGAGAGTGTGTATCCGGAGAACAACGGGGAGGGGCTGACGAAACTCCGACTCGGACAGGGGCGGAACATGGAAGCTGACCCATCTACACATCCTCGGGCTGTCCAAAAAACGTGGACAATCCGAAAGAGAAACCGTCGCAGATATGCACTGATCCGCATACCAACGACCGCGAATCCCTTTTGGACGGGAGACGCCTAACTCGGTTACGCAATGTACTTACAACAACTATAAGGAAGAGAGGTGAATTATACCTAGGGCCGGCGGCGCAAAGGCGGGTAGGTGCACGAACACGGTCAAGGTCCCTCCGACAAGTCCCGCTTCCGCAAAGCAATAAAGACTTCGGTATTAGTGGAAAATTTCGGCGAACCTCCCTTGCACGGGAGGTTCCAAAACCTCGCAAGAAAACCGCCGGCTCGAAGGCGGCGTCCACATTTGCGGCACGATGGCCCACACAACCACAAACCCAAAGACGAAGGCCGTCAACACACAAACGGCGCGATGGCCGACAACCCTAGAGCTTTACCTTCTCCTCCGGCGACGCGCGGGACGGACGACGTGACGAACGGCGTCGGACGACGTGGACGAACGGCGTCGGGACGATGTGGACGAACGGCGTCGCCGGCGTGGACGGACGGTGGATGAACGGCGGACCTTCTCCGGCTCCTCCTCCTCTCTTCCTCCTCCTTCTCCTTCCTCCTCCCTTCTCTCCTTCCTCTCCTCCTCCTTCTTCCTCCTCCCCTTCTTCTCCTCCTTCTCCTCCTTCTTTTCTTCCTCCTCCCCTTCTCTTCTCCTCCCCTTCCCTTCCCTTCCTCGGCCTCCTTCCCTTCCTCTGCCGAGCGGGAGGCCGACGAGCCTTCCTCCTTCCCTTCCCTTCCTGCACGGCCCGGCGGAGAGGGCGGAGCAGGGCGGAGCGAGGGGAGCAGGGCGGAGCAGGCGACGGCGGCGGGCGACGGGAGGAGCGGGGACGGCGAGCGGGAGCAGCGAGCGGCGGCGCGAACCGGGCGCGCGCGGCGGAGGCGGGCTGGGGATCCCGGCCGCGCCGGAATGTGTGCGCGGAGTAGGGAGAGTGTGGCGGCGGGGGCGGGGCGTGTGGGGCGGCGGAGGAGGCGGGCAAAGGGGATGCGGTGGCGGGGAAGCGCGGCGCCGGAGAGAGCGGTGGCGGCGGGCGGAAATGGCGGCGCGGCGCCCGGGGGTGGCGTCGAGATAGGGTTTGGGGGGTCGGGCGGGCGCCGGGTCTTTTTTATTTTTTTTTGAAACCGACTTTGCCGATGGCCATAGCCATCAGCAAACGCAGCCACGTGGCACCTCGAGACGGCCGAGCCCACCTCGTTTGCCGATGGCCGGCCATCGGCAAATCTGTTTGCCGATGGCTTTCCAAGGCCATCGGCAAACAATCCTTTTTTTTTTCATCCCAATTTTTTCTGGTGTCTTGGTACACCAAATACGATCCACCTATAAAATTTGGGACAATTTTGATCTTTTTAGCTATATTTCGTTAATTTTTTTGTTTTCTTTGAATTTTTCCCGCAACTCAAAATTTGAACTGCAGTACATGAAATAATGCAGACTTTTGATTCGAAAAATGATATTCATGATTCTCGAAGTATGTTGAGGCCGTATCCAGGACCTCGCATGAAATTACGACCCTGTTGGCCTCGTAACATGGGTAGCGACGTGCCGGGAAAGTGTTTTTAAATTCTATAAAATCCAAACGAAGTCCGAAATTGACGAAACTTGACGAGTTGTCTCGCCATCGCATGTGTAGTGTGTGGTAAAAATTTCAAAAAGTTTCGAGCAAGTTGTGACGTCGGATGGTCAAAACCCAGACATCTCCACATGTGATCATCCGTGATCACATGTGGAGATGTCTCGGGTTTTGACCATCCGACGTCACTACTTGCTCGAAACTTTTTGAAATTTTTACCACACACTACACATGCCATGCCCACACAACTCGTCAAGTTGTTAGCTAGCTAGCCTCCGATAAAAAAAAATAACAACAACAGCGGTGGTGCAAACTTTCCGTAGTAAAGAATTTGATTAGCAAGCTCTTTTTATTTCCTCCGTGGCGGTGGCGGTGGCGGTGGCGGTGGCGGTGGCGGTGGCTCCATCGTACTGTCCGGGGACAACTCATGATGTCATTCTTCTTATCTCCCAGAGTATGGCATCCGCCTTAAAATACTATCCTTTCGATCAGAGTATTCTTCCTTGTCATGAATAATTAATGTTCTCCTAGACATTGTTTCTTACTGAAACCATGTTTTCCTCCTCTCTTTTCTTCAATTTTAATTAATTCTAGGCCATCATTTTGCTTAGTTAGAACCTAGGAGTACTCTACAATAGTGCCCTTAGAATATAATTAGTATATATAACCCATCAGTTTCTAGGTTGCAAGTGCGCCCTTAGAATTGCGTATGCTTATAGAGAATTGACTTTCAACTCTAGAATATGAACATAACCCTGTCTTACTTAGTTGAGATTGTGGATGTATGCCAAAATGTCATTCAGCTAATAATCCTTGCTGAGGTGAATTTAGGTGTCCATACTATAAAATGATAAGCATATTCAAAAAAGAAAAAAAAATAAACCAAATTTTTTTTTATTCTTAACTTCCTTCAGTTTTGTCATGTGCGGAATAGTCAATATATTATTATCTCATAGGCCAATCTGATACAAAATTGGTTAATGCGAGTTCTTTTATATCCTAGCGGCCGAGCTTGACCACAACAGTAGGCCAGTCTTATATCTTATACCATATACGTAGTACATAGATAAAGATTAAACACGTTCTACACTAAAGCTCCGCCCCTGATTTGAATAATGACCGGTCAAAGTTTGTAAAACTTGGATTTTTCTTTACACAAAATGTGCTTACCGTATCGAAACAGATGGAGTATTTTCGTCTCACTAAAAGCCGTCTAGTTCATCCCAGATTTTTTATTTTTTCCCCTAGCTTTGGTAGCCCTGCTAATGGGTGAGATTCCAACCCATTTCCAGCCCCTCTCAAATCTAATTAATTATTTTTCATTTCCAACCCACCCCGTTCCAGATTAACTCACACCCGACCCAACCCAACCAAACCCAACCCAATTTATCCGTGGCAAATTCATAGCCTTGCTCGCGATGGTAGGCATGCAGATGCAACGGAACAGCCCACGGACTGTTGGCGGCAGGAACAGCATCCGCCTTCTTCGTTGAACCCGTCGACCGGGTGCTGGTGACGCTGTGCCCGAGGGCGGCTGCTGGCATGCGGCATGGCGGCGTCTCCGTCGTCCAAACTCCAAGCCTCAGCGCGGCTGCTGGGATGCGGCACGACTGTTGGGGAAATCAGGATCACGATCACACGGTCTATAGCGTGGCTAACCTAAGCAATCAACAGAGACATGAATCAAGCGAAGCAAAGCACAGGAACGCAATGAACATTTGGTAACCGCCCGGCTGACCACCAGGAAACGGTGCCGATGGAGAGCTGCCGATGGCCATCAAGCTACAAGGAATGATCACCCTCCAACCTCCATAATCCCTGGCATGAGAAGCTAACTCGAGCCAGGCTTTCCTTAGCCACAGGATGCAAGAAACATCACTTCACTCACCAACACGAGTTGGCTGGCTTATGTTCAACTTACTTATCCCTAGTGTTTTCATCCATCACAACCAAAGCTAATGGTTCACAGCACATAGGAAAACCAGCAATTAGAAAACAGAAACTAAGGTAGGCTACTACTGTGCCCTGGTAGCAAAAGAACTGACTGAGGGCAATCATGCTCAACACACCCTTGGGCCTGACTGGATTATCGAATCGCTTCCTTCAGTGCAGCTCCTGTCCTTCCTCACATCATTGAAGTAGGGGTGCTCCAGGGCCTGCTTCGCAGCGATCCGCTTGACAGGCTCAAACTGCAGCATTTTCTACAGCAGACCAACACAAGTAAGAATATGAATTATGTAATCCCTCACAGATATAACACCCAGTTCTTCTCAGCCACCACTACAATTTTCACTTATTATAGGCTAAGAAGATGCATACATTGCACAAAATTAGGAGTGCTGCAACATCTACATGATTCACTACTGACAGAGTACTGACCTCAAGATCACAACCATCAGCGTCAAGACTGGGTAAAAGAGTGGACACCTTCGTCGGCTTCCACTGGGGAAACTCGTGCCAATTAGGCATCTTGGCCACGCCTGGCCAATTACGCAGCTTGCCCACGCCTGACCACGAGGTGTACAGGGCGTGAGAGAAGGCGACGTGGCGGATCTGGAGCGGGAGGCCGGTGGGAGCGGAGGAGGGGGAGACGAACTGGAGGGGGGCCCGGCTCCGTCCGGCTCTGCTCGCGCCCTTCCCGAGTTTGAACTGGTGTGGGCGCGGTGCGGCCTGGTCCGCCTGGACTCGAACGGCGGAGGCCCGCCAAGACGTCCACGTCAGCAGCTGTGCTCAATGATAAGCGATCCTGTTTGTGTTTTGCTCGTTGATCGTTCATCAGGTGACAGACTAACAGGCGTAGTGACCAGGATTTTGGAGTTGATTGGTTGTTTTGCCGAAAATGCACGTGTGGTTAACTGCTTTGTTATTTTACTCCAACAAACACATCTGGTTCGTTCGGTGTGGGTGAGCTAGAAACGTCGATATGACAGTGCGTGGTCCATGGTGACAGCTACAGCAATGGTCCATGCTTATTTGCTCTTGCAGTAGTACGTTGCAGGTCCACTGGTGGCCTGCGGGTGAGTTGTGCAGTCTCACTATTGTTAGTAGTACGAGACATGACCAGACCAATAAGTAGTCTGCACATATTCGCTTGTCTTATTTATAGCTTATTTTTCTTATTAAATTAGCTGAAACCAGATGGCTTCATGTCTATCGATCTTAGACCTTGTTTGAGAGTTGCTGTATCGGTCCTAAATTAAATATACATCTCACTTCTTTATAAGCTACTTCTTTAAAATTTAACGAGGGATATAAGAATAGTATCAACATTTGTTAATAATAATATTCTATACTTAATCTATTGACACTCATTATTCATCATAAATAACAGTTCCTCAAATCTCACTTGCAAATAGTGGGTTTTAAGAATCTTGGTAAAATGATTTGGCAAGTTCTAAATTAAAGCATCTCCAACAGCTTCCTCAAATCTAACTTCGCTAAATAAAAAAAAGAGGAAGGCCCACCAAATTCTGTTGATGACCGGTACATCTCCCCTCCCCATCGCGCGACCCCGTCTCCCATCGCGGCAAGGCCATCGCGCCGTCATCCTCCGCGACTTCCCCTCCGCCTCCCCTCACGCCGCCGCACAAGGATCGCCGTGCCCTTGTCCTCCTCCCGTCGCGCAGCTCAGCAACTACGTGAAGACTCCATGGGCGGTTGAAGGAAGACCTCATTGAACACTTGTGGAACAATCATCCAGATTTATACTCGTACAATATTTGAATTCCTTCTTTATATAGTTTATTGAAAGAACACTTTTGTATTATCTATATATTTGTATTTTGTCAAGTGAACCATTTCAATTTTATAGTCAATATATGAATGACACTTTACTTTTTGTTTTATTCTTGATCGTTCTCATTTGTGCATGAGACTGTACATCGATGATGATGGCGACATACTGATTCTGGCACAAACCTGCTGCTGCTGCTGTGCACCGAGACTGTACATCGATGATGACGGCGAAGGTGTGCACTGAGATGGCCGACAAACCTGCTGCTGCTGCTGTAGCGCGGGGAAACCGAGTAGCGCGCGGGAGGGGGCGATGCGGAGGCGAGTTCGCGTGCGCAATGATGCGCGCGCGCTCGAATTTGCCAAGTCAAGATTTTTGCCAACTCGGTTTGAGAATCAAGTTGGAGAAGGATTTTTCCTTGTTTTCCAAATTTTGAAGGATGCAAAGTGAAATGAGGAACTGTTGGAGATGCTCCAAAAGTTGATTCATTTTAGGATGAATGAAGTAACAAATACACTTTTTTACTATTATATTTTCTTTTTTCAACAATAAGTAATTTTTAAGTCATGGAGCACCTGGTGGCACCAATAATTTTTTTATGTTCAATTGTGTAGTTATTATACATTCGAACAAATTTCAAACAAACATCCAATTGTTTTTATAAGAATAGTGATCCCTTGAACGGTTGAACCATTCTAAAAGGGTATTTATGTTTGGATGGAGCGGTACGATAGTGCATCGCCAATTCTACCATAGATAGATGATAGTAGAACTCACACCGACAAGTGTGGCTGACAGAAATGGCAATGCACCGCTAGCCGCTACGTGCGGTCGAGAGAGCGATCGATTTGGCAATTTGCCATTAGTACGCACGAGAGACCTCTCATCTTACTTACCATGGGCTCGTGCTACAAGAAAAATTTAGGGTCTTACTGCCGATCGAACGTTCTCTAATAGAACGGTCATCGCTACAGGGCCCGGCCCATCTCCCCTTTCGCGACGCGCACACACCGTTCAGCTCGCGGCTTGCAAACACCGTTCCGTGCACACCCTGCGCGCCCAAAATACCACGCACACGCACGGATCGCCCCCATCTCCGCGCAGGCAACAACACGGACGACAGATCAACGGGATGGCCGATCACCCCTCCTGAAACAAAATAGAAAAAAAAGTGAAACAAAAAGAAACAATAGAAAAATACAACCAAAAATAAATTGAAAAACACCATAGAAACAACATTAAAAACACAAACATTACAAACCAAAGAACTGAGAAACAAAAAGGGTTGAGAAACATCTGAAACAAAAGAAATGAAACAAAATAAGAGACAAAACTGAAACAAAAGATGAACTGAAAAAGAAACAACAAAGAAATGAGAAACAAAAGGGTTGAGAAACATGTGAAACAAAATAAGAGACAAAACTGAAACAAATGATGAACTGAAAAAGAAACAACAAAAGAACTGAGGGGGCAGCCAGGGATCTTAGAGTCAGTTTGAAACAACAAAGAACTGAAAAAATGAAACAAACTAAAAACAAATATTGAAACAACATGAAAATTGGATTTGAAACAAAGTAAAAGAGCAATTTAAAACAAAAAAATGAGATAAAAAAAGGGAAAAGAAATGAAACAGTTTAAAATCAGGAATTGAAACATTATTAAAATGGATTTGAAACACACAAAAAAGCGAGAAAAGCAAATTTGAACTAAAAGAAACAGATGTCACAGTGAAAAAGCGAGGAGGAGGAGGACACACCACGGGCGGCGCCGCGTTGTACTGCTGCTCCGGCGCCACGGGCGGTGTGGAGGCCGGTGTCACAGTGGGTGTGGAGGCAGGAGCAGATGTCAATGTACTGCTGCTCCGGCACCACGGGCGGTGCCGCCCTTGCAGCCGGCCGCCGCCGCGAGCGGGTGGTGGAGGAGGCAGACTGGGCTTGACGGCGGCGCCATGGGCGCAGGGGCCAGCAGCTGCGAGCAGTAGCGCGCGCCTGCCCGCGGCGTCGAACGCCGAGGCGGCCCCAGCTGACATCTGCAGGTGGTGGCGATGGTGATGGTAGTGGAGCGTCAGGTGTCCCTGCCCCTTCCCCTGCGCGCCGGCGGCAGCAGCATCCCCGACGAGGGCGGAGAGGTCGAGCAGCGGGTGGCCGTGTCCCCACGCGACGGCGGCGGCGGCGTTGCCGGCCATGGTGCAGAGCTCGAGGCGGGCCGCCCCCCTCCCCGCGGGGCTGGGCGGATGGAGGCTCCCGCATCGTGCTCAGGGCCGCTCGCGGCCATGGCGGGCAGGTGAGGCGTCGATCCGGCGGTGGGGAGGGGAGAGGGCGCCGACGATTTCAATGGGCTGGAGATCGGGAGTAGTTGAGACTGGGGACTAGTTGAGAGAGATGGGGAACGAGGGAGATGACGGGTGGAGTAGACGAGAACGGCGATACACACGAGGCGACCGTCCCTCACCGCTCGCGCGTTTGACTGCCCCAGCTGTTGGGCCCGTACTCGGCCCACGAAGGCCGTTCGATGCGTCGAACGTCCTAACACAAGCATTACCGACAAATTTAAGTAAACTACTCCTCCTGTCCGCACATGGAAGCCTTCAACACCGGGCCACGTGCGCGCCCAGCCTGGCAGCACGGGAAGCCACGAACGCGACGCGTGGGGGCATGCGGGATCGGGCCCCTCCTCCACTCCTCCGTTGGAACGGCGTCTGCTGACGCCGTCAGCGCAACGTCACGGCGACACGGTCACTTCTTATTTCGGTTTCGCCGTTTCGGGGACAGTGGCGAGCGGCTGAGGGGGTGACCGCAAGATGGTATAAGTGGCCCGAGTTCAAAAAAAAAAAAAGATTGTATAAGTGACCCACTATTAAATTAATGTACATATTTAAATCTAAAATTCTCGCAAAAAAAAAGTTAAATCTAAGTTGCCAAGAGTTCTCATATAAAATGGATAAAATATTTTAGGTAACACCCATTTTCAATTCTTTAGCAGTTTAGTTATAGTGTAATGTAATATAATAAAATATATATAGATAGACAACTTTTTTTTGAAACCATATAGATAGGCAACGTTACAGGTGGGTGTTAAAGATGGTTTCATCCCTTTATAGCTAAAGAAAACTAGTAAAGGCCTGATGATTTAACATCCAAAAAAGCTTTTGATTTTTTGTAATATTGGGGCATAAGGGAACCTAACAAATAATCTAGAGCTCTTGAGAGTATTTGTAGGTGCTTAAACAATAGAGTTGTACCTATAGAAATGAGAAAATATTTAAAAAAATCTAGAAATGTTCAAAAACTTTATAGATGTGTAAATATGTTTCAAACCTTTTCAAAATAAAAACATGAGATGCAACCAACATGGATGAAACATATGCGAACTAATACTGAATACATTCATGTTGATTACATCTTGTGATTTTTTTCGAAGAGTTCTCAAAACATGTTTAAACATCGACTAGCATGTTTTGGGTTTTTTTTTTATAAAAAACTATACAAGTTTCAATATTTTCCTAGATCTGAGCATATTTTTTATGAACTCCAATATTTTATTTGGATTTCTTATCTCTCAATGTATCTCTTGGATTAGAAACGTAGAAGCATTTTGCTTGGTTTAAAAACAATGTTCACTATTTTTTTAACCAGTATTTTAGGTCAGCTCAAACTCGCATGCAAACAGACACCATCGCGGCGCCTTTGTAGGCTGCTAACGAGCCGACTTTACACACACTGCCGTTGGGCCAGGCAGAGCAAGAGGCCACTGGTCAGCTGGCCTGCCGCTGCACATAGCTGGTGGCGGGCACTGCGACGAGAGATAAGATGAGGGCCAGATCATGAGTATTGGAAAAAGGCTTAGATCTATGATAATATAACTTTTAAGGACCTTTTAAGGCCAGATCATGATGGATTTCCGGCGGAATTCTATCAGGTATTTTGGGGGGTAATCAAGGATGTTCTTCTACCTCTCTTTGCTGATCTACATAGAGAGGCTCTTGATTTATACAGTCTGAATTTTGGGATTATTACTCTAATTCCAAAAATCCACAATGCTACCAAAATTCAGCAATATAGACCAATTTATGTTCTCAATGTAAGTTTTAAAATATTTACAAAAGTGGGCACAAATAGGCTCAACAAGGTAGCAAAAACAGTGGTGAGTCCATTGTAGACCGCTTTTATGCCTGGAAGGAACATCATGGAAGGAGTCGTTATCCTACATGAAACCATCCATGAGTTGCATACTAAAAAAGAGATGGCATCATTTTCAAAAGGCCTATGATAAGGTTAAGTGGTCTTTTATACAACAAACTTTGCGTATGAAAGGCTTCTCTTCCAAATGGTGCAGGTGGGTAGAAAGTATGGTCACGGGAGGAAGTGTGGGGATTAAAGTCAACGACGATGTCGGCCCCTACTTCCAAACCAAACGTGGACTAAGACAGGAGACCCTATGTCACCTATCTTATTTAACATCATTGCGGATATGTTAGCTCTTCTTATTAATAGAGCAAAAAACGATGGTTAAATAAGAGGAGTTGTCCCCCATCTTATTGATGATGGTCTCGTCAATTTTACAACATGCACATGACACCATTATCTTTATTGATCATGACCCGGAGCAAACAAAGAATCTAAAACTTTTGCTATGCGTCTTTGAACAATTGTCTAGGCTTAAGATCAACTTCCATAAGAGTGAGATCTTCTGCTATGGTACAGCTAAATAGATTGAATCTTATTATACTACTCTCTTTGGATGTAATGCAGGTGAGTATCCCTTTAGGTATTTAGGGATCTCTATACACCATAGACAACTCCTGAATTCTGAATGGAGAAAGGTTGAAGAACGGTTTCAACAAAAACTCTGTTGCTGTAAAGCAAAATACTTGTCCTATGGAGGAAAACTTGTCCTACTTAGTTCTGTTTTAAGCAGCCTACCCATGTTTATGATGTTCTTCTTTGAAATTCCCAAGGGAGTCTTAAAGAAACTTGATCAGTTCAGGTCAAGATTCTTCTACAAGGATCCTCGGATAAACATAAGTATAGACTTGCCATATGGTACATCCTGTGTCGTCCTAAGGACCAAGGGGTCTAGATATTCTAGATTTAGAATTACAAAACAAATGCCTGCTAGCCAAATGGTAGGTTAATTTGCTCAACACAGATGGCATGTGGCAGTCGTTGTTAAGAAATAAATACCTGAGATCTAAATCGCATACTCAAGTGACAGCCAAACCTAATTACTCCCATTTTTGGAGAGGCCTCATGCATATCAAAGATGAGGTGGTGGCTAATGGTTCCTTCCATATTAAAGATGGGACCAGTATGAGGTTCTGGGATAATACATGGGTAGGAGATAAGCCTCTAAAAGTAAATTATCCTGCTTTGTACAATATAGTGAGTGATCCCCACGCAACTGTATCCAAAGTAATGGCTACAAGCCCTCTTAACATCTCTTTTAGGAGAGCTTTGGTGGATAATAAACTTATAAGGTGGCTTAATCTAGTAGCAAGGCTATCAAATGTCGAATTGGTGGAAGGCTCATTATTTTAAATGGAGCTTAATTAAATCCGGGTTATTTTCTCGTTCGCTCAATGTATCTCCACCTCATTGATGCACAACCACCTTTTCGTCATAAGATGATTTGGAAGATAGAAATTCCTCTAAAAATTAAAATCTTTCTTTGGTTCCTACAAAGAGGTGTCACCTTAACAAAAGACAACCTCGCTAGGAAAAACTGGATAGGGAGCCGAAATGTATATACTTTGCAATAGGAATAAGACCATCCAACACTTATTCCTTGATTGCCCCCGTGCAAAAATGATGTGGAGGATTATCTTCTTTGCTACTAGTTTGAACCAACCGAGATCTATCAGCCATATGTTTGGTAATCGGCTTATAAATCAACATAAGAGGGCCAAAGATTTGATCTAGTTTGGGGTGGCTACCTTATGCTTGGGCTATCTCATGCGTTGCCGGAATGATGTTATATGTAACAAAATTAAAACTAACTATATAATGCAGGTTATTCTCAGGGGAGCGTATTGGTTACGCTTTTGGGCTCAGCTGCAGCGTGAAGAGCAAGCCAATGACACCCTCTCCACGATGAGCAAGAAATTAGAGATGATTGCTTTAAAGATTTCAAATAGAGGGTGGAAGCAGCTATACTGTTTGCTTTAGTGTCCTAGTCTATGTTTAAGACTATAACTTTCTTTTCTGATTAGACTCCACGAGCTTGTAATAATTGGCTGTGTACATACAAGGATGTAGAGGACAGATATTGTTATCCTTTATTAAAAAAAAGAATTATGAAAAAAGACACCATGAGTATTGGAAAAGCTTGATAAGCTGAGTTGCTTATAACAAAGTCCATATAGTCAACTACTCCATTCTAAACCATTCTCCGTATCAAATCAAATGCATTGTCATATGTGTGTGTTTTTTTTTGACAACTGCATATATTATATATTAAAGCAGCTAAGTTACATAAATGTCTTCAAAGGAAGACATGATTACATTGTGGTCCTGTGACCTGAATAAAAGACAGCAACGTCGACTAAGCCGTGGTGAAGAACGTTTCTGCCAGTGAGGGGTATTCGCAGGGGCGTCAATGACGCGTGCACCCGGATGGACTGACCGCGTGTTGCAACGGTAAAGAGTGGGTCGGTTGAGCCCTCGAAGAAGAAACATTCCGACAACCGAAGGATGATGTTGATATCGTTGCCAGAGGTAGAAGAAGCTCGAACCGTAAACCCAGGTGGAAGCAGAGTCGTCGAACCAGCGCCAGAGAAGTAGCTGTCAACCGAGGAAGCCAGGACCGCAGGCTGCGAGGCAGAAACGTAGAAGTGTGACAGAGTGATACGATGAGAAGCATCGATACTGCCTCGGCCACTCAGAGGCCCATAAAACAACACGTAAAAGGCCTACACTACTACATAATAAATAACATTAACTCTTATAATTGGCAGTTGTCCCTAGCTCATTTGAAGTGTACACGTCGCCTTAAATTCTCCTATTGGTCCATGTCAGCGCCATGTCACCTTCAGCTTGTTTCATTGGTCCACCTCAGCCGGAGCAACTCCAATATAATTAGCCCTCCCCACTCGCCTGGCAAAAAAAAAATGAGAAACTTCTCTCGATCTCTCGGTCACACCGCCTCCACCTACGTCCCTCCCGAAATCGCGCCGGCGCCTTCACCTCCGCTGAGCGGGCAGCGCGGCACGGCGGCGCAGCGCCGGCGGCCCCCTCCGCTCTCTCTTTCTCCCTCTCCCTCCCTCCATCTCGATCTACTGAACCATGGTGCAGCGCAGCGCGACCAATGGACGTGCTCACGGCACGGGTGGCCCACGGCGGGAGGACGGCGCGGCGCGGCACGGCGGGCGCCGCGGGAGGGCGGCCAGGCTGGGCGGCGCGGCTGGGGCGAGCCGGCGGCGTGGGCCGGATCTGCCGCCACCTCGGCGCGGGGCGGCGCTCCCCCCCCCCCCTCCTCCGGCCTCCTCTCCGCTTTGACTTGCAGCACAGCCATTCAACTCCCTCGAAGGTGAGCTCCCCGATGTCCTAGGGTTAGGGTTAACCCTGGTTTTTTTGTCCGATTTTGTGCTCCTTGATCAAATCGACACATTTATGGTCTAATTTCATGTTTTAGTTCAAATCCTTTGCAGGCCCTTGATTTGGTGCACTGTGCTGCAGCGGTCCTTAGAGTGGGCGATTTAGGTAAGCAAGAGCATTCCTTAGTCCAAATTTTTACTATTCTTGCCACACATTATTTTACCTCATGGATGATGGTGCGGCAATAAGATTTCGCTTCACCCATTGGAGTGATTGTGTACTCTCCTATCATATTTTTTTCCTATACTCAACGAATCTCTATGCTCCCATTTAGTATTGTATATACCTTGATCATAAAGGATTGCTTTTTCATTAACGGTAGTACTATTCCAAGCTTGCTTAGTTCACTGTTTTTCTGTACTGTCGGTTGCCGCTTTCTGTTTACAGCAGATGAAGAGATCGAAGAGAGTTTCTAGCCTGCCAAATTCGTTCTTGCTCCTGCCCTCCTTAGGTGAGCAGTTTGCTTTGTTCCCTATCAGCAAGTTTGCAGTGCTAAATTTATAGCTAATGAATCTGACTGAAATCAAAGGTTACAAAAACTACGAACTGCATATGCAGCTATTTTATTCGAGTTGAGGCTAAACTGGTGATTTTATTCTTGCTTGCATTCTAAAGTTAACATTTTTTTTTTATCATGGGTGTCATTATTGGCTACCTGCTACAATAGTGGTCCACTCTTTATTTTATATATACATATGTTTTGTTCTACCGTTCACAAATATTTATCCTTGGTTTACCAAATATAGCACTTCGGCTCACATCTACTCTCTATTACAAGTATGAAATGAAATGGAAATCCAATATATATCATATATATCATAACAGTTTTGATGTAATACAACCCTTCAACCATGCCATTTAGTGTTTCAGGACACATGAAAATATTTTCAGATTTGATTAATAATCTTAGTAGATTGAAAGATCGTTAGAACTATCTAAGACTGCTCAAATATCCATGCACATGATACTATTTTAGAATCCATCCTGCTTCAATTGATAGATGCATCCTGCTTCTATTCCATGTCAGTCATGATTTATAGAAAGTTTTCATACCATTTAAGCCTTACTACAGTTAACCTCTGTACAAAATGGTTTTAGTTATTTGTCTTTGTTTCAGGTGCGAGAGTTGGGTGACAAGAAATGCAATTAGGATGTACATGTTTCTATGTGATTTGGTAATTCCACTTGGAGCCTCTCCCTATTTGTACATATTTCTGTGAGCCTTTTAGACAATGCAATAATCCCCTACAATCTTCATAGATGGACCTTTAGTCAATGGTTGATGTCAGTTTTCACTATTTGTAGCCATGTCATGGGACATTATCTTTCTGCACTCACGTCCACAAAAATATTGTTGCGAATTAGTCCATCTCAGCCGATAGATATAGAAACTGTTGCTTTATCCCAAAGGACACTTTGTTGAAATGGGTCCTCCTCTTCACTGATGTTATGGCAGTGAAGTCATTGATTTCATGTTTCATGTTATTATCGACTTTGTTGTCAAAGGACCATGTAAATTATGTTTTGTGTAAAAAAAATGGTTGTAAAGAAATGGCATATCTATGGAAAACATAATCTGTGCTAAAAAAATTCTTGGATTACTTCATCTTATGTCTTCCAATTAAAATTTGTAGTTATTTGTTTTGTGGTGATTGACAGGAAATCTTTTTCGTCGTTGTTACACCTTGGATACATGGGTCAGTGATAGTATGTCGTAATCAGTGATAGTATGTTGCTTTTACCCATGTCGTATTGGTTACTCACATGCTTAGCATTTTCGTTTGTATGTTGAAAGATGGCCCTGATGGCTCATTGAAATATTTCAGTCATATATTTATGGTTGTTGCAGCTACTTGCTACTAACAACTGCATGTGTAGTCCTGCTTTTAATCTTCTTTGTGTCCCAACTTATTATTGATTGAGTTCAAGAGCTTTATTGACTGCATAATCTTCTCTGCTTTTAATTCTAACCATAAGACAAAGGATTTCAAATTTGTAGTAGAAAACGTTTCTACAATTTTCTGAATATGTTCACTAAAAATGTTGTTTCTTCAGGGCAACAACTGAGAAGGCCATAAGGCTGCTAAGTGGAAGGGAGTAAGAGCTTTCAACTCTCATGGGAGGTCATATTCCCTTTGTTCCTACAAAGCAATATCCAAGGTATCAAAGTTACCAACAGCCAGCATAGCAGCCCCCATCATAACAGGTAACCATGTCTCTCAAGGCCCTACCACACCATTTGTTAATTAATATGTGCAATTGTGTGCCACTAAGCTGTCTTCTTTCTTGCTTTGCAGTAGGAGTAATAATGGTCCGAGAGGATTGTTTGCAAACTACTTCTAATGTAATTACGACAGCATCTTTAGTGCATCAACATAACAATCTCTTTACTTACGCACTGCTACATGTATGTTCCACAGAGTATGTTCGATTATGTAGAGTGAAACAGTACCACCTATGACCAGCTCAATGCACGAATACACATTTGCATGTACAAATTCTGTGGCACCACACGTAATGTATGCCTGTGCTTCAACACTCCTGATGAAGACCATATGTATATATTCTTATTCACTGAACATCTTTACCTACATATATCTAAATATATATTTGCCTTTTACTCTTAGCTAGCTTCTCATATAATTTCACTGTGCCACACCTATATTGTTTATCATCACGCGCGCAGGGGCGCGCGCTTTCTACTAGTAAAAAAGATTACTAGGAAGATGAAGCTTCGTTGCTAAGATATGTGGTGGGCCCCAAGTCATGGTTGTGGATGAGGACCAAGGACCTGGCACACATAGACTCACTGCATGACCAGCACGTCGGCATGGAGACCACACAGAGGCAGAGTTGATGACCGCACGCTTGGAGCCGGAGATCTGGAACGCGCGCGATGGAGCCTCCGTTGACGACGTCCCCCGCGGTGCTTGTGGGCGCTGTGTCGGGGGAGGCCTGATGGCCGCCGTGGAGCGGCTCTCCCTTGATGTAGCTTGCGTCGACCATCATCAGAGTCCTCCCGCCGCCGCCGCCGCCATCACCGGTGCTCACGCTCGCCCTCGCGATAGAACAAGGGGGTGTCGGTGAATGCGCACCGACGGCGATGTCGGAGTGTTGTGCCCCATCACCGCGAGGCCCGGGCACGTGGATGCCGGCAAGGACGAGGAGGAGGAGGATCTTGGTCCCCTCATCAACTGCAGCTTTCTCCATGGCTTCAACTTCGTAGCTAGATTTAATGGCCATCTAGGCCCTTACTCCCTCCGTCCCAAAAGGATGACGTTATGGGAAACGTCTTGAGTCAAACTTTCTCAACTTTGACTAAGTTTGTAGAAAATACGTGAAATATTTATATTTTTAAATAAATTTATTAAAAAACTAGATTTAAAGATCTTTCCGATCATACTAATTACTTGGTATAAACATTTATATGTTTTAATAGAAAATTGCCCTCATTTTTTAAAATGTTAACTTCTCGGGAAGCGAGAATGACATCTATTTTGGGACGGAGGGAGTATTTGGCTAGGGAATATCACAAGAAGGAGGAGGAAAACTTTTTTTTTTGCAGAATATGGCTGCAGGTGCAGCCTAATGATTAGGGTGATTATAATTTCCTGTAATAGAGTCTCCTTGATAACACTAAATTTGGTTCAAGAACGAGTGAAAACACTTTCACTTTATTTTGATAAGAATATGTGTTCTTGTTTCACACAGTAGACATGCTTTGAACCTTGGAACCTTTATACAAAGTGAACCTTAATGCCATTTGCTTAAGCCAACATTATTGTTGGAGTATTTTCCTAACTATTTCTTTTGATAATATCCAGTTAATGAATTCTTTGACTCTTAATATGTGCAAACCACTCTTCAGCATTACGGATCCCTCAAACTTGTGTAGGTGCGTATGTTTGACACTATGATATATCATCTTTTAAGTTGTTGAAATATGATCTGTCCTATGAAAAGCTCAGCGATCAGTGATAGGATAAGCTCTTTGAATCCTGGTGGCTTTTCACTGATTATTCTTACTAACTGAGTGTGTGACCTTCTAACTAAATGTATATGTATGCCTCGTCATTTGGTAAACATAGCCTCATTTGTGTAGGATAATACCTCTGATTTAAGTTCCCCTGGTGAGAGTTCTACATAGCTGTGCACAATCTCCATTTTCAATAAACTAGACTTTTCTCACTCCTCTGCAAATTAACCTTCCCAAGATACATATTTATACACCTTTGTTCGTCCTATAATTCAGCATGCTCTCTAACTTTCAAAGTTTGGCCATACATATCTTTGTTCTCTTTCTCTCCCAAGATTCATCATACTAAAATCATACCGCTAGATTTACCTTCTGAAAACCAAAAAAATATTTTTTTTCATGGACGTGCCTGAATACTACTTGATCTGCATTCTGAAAAAAAAACTTTTGTTCATGGACGTGCCTGAAATTCTTTCACAAGTGCATTCAAGTGTAGTAGCCAAAGATTCATTACTCATCAGTACTGTAGAACTGTAAAAGCCAAGATGTAGTTTCTTAGGTAAATGTCACAGTGTGACCTTAACAATAGGGAATTAAGCGCAGTTGAATAAATAATGCAAACTGAGATAATCAAGCTGCCTGGTGTTCTATGTTCAATTGTTGCTGCGTTTTTTGGGTCTTTTGCGATCTCGCCCTATTTTGGGACTCAATGACTCGTTTGCCCCGTTTTTTAACTTTACTTTCGTTTCTTTTGTTTTTCGAAAACGAAGTCGCCGTTTGCCCCTATTTTGAAATTTCGTTGGCTGCTGTTAGAAAATGGCCTAAAAATAAAAACAGAAAAACAAAAGAAATGGAAAAAAGACCAAAGTACCCCTTCTCTATTTTCTACCCACCGACCGGCCATATCCTTTCCTGTCCGGTTGGCCTTCTTCTTGTTCCAAACTCCCGGCGGCGCATCGCATCGGTTCAGCGGGAGGGCGAGCAGGCAGCGCTCCTTCCCGGCATGACGGAGGTCCATCCTGCTGCCGCTCCACCAGGCCTGGAGGAGCCGGCGCGGCCGCCCCAAGGTGCAGATCGGCCTTCGCCCCCGCCCACTGCTCCAGATCGGCCGCCGCCCCTGCTCCCCGGTGCAGATCGGCCGGTGGCACTGGCAGCGATGGCTTCCGCAGATCCGGTGGTGGCTGCTCCTCCTTCACCACCGTGGACGGCGCCTTCTCCTTCCTGACCTGCGGCGGCTCGGCTCCACTCGGCTTCCCCGACGCGATTGCTGCCCCGGCGATCCACACTGACGGCACCGAGCGGCATTCTCAGCGGAGGCGCATCCTGCCTGCATGCGCGGTGTCCCCTAAGGGGCGAAGCCTACACCACGCGAGCTGCATCTCCAGGCGGCGGTGCCGAGTGCCCACACGAGCAGCGACACATCACGCTCCACAAGGAGGGCATCGTTCCGGTCAACACTGATGGCGACAGCAGATCTCCGGCTTCCTCAGCCAACGAATTTTGCCACGATAGTTCGTCCCTCAATTTCTTAAGGCATTTCTTGGTCGAGTTTTTTCTTTCTGAATTCCCAGTGCTTCGTCTCTCTGTCTCTTAGTGCATTTTGTGATGGAAATTGTTCCCAAGAAATGCTTTGTTGCTCACGGCTGCACAAATGTGAATCAGTTGTGATCGAGAAATATTATGCAAATATTATATGTATATATTGTGTAAATATTATGCCAAATTTGAATTTAAAGAAAAAATATATATTGTCATTTGTTCAAGACAAGTGCAAAGTAAATCTGCCAAAAAAACAAGGGCAAATGAAAATTAACACTAGTATTCATGTTGAGGGCATTGTAGTCTTTTTATCCTTGACTTAAACGGCGTTAACTCCACTTCACGGATTAGGGGCAACCAGTGGTTTCGTTTTCGAAAAACAGGGGCAAACGAGCAAAGTTAAAAAAACGGGGGCAAACGAGTAATTGAGTTCCAGAATAAGGGCAGTAGCACAAAAACCCCTTTTTCCTGAATGTTTATGTAGGATGACAATTCACTATTGGAAGCTCTTGTTGATTGGGTATGGTTCTAAACTAGCTATCCAAACTGGGACAACTTTTTACAGGCACTGTTGATGGACTCACCAAGGTCAACCGGTGGTCGGGAACCTTTGAGAGACCTTACAAATACACCACATGGAGGTGTATAATCTTTTACAACATCCCACTATAATCTATGCTTATATGTGATCCTAATGAGCAAAAGAGTAAGAGGGAGAGAGAACGGTATGGTGGTGGTGTTCATATTGATTTTGATAACTTCGTTTACAACTTCTCTTATTTAGATTAAATGTCACTTTAATACGTTATTTAATTTTGCAATATTATTTTCGTATCGTGCGATTCATGTATTTTTATATAAAAGTTTGCCAACCCGTAGCAACGCACGGGCACGATACTAGTATATTGCAAAATTCCAATACTAATGGTCTGCGGTTAACTTCAGCATCCTATTCCGGCCGATTGAATTGATTTATTTAATTTAATTATAGTATCTCCCACAAATAAAAAGTAAGAAATAAGACTGTCGTTTCATGCGTAATTTTTTCATCCGTCTGCCTCCGTTTCACCGTGCGAGACCGCCAGCGCCCGATCCCTGACTTCCATATTGTGCGATCTATTCCTTCCATCTGGGGCAGCACGATCACCGCGGCCTTCCTCCGGAACCCTGACCCCCGCGTTCTCCCACTCGCATATATCGGTCGGGGTTGTGCCTGTGCCTGCGCCTCTGCCTGATACCGTGATCCCTCTCACTGCACCGTCAACGTTGCGATCTACCCCTCTCTGCCCCGTCTACGTCGACGAGCTCGGCTTCCGTTCCTCCTACCACTGCCGGCAGGAAGCCACCTAGGCATGCGCGGGGCCGGCATCGATGGGTGCGCGGGACCCCGATCTCCCGGGACGGAGCCGGGCCGGGGTCGCCGGTGTCGGGAGGACGTGGTGTCTCGGCAAGTCGACCTCGATTGATCCGCGAACAACCGTGCGGGTGTCGGGCAGCGGACGCCCGATCCGTTCAAGATCGCCACATCGCTTGGTCCAGGTTATCCTCTCTCGTCTCATGTTGTCCCTATGGATTTGATCGGCGGCAGTCCGATGAAACTCTGATGCGGTGGGAATTGGTGTCCTGAATATTCCTCGGAGGATGTTCGGTAGTAATCGTCCATGGCTACATTCATCAAACGCGTGCAAGTATTGTGTCATGGCCGGCGGAAGCACGGAAAAATGAGGGGTGAGGAAAGCGTGAGGGCGACAGCTGGGCGACCACGCCCGCCGCCACCGGTGACCGGAGTGCTGCCGTCGGTGACCCCCGTCCGTGGGCATGGGACGCCGCCCAGGAAGTGGGCGCGGCCACGAGAGGCCGTGGCACGCCCCCGACTCTAGCTGAGTCGGCCTGACGAGCGGACCCGGAGACCCAGAGACAGGGAGAAGGGGTTGGTGGAGCAGAAGGCACATGGGGCGCAGGCAGGTGGGATCCGCTGGCAGGAGGAAGACGACGAAGCAGGGGCAGTGGAGGAATTCTACGGCCAGCTGTGGTACTTTCCCTAGGTCCAAGCCGCGCGCCGCCGCCGCATCGCCACTTTCTAGGGTTAGGGATGGGGAAAAATCGCGAGAGCTGATTTGGGTTCAAAAGGATTTGAGGGAGGAGAAGAATTTGGGGGAGAAAGTTTGTCAACCAGATCGAGAGGAGGGTTTATTGGGGGAGACACCAAACAAGTGGGAGATTGCTGCGGATTTGTGGGGGAGTGGAGGTCGTGAATCGTACGTGAGCAAGGTCAAATCCTCCATGGCGAATCGAGGTCAGGGTGGGGGTGGCAGGGGTGGAGGTCGTCCGCGGGGGCCTGAGGAGGACTGCGATCCATGGGCAGGAGGAGGGTGGCAGCCGTTCTACCCTCCGCCGCCCGTGGGTCACGGGCCGATGTTCCCTCCTGTAGGGCCGTACGGCTACTACCCACCGCTGCCGGCGCCGCACCAGCAGATGTTCCATCAGCCGCCACCGCCTCGGCAGCAAGGTCAGCAGTTTGGGCAGAGACCGGTGAGGCCAAGGGGAGTGGCGCCTGGGTACAAAGGGAAGCAAGCTCAGACTCAAAGCCAAATTCAAGCACAAGGTCAGAAAGTGTCAGGTAATCAAGCTCAGCTTCAGCAGAAAGTTGGAGAAGATGCAGGGCAGTCAAGCAAGAGTGCTGAGAGTGACCAGAAATCAGAGAAAGAGAAAGATTAGGTGGACAAAGCTGGGCATATTGTCTGCTATAACTGTGGGGATCAAGGTCATTTCAGCACAAGCTGTCCTCAGGAGAAAGTGTGCTTCATCTGCTTCAGGAAGGATCACCTGGCTGACAAGTGTCATAGGTGGAAAGAGGCTATCAAGCCTGCTGAGTTCTTGGGGAGTTCATGCAGGGGCCTGGGTTTCTTCCATGTGGATGTGGTGCAGAGAGCTAATAGGTTTAAGTTGTGGAAAGGCTTTGAGAACTGTTGTATCTACACAGTGGAATCTGGTGTGTTGGAGGAGGAAGTGATTGTAAGTCATCTGAGCAAATTGATTGATAGCAAGTGGGTGTGGCAGCTCAAACAGTTGGAGGAAAAGAAGTATCTGGTCGGAGTTCCCCCGGATAAGAAGGTGGAGAGTTTCATCTTTGATGATGGAACTTACTTCTATCTGAACAATGGAAGAGTCATGGCTTCACTGAAAATCTGGAATGGAAACATCATGCCTATTGGGAAATTGGAAGAAGTATGGGTGCAGGTGCATGGAGTACCCCCAAAATGGTGTGATTGGGAAACTCTAGTTCAAGTGGGGTCTATGCTAGGCAAGCTGGTGGAGGTGGATTGGTAGTCCATGTTTGCAAGCTCTTTTGCTATGGTTAGGGTCAAAGTCAAGTGCGAAAGTCCTATAAGGATTCCTAAGAAGAGAGTGATGGAGTTTGGAGATGAAATTTATCGATAACTTTCAAAACGAAGGGGTGAAGCGATAGATGGTGATGGTGGAGATGGTGGTGGGGAAGATGAGGATGGTGCAGATTTTGATCTCGGAAAATGATGACTTGCTAGAAGAGGTTGCAAAGGAGAAGGAGAATGAAGAAGGCAATAGTCAGGAGGGAGATGAACCAAACAATGGAAAGGATGGTGGTGGGGGATCTCATACAGGCAATCAGAAGGGATTCTCAACACCAAAAGGGAGCAAAGTTGTGAGGAGCTTATCTCAAATGTTTGAAGAAGATGGAGCAATATCATACAGTCATGAGTATGAGAAGTCAGTGTGCCTTAATCTACTTAGTGCAATGGAAATAGATGGGGAAAAGGGGACAGTAGAAGATGAGGTTGATAGTAGCTCAGATGAAGAGGGGAAGGCTATACCTTACCTGAGGAGTGGTTGTATACCTGCTCTGGTTTTGGAAAAACAAACAACTTATCTCAAGATTTGGAAGCATAGAATGAGGATGTGGCCCCAGTAGAAGAAAGTGAGAAGATGGAGGAGGAAAGGAAAATGAAGGAAGGGGTTGTGACAGAAGCTAATGAAAAACAGAGCCCCGTAGTGAAAAAGAGAAGCCGAAATGGGGACCTACCATCCCAGAAAGGAAGAGTAAAAGAAATCCTCAGGGCACAGGAACTGTACTTGAGATGGCACAAGAGTTTAAGAAGAAAAATAACTTGGAGGTTAGTGAAGGTAACAAATCCAAACATGCTATTAGTAGTAATGTTCTTTCTAATATTGCTGATACTATTGGTATTGCTTT
The DNA here is from genome assembly GCA_018135685.1 of Themeda triandra. Taxonomy (NCBI): domain Eukaryota; kingdom Viridiplantae; phylum Streptophyta; class Magnoliopsida; order Poales; family Poaceae; genus Themeda; species Themeda triandra. The sequence continues at coordinate 83,467 of JAENPR010000801.1, read as the reverse complement.
TAGTGATCATGGTAGTGGTAGAATTGTTGTTACTGATAACATGCTCCAAGTAGAAGACAGTAGGAGAAGAACTTTTAGTGAAGTCTGTAGGAATAATGTCAACAAAAAAGTAGAAAATAGAGGAGAGATGCCTCCTGAGAAGTGTACTACTGAAGTACAGTCAGATAATATAGATGGTAAGAATACCGGTAGTCGGACGAGATGGGTCGACAAAATGGTCTATGTGGTTATGAAAGTAGTGGGTCTTGTAATGTAGAGGGTAAAAAAGGAAGGGACCTGGAAAACCAGTTGGAGAGTTTTGATAATGGTAGAGCTAATCATGGTATGGTTAGTAGAGCCAGTAGTAGAAATGTCAAAGGTAGTGAATTAGATAGATCAAATAGCTCTCATCAGACAGATGGGTCTGATTTGGAAAATGCTATTAGTAGAGTTAATAGGAAAAATGGTTTACCACCAAGGTAGTGTGTCAAGTCTGTTGTAGATCAGGTAGATGGCACCTGGTCAACAGCAAAAGATAGAAAAGGAAGAAAGAAAGGTAAAGCAAAATGATAGGACTATTTTGGAATATAAGGGGCTTGAACAAAGTTGGTAGATTACCTGCTATAGTTGGTAGGATTAGAGGGTGTAATGCAGATATTGTTGGCATTATAGAAACTAAGAAGAGCTCATTTACAGCAAGTTACCTTAGATCCTTAAGTTGTAGTACTCCTTTCCATTGGTTTTATTTACCTGCTAAAGGTTCAGCTGGTGGTATTTTGGTAGGCTGTAATAAGGATAAATATAATGTTGTTGTTGGTGATATGCTAGACTTTTCAATTAGTGTTATGGTGACTGATATTAAGAATAATTTCAGTTGGAAGTTGATTGTGGTTTATGGGTCACCATATGAAAATGGAAAAGCTGATTTTCTTATGGAGTTAGATAAGGTTATGGCTGATTGGCAAGGACCTACTATGGTAGTAGGAGACTTTAATCTTGTTAGGTTTGTTCAAGATAAGAGTAATTCACAGATTGATTATAGATGGTCCACTGCTTTTAATAGTTGGATAGATAAGTGGGATTTAGTGGAGTTGAATCCTGGAAATATTCATTTTACTTGGTCTAATAGACAAGAGTCTCCAATTTTTTCTAAAATAGATAGAATGTTTGTAAATACAGAGTGGGAACAAGCTTTCCCTTTAGTAAGAGTTAAAGGTTTGGATAGATATCCCAGTGACCACAATGCTTTGTTAGTGGATTCTGGAGATAACTGTTCTTATGGTAAGAAAATTTTTAGATTTGAGAAATGGTGGATTTATAAAGAGAGTTTTAGCAAAATAGTGGAAAAAAGTGTGGAATATGCCTTGTAGTTCCACAAGTAGTATAGAAGTTTGGCAATTTAGAATTAGGACTTTAAGAAAAATGACTAGAGGATGGGCTGCTAATGAAGTGGCAGCAATGAATAAGGAAAAAGTAGAGTTGGCATTGGAATATAATGATTTAGAAAAAGAAATGGAGAGTAGAGCTCTATCAGATAGTGAGTTAATCAGGTTTAAAACAGTAGCTAAGGATCTAGATAGAATCTGGGCTCTAGAGGAAATTAAAGCTAGACAAAGGTCTAGGGATAGGAACATTATGGAAGGTGATAGGAATACTGCATATTTCCATGCAGTAGCTAACCAGAGATGTAGGAAAAAAAGGATTGATGTTCTAGAAGATGAGGATGGGTTGTTAGTGACTGACCAAAAAGGTATGAGTAAAATAGCAGTAGATTTCTATAAGAAATTATTTGCAAAAGAAGATAGGCCAGATATTAGGCTGCAGTCAGATTTCTGGAATCAAGAGGACTTGGTTAGTAATGAAGAAAATGACCTCCCGACAAGTCCTTTTACTAAAGAGGAGATTAAGACAGTAGTTTTTAGTTGCTATACAGATGGGGCACCAGGTCCTGATGGGATCTCTTTTATTTTCTACCAGAAATATTGGGATGTAGTTAAACATGATTTGATGAATATGTTCAATGATTTTTGGTTAGGAAAACTAGATCTGTATAGATTAAATTTTGCTCTGATAACTTTGATCCCTAAGGAGGAAGGAGCTAGAAATATGAAAAAGTTTAGGTCTATTAGCCTCATTAATTGTAGTTTTAAAGTTTTCTCTAAGGCTCTTACTTTAAGGTTAGGTAGAGTGATTGATAGATTAGTGGCTCCAAACCAGAGTGCTTTCATCCAAGGTAGATATATTCTAGAAAGTGTGGTAGTGGCACATGAACTGGTCCATGAGGTGAATAAGAGTAAGGAACCAGGTTGTGTTATTAAGTTAGATTATGAAAAGGCATATGATAGGGTTAATTGGGATTTCCTGTTTGAAATACTAAAATCTAGGGGCTTTAGTTCAAAATGGTTGGATTGGATAGAGTGTATCATTAAACAAGGCTCGTAGGAGTCATGGTCAATGGGGAAGAAAGTAAGATGTTTAAAACTGGTAAAGGCTTGAGGCAGGGAGGCCCTTTGTCCCCTCTTTTGTTTAATTTGGTAGTTGATGTTTTGACTAGGATGTTGATAAAAGGTGCTCAATCAGGATTGATAAAAGGTCTAGGTAGTGGTTTTAGAGAAGAAGGTATAGTGTCATTGCGATATGCGATGACACTATCCTTTCTCTCGATAATAGTGTGGAACACCTCGAAACCCGAAGGGTATTCGATGTGGTTTGAACAAATTTCATGGATGAGGGTTAATTTCCACAAAAGTGAAATAGTCCCTATGAATTTAGATGAAAATGAGGTACAAGACATTGCTAGGTTGTTTACTTGTCCCATAGGTAGTTTCCCAACTAAATATTTAGGTGTACCCTTACATCATGACAAATTAAGAAGAGAGGACATACAACCTCTGGTTGACAAACTCTTAGGCGGAATAGCCGGGCTGGAGAGGGAAATTATTATCTTTTGCTGGTAGAGTGACTTTGATTAAAGCTTGTTTGACCAGCATTCCAGTTTATTTAATGTCATTCATTAGATTTCCTAAGTGGGCAATTAGAACTCGAACACTCATTCAGCTAACTGTTTGTGGAATGATAATATAGAAAGTAGGAAAATTCATTTGCTGAATTGGGACAGTGTGTCTATGCTGAAAGAGTTTGGTGGATTGGGGATTCCAAATCTGAGGGATTTGAATTTATGTCTATTAGCTTCTTGGATTAAAAGGTATAATTTAGATAAGGAGAAGATGTGGAGGCAATATATAGATCACAAGTATGAAACAAGTAAACCAAATATTTTCTATAGTTCCACCTTAGGAGCATCCCAATTCTTTAAGAGTGTAATGTGGGCTGCTAAAGTGGCCAAGTTAGGTTATAGATGGAAGGTGGGGAATGGCAAGAAAATAAAGTTTTGGGAGGATAACTGGTTGGGGCCTTCAAGTTTGGCTATCCAATACTGGGAGATCTATGTGCTTATACATGAAAAGTCTGGAACAATAGCAGACTTGTGGGATGGTGTTAACCTAAAGTGTACTTTTAGAAGAGGTGTATATCAGAGACTCTTTGATTTGTGGGAAGAAGTAGTGCAATTAGCTTCTACTATTGTTTTCTCTGAAGAAGAAGATTCTTTGATTTGGCAATTTAAGTCTAATGGAGTATATTCTTCACAAACTCTATATAGGATTGTTAACTTTAGAGGAGTGTTGTTGGCGTTTCTTAGCGCCATCACCAGGATTGCAAAGTCCTTGGCAATGTCACTAGAAACACCACTAGGTATTCTGTAGCATTCACAGAACAAGTCCGCAAGCGCACGGAAATACCGTTGTAGCATTTCACCCGGAAGTATTCAGGGTATCATTATTTATAATTTCCCAAAGGAAGGCATGGTATAAAAGAGTCTAATTTGGACATGGACAAGATAACATGATTGCATAATAGACCAATGTTCATAACAAACGGGTAAATGGGATTTATATTTGGATACATGACACACACACTCAAGCCAATCTCAAGGATAAAGAGGAAAGAAAGAATAAAGAATAACCTAGACTCTAGAGCAGGCATTCCTACATAGCTATGTTAAGATAGCAGATAATCATACAAGCACATTTGTTAAATAGGGTCAGAGGTTCTAAGTTAAAATAGTCTAGTCGCTGTTGATCTACTTCGGGCACCGGATAACACTTGGTCTGCCAAGCGTTGCCGGCCTACGGCTCTACGTCGAACCCGAATGTGGGGGATTACAAGGGACGGACAGGGCCGTCACCACCACCGCCGCCTACCACCTCAACCGTGGGGCACGAGGCAAACGAAGGTAGTATCTAGCCTAGACACCACGTCTATGCTATAACTACTACTCTAGCGTGAATTCAAGACTTACCCGTCCCCGGGGTCCTTCTACTAGAGTATCCGCCACGAGGACGGACGACGAACCCGCAAACCAATATTGACCAAGACTAAGTTAAGAAAGAACTCATTACCTCAACTTAGCTCTAGATCTAAACATGCATGTATGATAGGTTAAGCATAAAGTTCTATAAGACAAGAATGTAACATAGAAACTATATGCTAGTTCATATGTAAACAATATATCATAAGAACTTTGCTCTAAATCAAGAACATAGTTATAATGATAGAACGAGAACAAGAACATAGAAGGATTCTCCAAGGTATTCATACCAAGCTCCTCCTTCTATAGATCCTTGCCTCTCTCTTACAAAGCTCTTGCCAAACTCCTACTACTACATTCTAAAACTACTAAAGATAGTACAAGTGTGGAGGGAGAGAGGCTCTTGTGTGGTGTGTGGAAGGTGGGAGGCTCTCCTCCTCTTTTATAGGGCGTGGAAGGCGGTTCGGGGCACTATCATCAAAAGCACCAAACCCGGACCGCCTTCTCCACATGGAAAGAGGACGAACCGCCTTTGGCCGGGCCCGCGCCGCCTCGGGACAGCGCGCTCGCGCCTTGGGCGCGCGCACCCATTGTGGGCCCGCTGGGCCTCTGCTTTTGCCACCAGTGCGTGGGCCTTTCAGCTGGCTTCGAATCGGCTGGTCATTTGCCCAAATCGGAGTCCGGATGCATCCGTGGCGCCCAATTTACTGAGACATGGTCATGTAGCCCAAGATAGAATTGGTCTAGACTTTGGCCCTTCACCTTATGGGTTCATCTTGGATACTTGCACCCATGTTTGGATCTCCGACACTCTGGTAAGAAGCACCCGTGGGGACGCGCCTCCCTGGATGGAAGGAATGAACCGCCTTTGGCCGGGCCCATGCGGCAACCAGATGGGCGCGCACGCGCCCCAGGCGCGCCCGCGCCTGGGTGACGCCGCCCCGCGTCGCCCTTTGGCATGTGGGCCTGGGTCAACTCCTGGGCCGCTGTGGTGGTGGTGCTTTTGGCCCATCTCGACCCCAGGTGGCTGGCCCTTGTTCTCTTGGCCTTTTACGCTTTCCGAAAAGCATACTTTTATTCATAAAATCCTTGCACTTGGTGTATATTCTGCAAAATAATATTTTCTCCAAGTACAAGTGGAACTAGGTCAATAGTAAAGATATATGTGCAATAAAATATTTATTTCTCCCAAAATGATCTATAATTGGCGGGTAAAATCGGAGTTAAGGACCGCCAACAAGTGTCTCCACCTGTTTTTGTACCTGCAGTGTGGAAACTGAAAGTCCCACCTAGAGTGCAATTTTTCTTATGGCTCCTTTCTAAGAACAAAAACTTGACTAGGGACAATGTAAATATTAGAATTCAGTTAGATGATTTGTCCTGTCTGTTTTGTTCAGAATCTGAGAATGGGAACCATCTTTTCTTTGATTGTGTAGTAGCAAAAAACATGTGGATTTGTATGTCTGAGGTTTTGAATAGAAAAGTTGGTACAGATTTCTTGTCCATTGGGCAAATGTGGCTTAGTGATAAAAAATTTGTAGTTCATAACACCTTTTGTGCTGCTGCCCTATGGGGGCTTTTGGAAACTGAGAAATAGTGTGTGTTTTCAGGGTGCACAATGGGTGGATATGAGCATTGCAACAATGCTGCATTCCTGGATGATCCTTTGTCCTCAAGAGAAAAAGCAAGAATACTCAAAAAGATTGGGGAAGCTCAAGGAGGTGGCCACAAGACCATGCAGGATCTGCTGGTGAACAAGACTCTTGATGAATGGGATCTGGTGATGTTTCGAGAGGGCTCTGGACTGGGGAGATGCTGAAGTGCCGGAGCAAATCAAGAAGATGTTTGAAGGTGAAGCTAACCAAGATTACAAAGGAAAGAAGTGGTTCAGTCTTTTGGGGCTGGATAAGTTTGGAAGCAATGGCGAGTAGAAGATGGAGGTAAACTCAGCAACAGCAAGATGAAGCCAGTCGGTGATGATGGGAAATGTCAAAAAAACTGAAGCTTAATTAGCGTATTGTTAGCTGTTCTTGTTGCTGTGTATCAGCTGCTTTGGAACTGATGTTGGCAGGGTTGCTGGTAGTTTCTAGCTATTTGGTTGGTCGAGGTTTCAGTTAGTAGTAATGCTGGAGGTTCATTGAGTTTTCCTGTTATGGAGTGATGTAATTGGTGGTTGGGTAACACCACCTAAAACATGTGTTGTAAACGCTTGTCCTTGCTTGCAATGACAGGGGCTATAGCCCTCAAATTCTAAAAAAAAAAAAAAAAAAAAAAAAAAAAAAAAAAAAAAAAAAAAAAAAAAAAAAAAAAAAAAAAAAAAAAAAAAAAAAAAAAAACTCTGATGCGGTGCAGTACCAAAGCACGGTCAAAATGTGGCTTGTGCATTCAGATGCTAAGGCCAGGGCCAGGCAGCCAATCGTTTTGTTAGTACCAGACAATGCCAGACTCTGTTAATCGTAGACTTGAAACCATGTCAGTCATACATTCAAATGCATGTGAATTAATTAAAAACATTAGTACACTAAAATTTGTTCTCTCAAATTGTCTATGTAATTCTGCTAGCATTGTTCACTATCCGGCAGTAGGCATCTGCTCTATAGTTCTTCCCCGCAATTTTTATAGAAAATTCCATATTATCAAATGAAATGTCAATTTGATTCCCCAACGGAGTGGTTTCTAACTTGATCTTTCTGCAATCCAATTTCAAGGTAGTTCCCAGATTTGATTTTGTTTGCCATGCTATGGTCTCTACTGAATAGTCAGTAGGTCAAGTAGTTTAACGACTTACATTAGCTATATTTAGATTTATTAATGGCATATATTTCTATCATTCGTCAAGTTACTGTCTGAAAGTCATATTGCAAGCTATTTTAATTGGGTGTGTCATAATTCACGTTCAGCTGTCTGAAATCATATTGAAAGCTATTTTAATTGGGTGTGTCATAATTCATGTTCAGCAGCATCGTGAAGCAAAGGAATTGTAAAGCAGGCTTCCTGGTGAAGTGCATTAGTAAGACAGCTCATGGCTCAAGTAAATAAATCTAATACTAGCAAGACAGCTCATGGCTCAAGTAAATAAATCTAATACTAGCAAGGATTTGGATGTCATGTTTGTTAGTTCAGAAACACACTTGCTGGTTCATTTTATAGTAGACAAAATTAGCAATCTTTTGATCAAATAGATGTCTTGGTTACCATCCTAAAGTTGTTTCTAATCGTACTCAACCAGTCAAGTGGTCGACGATACAAAGATCTAACAAGTCAAGTGCTCGATGATAGGGTCTATTCACTCGTGGTCACTCAATATGTTGCATTGACATTGTTGATGTAAATTTTTAAAGCATGGTATATTACTTGTTAATTTCACATACAGGTTTGCATCTATGTCGGTTCTATTATATGGCAAACCTTCCTTTACAAGTTTATATAGTTCTTGAGATTGAAGTGCTGAAAACAAATAAAGATTTTGCATGAAGATACAATATTGGATTAGTAACCATGTTTTGTGATTCCTTACATGTAGTAACTATGCTTTGTGATTCCTTACATGCAGTGCAAGGCTACATCAGCTCTGAAGGGGTCAGTATTACTGAATCGGGAAGCAGGCATGAATTTTCAATTTCTACTTTGATTGTGCAAAATATTCAGGCAAGTAGTTAGAGCAAGCTTACTGACGCAGTTGAGTCAGCATCAGCAACGTTTCTGGGGTGAGCACATTCCACACTGGTATAGTTTATGCATTGTGTAAATGTGGCAAAACCGTGGGCATATATATATCAACTTCTATTTCCATGGAAATGGTTGATCAAAACAATAACAAATATACTTTGATAAGCCAACTTGCAAATATTTTCTGATATTGATGGAATGGTGTGTTTAGTAGTTGATATATACTGACCCAAGTTTCAGATATTGAATTACTCTGGTGGGTGAAAGGTTTCTTAGATTGGAAGATTGCAAATTATACTTAACACATTGAGCCATACTAAGCATGGATTCCTTCTTTTTTTGTTGAACTGGTAGTTTTGTTTTGACATGGCCAGGGTCAACTATAACCGATATGTGCACTCATGATATGTTCTGGCTTTTGCTCTTGCAATTTTTGCATTTCAGCCAATGGAAATGTTTTGGTTTATTCATAACTGGACATCTTATCCTTGTGAATTGTCATGTTCTAATTTATTCACCAGCTTGAACTGCATCCCAGCAAGGTTCAGACATAGTCGAGAGGTGGAAAATTAATTTTTTTTTTGGCAACTCAAAAGTATGCTTTTTGTTCTACTTTTTCAGCCATGTTTGCTTCCCTGTATCACGTTCATACTGAATTTTCCTAACCATGCTTGTAAAAATTGTTATGTTAAGCTATTTTTTGGATATACATATTATTGCCATACTTGCATTTTCACCTATGAGTTGACCACACATAACTCCATTTCATGAACTGCAAGCTCTCTTTGATCTTGCTCATTGTTTGAAATACATACCTGCTAGAAGTTGTTCTCATAGTTTCTGCCATGACTGTCTCTTGGAAAATATATGATTTATGTTTTCGACCAGTAGAAAAAGATGCTTATCATGATTGACACTAGACCTATTGAAATCTGGTGTAAACACACACCAATGTTGATGTATGCCACGCAAACTCTTGGATTTAACGCAGTACATGGATGCATTGAACGCACACATTCCTGAATGGAATGAGAATGTCTTCAAATAAAAATTCATCTGGGAAAAAATATTGCAGACACATAGACCTAACTAACTCAAAGTAACTTATAATAATCATACCTATGATTTATTATTTCTATATATTACTAACGATGAATCTTGCCACGGCCGCTCAAGGGGTTCCTTATTCTATACTATATAGCAATGTGGAATGGACCAAAGCTGCAAATATTTGTACAATGAGTATAACATACTTTGTTTTAAGGTTTTATGACATTTTTCAAGACAATGTATTGCCCATGTGATAGACACTAATATTAATTTGCATATATATTCATATGTATAGGATGATGTGTCGGAACTTATTTGTGAATATACCGACGCATGAAATAAATAGATATTGGAGACATCTTCTTGAAGATATTGGAGGCAAATTACGGAAAAAAATCTATACATACGACACCACGATTCATGTGACCGTGTTAATTTCATAAACTTTGCTTATTTAGATTAAATACCACTTTAATAATGTTATTTAATTTCGTAATATTATTTTCTTATCATGCGATCATATGTTTTGTACAAAAGTTTGTCAACCCATAGCCACGCACAGGCACGATACTAGTATGTATATATGTATCGCTCCACCTCCCGCGCAGCCGGCCGGCCGTCGCCGCAGCCAATCCGCCGGAGTTAGGGTTTTGCTAGCTACCCCCTCTCCCTCCCCACACACCCACCCCGACCCTTGTTCTGCCGGTGGGTTGGGTGGAGCAGGGGCGGGCGTGGGCGATGTTCGTTGGTGACCGGTTACCAGATGCGACGGATTTGTGGACGGGGTCCGCGGCGGCGAGGCAAAGCGTCGCCGGCGACGGGATGGGACGGGTTGCTCCAAAGGGCAACGCCGCTCGGCCCGCCGCCCCACCTCACGTGTGATCCGCGAGGCGCCTACGGCGAACCCCTTCAGTCTAAGCGTGCGCTCCGTGGTCCTTGCTGAGGAAGACAACTGGAGCTGTCGAATGGGCTTGAGCATACTGTAAATTGCATGACGAGGTAATCAAATCATTCGTATTACCAGCAGATTCATCGATCTATGCACGAGATGGAAAGTGTTCCATCAGCAAGCAAACCACCTAAACAGCTGCTTCCTTTTAGAGATCATGGCCATCCTTTTGTGACTTATCAGAGTCATTGTTGCAACTGCAGTTGTTGTGCTAGATGCTAGCAAATGTGTGACCAAATCACTGGCTCACTTTGGCAACTTGCCATTTACATTGATCGAGATTCACTGCTAGCAAACGTGTGACCAAAATGTTGACTGCAGATTTGAGATATTGTCAATCTAATTAGATTGGTTTATGTTGTGAGCACAGATCTGTGTGCTATAAGCTGTCTACTGGTTTACACTTCACATCCTCATGGTTTTAGTTTGGATGAAGGCATTTTGTCTCAATTTCGTCTGTATTTGCTGTGCTTTTAGGCTTACTGGTCACTGATTGAGAACATTTTCTTTTGTTGAGTTTGATGCACATATCTGCTTAAAAGTTTAAGGATGTTTTAGTTTAAATTCCTTCTGTTCCACATTTTTTTATTGATGTCTTTAAAGGCTACAGGATATGATTAATCAACTGAGGAAACCACAATTTTTTAATTGTCTTTAAACGCTAGAGGATATGACTAATCAACTGCGGAAACAAATAATGAAGAAGCGCAGAGTCAAGACTCTTTCATTTGCGATTACCAATGATGTGTGCATAGAAATGAATACATATGCACTGGTCTCTGTCCTACTACTACAGGCATGCTCTGGCTTTGGTTTATTTCATGCTAATTACAATTTACAAGCAATTGGTGTTGAAACATGTCGATTATTTTATTAGGGACAATCACTTGGCTTGATTCGCTAAGTAACCTTCCATTAATGGTGAGCATATGATTAAAATCAGTTCCATGTTGTTTTCTCTTTGGTTAAACTTTGACCCTTGAACAAGCTTTACTTTTGTTTACTGTCTTTCAGGAAAGAAGTTGTCGTTAATTCATAAATGGTGCATAGAAAAAGTTGTAAACCACCTCACCAGTCACAGCAACACAGATCATAATGGCCATGCATGCTTCTGGCCTAATTCATACATGGTACATAGAAAAATCGGCGGACCCTCTTATGTTAATGTCTCTATGGTTTTGAGTATATAGTGTCCCAGTCGCCCTGCTGCAAAATGGATTCATTCTCAAGCTCCTAACAGTTTATCACTTATTATTCTACAGTAGAATATACAATATAATAACTTGCAAGTGCTGGGATACTCTACAATACATTTTTGTGATTTTTCTTAAAAAACTGAAAGGCAGAGCTCCTACCATTACTTTAAGAAAAACTAGTAATAACCAAATGGATGGGATGAGACTGCAAATGAATAGCTAAGCCACATGAATACATGATTGTGGAGCTGAAGTTTATCTGTGATCTGATTGAATGCGTAAGGCTAATTCTTGTTGAGATGAGTGATCTACTGCACCAAAAAGGAAATTGGCCTAGAATTCAAAGTCTTCTTTGTGAATTATATTAGTGCCTACAGACTTTTAATATGACACAAAAGTCTATTCATATGATTGCTTGGATGCAAAACCATATACAATTGATAAATTGGGTTTTAGTCTTACATTTAGTGACCAGTGTTACTTTTATGATTCTTCCACACAAGATATAATAACTAGAATGTTTATGCAGCCAGAGGTCTTTCAGATGCAATTATACTGAGACTCTACTTCAGGATGCACGGAGACGTTTCCAGATGTACAATGAGTAAGCACACATGACACTGGCACTGTTGTCTATGATCTTTGGGTGATGGTTTACTGTTGATTTGTATGATCTTCTTGCTGTCTATATAAATGTGGTTGAAAAGGAGGATCCTTATAACTGCACTCTTTTATAAAACAATTTCATTGCAAAACCTTTTAGAAAATATAATTATTAAACATTATTTTGAGAATAGCCTTGGGAGCTTTTCATATGCAATGATACTGGGACTCTACTTCAGGATGCAGACACGTTTCCAGATGTACAATGACTAAGCACACATGACACTGGCATTGTTGTCTATGATCTTTGGGTGATGGTTTACTGTTGACTTGTATGATCTTCTTGCTGCCTATATAAATGTGGTTGAAAAGGAGGATCCTTATAACTGCACTCTTGTACAAAACAATTTTATTGCAAAATAGAGCATATAATTATTAAACATTATTTTGAGAATAGCCATCGGAGCTGATATTTGAGGATGTTTTCAGATGGAAGAAATGAATTCCTATGGAACACTAAGAATTCACAGACATGGATGGCTCTGAAACCACTTCTAAGTTTCACAGTGCAAACTACCCTCACTTGAAACTACCCTCACTTGTGCACTGATAACACCATTTTTATGTTTTAGAAAGTCTATTGCATATTGCAAGATCATGAAGCTTATTTTTGCTATGCATGCCTTGCAAGATAGTTTGGCTGCACTAGTATTTTGATGGATTTCATTGTGTTGGATCACACTGTTATATATTAGTTTCACTTTTACTATCCATTCATGCATTTTTTTTTTTTGTGCAGCACAATTGTCAAATGTTCTGTACTTGAACTCTCTGAGGTTAAAAGGGTTGCAAGCCATCATCTTTGCCTTTTAGGTTTCAAGCCATTTGATTGCTTGATAGATTATCATAACTTAAGACCATCAACATTTATCTGAGTGATGAGGTGTTTGTTATTCTGTGATTGCTTTAGTGTCCGGTTGTAGTTTGCTGCTGTACTGCAACTATCCACTTAATGCTGATAATATAAGTTGTAGTTTGCTGTTGTACTGCAACTATCCATTTCTTTATTTTCCATGTCATCTTTTCTTCTGAGCTTTTGGCAGATAATATAAGTTCAAAATTTAAAGAATTTCTTCATGAATATATATTTTCATTGTGAAAGGATAAGGTGAACATACTATCCAACTTGATGTAGTATTTAGGTGCATACTGAACCAACTTTAGTTATTTTTGGTCTCATATAAAATTTCATCTTTTGCTTCAACAATGAGTTAGCACTTTGTCTGCATCATATTAGTTATTATTAATTTGAACCAAAATAATTCTTTGGCCATATAAGGACAGTAGAGGACCCTACTGAATGTTGACTAGTGTAGAGGACAATGGGTTACTGCACAAGAGGACTGCCGAAACTACAGGAATGTGGAAGGGACACAAGACCTGATTACACTGTAGAACTAAAGCTATGCATCAACAAATAGTTCAAACTAAAGCAGTTTTCTGGGTGAAGTAGAAATTTCTTTGAGGCTCTTCCATAGGATTCTATTTGACATGTGTTTCATTTCTTTTCTTTGTTTCTCTTGCTACATTGCTTGGAGCTTGCACATGTAAAATTTTCTTTTATTGTGCATTTATCAGATAGTTGGCTTACCCTTATGCTTTGGTGCAGCGTATATTTGGAAGCTCTCGTGTTTTTCGTTGCTTTACCTAGCTCAATGTTATGTCTTGGAAGGGTTAGCCAACATGTTATTTTCACATCATCCTTCTTTCACAACCGTGTAATGAAAATACTCTGAATCGAGAAAACCAAGTACTCTGAATGTGGATAAAGCTTCCCTAAATCATCTTAGCACATTGCAAATTGTTATTATGCTCTTATATGACATTTTGGCAGTAGCTTTGAACTATGCAATACACGCACAGTAAAACATATCACATCACCATGTCAAGGGCGCAGTGATCTAGGGTAGGCGGCCCTCGACTACGAAGCTCGTAGTCTCCTGCCGTTGTCTTCCGATCGCGGAGGTTATGCCCCTCACGGCGGCTCGGGCTTGAGAGCGATAGGGAGAGAGAGAGTTTAGGGTTTACTTCATGCTTAATCTCTCAATGAGGAGTTTCTCAATACAAATAGCCAACCGGCTCACTCATGCAAAAGGAAACTAACCAATCCGATATTAAAGGAAATAATTAAACTAATAACAAATCTCGCCGCCTCAGCCACTCGACGTCGCGGCCCGATCGTTGGGATCGCCCAGCTCGCGCCCCGCGCGCTCGGCCGCTCGACGAACGTCTCTTGCGCGGCGTCTTCGCATGTACGTGCGACCGTACATGACATCTCTCCCTCCCTCGATGGCCAGCTCGTCCTCGAGCTGGAATGTTGGGAATCGGGCGCGGAAGTCGTCGAGGTCCTCCCAAGTAGCAGCCGAAGCCGGCTCGCCGTGCCAGCGGACGAGCACCTGGCGCACGCCCCGGGCCACCCTGGAACACACGGCGTGCTCTGGTTGGTGCAGTAGGGCGCCGTTGTGGACGACCGGCAGTGGAGGCGGTGTAGTCGGAGGAGCGCCGATCCAACGCTTGAGGAGCCCGACGTGGAACACATCATGGAGCCGCGCCCTGGGCGGCAGAGCCACGCGCACGGCGACGTCGTTGATGACCTCCGTGACTTGGTACGGGCCGAAGAAGCGGGGTTTGAGCTTCCCCGTGGTGGCGGCATCAAGGGAGGCGACTGGGCGGTGACGAAGACGAAGCAGAACCCAGTCGCCCACCTTGTACGAGACGGCCCGATGGAGCTTGTCGTAGTAGCGCTTCTGGACGGCCTGTGCTTGCTCCAAGCGGAACTGCACGTCCTGCAGGAACTCGGCGCGTTCCGCCATGGACTTGGCCACCGCCGCGACGCGCGTGTCTCCGGGTTCGTACGACCGAATGGTAGGCGGGTCGCGGCCGTAGACGATGCGGAACGGCGTGTCGCGGAGGGACGTCTGGTACGCTGTGTTGTACGTATACCCGCCCACGGCAGCCATCCGAGCCACCGACGTGGTCGATCACCCGTGAAACAAATGAAGGTACATGGTGATCACCCGATTAGCCGCCTCCGTTTGGCCATCCGATTGGGGATGGAAGGCCGTAGTCATGTGCAGCTTGGCGCCCATGAGACGCATCAGCTCGCGCCAGAACGTGGACGTGAAGACGGGGTCGCGGTCCGACACCATGGATTGAGGCATCCCATGGAGACGGACTATCTCCGCGAAGAAGACCTGCGCCACGGACTCTGCAGAATACGGGTGAGCCAGGGGTATGAAGTGACAGTATTTGCTGAAGCGATCCACCACGGTGAGGATGACCGATTTTCCCCGGACTTTGGGCAGCGCCTCGACGAAGTCGAGTCCAATGTCGGACCACACCGCCGACGGCACCGGCAGGGGCAGCAAGAGACCCGCTGGTTGGAGGTGCTCCGACTTGTAGCGCTGGCAAGTGGAGCAAGCCTGCACGAGGTCCTGGACGAGGCGACGCATGTTGGGGAAGTGGACGTCGCGTCGGAGGCGGTGCAAGGTGCGTTGCACGCCCTCGTGGCCGTCCTCGTGGACCGCGGCCATGTACTCCTGGAGTAGTGGCATGGACGGCGCGATGTAGAGACGGTCGTCGTAGGTGACCAAGCCGTCCCGCACCGCACATGGCACGCCACGCGTGCCGGCGAGGATGTCGTCCTTGAGCGCGTGGAGAGCCGGATCCGCCACCTGTGCTTGGCGTAGTCGATCGACGAAGTCGAAGCGAGGCGCGGACAGCGCGAGTACCTCGCCCTCCTCCAGCTCGCGGTCGGTGTCACGGCGCGAGAGGGCGTCGGCGACGGCGTTCTGGGTGCCGGGCTTGTACTCCACCTCGAAATCGAAGCCCAGCAGCTTGCCAACCCAGTGATGTTGAGGGATGGTTGCAAGCCGCTGGTCGAGGAGATACTTCAAGCTGTAATGATCAGTGAGTACCTTGAAGTGACGTCCCCATAGGTATGGCCGCCAGTGACGGACGGCGTGCACAAGCCCGATGAGCTCCCGCTCATACGCCGTGAGGGAGTAGTGTTGGGGCGCGACCGGCCTGCTGAAGAAGGCCACCGGGTGCTTGTCCTGGACCAGCACCGCACCGAATCCGTGCGTGGACGCGTCGCACTCGACGACGAACAGCTTGGTGAAGTCGGGAAGCGCCAAAACCGGCGCTGTTGTCACCGCCGCCTTGAGAGCTTCGAAAGCGGAGGCGGCCGCCTCGGTCCAGGCAAAACCCTCCTTCTTGAGGAGCGCGGTGAGGGGAGCCGCCGTCTCGCCGTAGCCGTGGATGAACTTGCGGTAGTAGCCCGCAAGGCCGAGGAACCCCCTGACCGCGCGCGCCGAGCGGGGGAGGGGCCAGTCGTGGATAGCCTGGACCTTGGAGGGGTCCATCGCCGCCCCCTCTGCCGACACGATGTGCCCCAGATAGGACACGGAGGAGACCCCGAAGGCACACTTCGAGCGCTTGACGAAGAGACGGTGGCGTCGCAGCTCGGTGAGGACGGCGCGGATGTGCCGTAGGTGGTCGGCCCATGTGTGGCTGTAGATCAAAATATCATCAAAGAAAACGAGCACGAACCGGCGAAGGAATTGGCGAAGCACATCGTTCATGAGCGACTGGAATGTTGCCGGGGCATTGCAGAGGCCGAACGGCATAACCAAGAGCTTATACAAGCCATCGTGGGTGCGGAACGCCATTTTGTGGATGTCCTTGGCCTTCATGCGTACTTGGTGGTACCCCGAGCACAGGTCAAGTTTGGTGAAGAACCGTGCGCCATGAAGTTCGTCGAGTAGTTCATCGACCACCGGGATCGGGAAGGCGTCCTTCACCGTGAGCGCGTTCAGCGCCCTGTAGTCCACGCAGAAGCGCCATGAGCCATCTGGTTTCTTCACCAGCAGGACCGGTGAGGAGAACGCCGAGTCGCTGCGGCGCTCGATCCCCTGCGACATCATGGCCGCGCACTGGCGTTCCAACTCGTCTTTGTGCGCCACCGGGTAACGGTAGGGGCGCACGGCCACCGGAGCGGAGCCCGGCTTGAGGATGATGCCGTGCTCGCGGCCCCGCGGTGGCGGCAACCCGGTCGGCTCGGTGAAGACGTCGGAGAATGCTTCCAGGAAGCCCTCCATGAGCGGGCTGTCGGCGGACACGGTGTGGGCAGTGGGGGCGCTCGACGTTGCCACACCGGTCCACACGACGTCCTGGCCATCACGCTGGAACGAGAACGCGCGCGACACGACATCCCATGCGATGCGACGCAAGGGTCCCATCCACTGGGTGCCGAGCACCATATCGTAACCAGCGAGGGGCATGACGTAGAGGTCGACGTCGAACTTCATGCCCTCAATGGAGATGGGGGCGTTCCGAAGCACGCCGGGGCACGTCACCCTTTCGCCGTTCGCCACTGTCGCCATGAGACGTGGTCGGGGCTGGATGGGCAGCCCGGTCCGGTGTGCGGCGGCCTCCCCAATGAAGTTATGGGTGGAACCCGTGTCCACCAAGGCGACGAGGGATGTCGCACCCAGTGACACGCGGAGGAGGATCGGCTCGCCTACAGCCACGCCAGCGACCGCGTGGAGGGAGAACAGCGGCGCCTCCTTTGCGCCGGCCTCATCCGCCGCCGCCTCGACACCGTCCCCGGCGTCGTCGATCTCCACACCATCCATGAAGAAGATGCGCTTGCAGAATCGGTTGTGGCCCCGGGAGTAGCGCTCGTTGCAATTGAAGCACAGGTTCTGGCGGCGCCGCTCTGCCATCTCCTCGGGCGTGAGCCGCCGCTGGGGGCCCTCTGCGCATCCCGGCATCGACGCCACCGGTGGTGCGGGTAACGCGAGGATGGGCTGGGGCGCCGGGTGGGCGTGTCGGGCCGGTGGTGCGGCCGGAGCCCCGCGCGCTGGCGGCCGAGGGGGGGCCTGCACCGGTCGCTCGGCCTCCATCAACTCCACCTGTCGAGACAGGCTCATGGCCTCCGCGAGGGTCGTCGGGTGATGAAGTCGGACGGCGTTGCTGAGCGGGGGCAGCAGTCCACCCGTGAAAAGCTGGACACGCTGTGTCTCCTCGAGACGGCCGGCGCGGGGTAGGAGAGCTTGGAACCGATTGGCGTAGTCCTCCATGGTCCCGGTGCGCCGACACTCGGCGAGCTCGAACATCGGAGCGGAACGGAGAGGTGGCCCGAACCGCACGTTCAGGAGCTCCTTGAAGTGTGCCTAGTTCGGGGTGCCGTCGTCTTCCTGGACCTGGGTGAACCATAGTTGCGCGACCTCGTCAAGATGGTACGAGGCGATGTGCACCTTCTCGTCCGGCGTGGTGCGATGCTGACGGAAATATGCGTCGCACTTGTTGAGGAAGAGCATAGGGTCGGTCGTTCCATCGTAGCGGGGGAAATCCCACTTCTTGTGCTTGGGGTGGAACTCCTGACCGCGCCCGCCCTCGTTGCGGCGGTCGTCGCCCCCGCCGGAAGACGACTCGGTCTTGTCCTTCATGGTGGCCATGTCGGACTCCATGGTGTTGATCTTGGTGTTCATGGTCTTGAGCATGTCCATGACTTCCGCTAGGGTTGGCTCCGCCATGGTGGGTGGGGTGTAGGTAGCGGCTGAGGGTGACGATGGTGGTGGGTTAGGGTTTGGGGTGGGCGGAGATGGCGGCGCGGCGGTGGGGGATAGTGGCGATGGTGGTGGGTTAGGGTTTTCGGCGGTCGGAGATGGCGGCGCGGCGGTGGATGACGACGAGGATCGATTGGATCGCGATACCAGGTTGTCAAGGGCGTAGTGATCTAGGGTAGGCGGCCCTCGACTACGAAGCTCGTAGTCTCCTGCCGTTGTCTTCCGATCGCGGAGGTTATGCCCCTCACGGCGGCTCGGGCTTGAGAGCGGTAGGGAGAGAGAGAGTTTAGGGTTTACTTCATGCTTAATCTCTCAATGAGGAGTTTCTCAATACAAATAGCCAACCGGCTCACTCATGCAAAAGGAAACTAACCAATCCGATATTAAAGGAAATAATTAAACTAATAACAAATCTCGCCGCCTCAGCCACTCGACGTCGCGGCCCGGTCGTTGGGCTCGCCCAGCTCGCGCCCCGCGCGCTCGGCCGCTCGACGAACGTCTCTTGCGGCGCGTCTTCGCATGTACGTGCGACCGTACATGACACACCAGCTGTGGTTAACTTGTTGGTACCGTGACATGCAATTGCATGCTGCTGTTAGTCTGGAAGTTTTGAGTCTCAGGAAGCAAGTTATTGGCCATAACTGGTTTTCATGCCTTGCTTAACCAACCTTTGCCAGTGAGCAAGAAATCCATGTCATGGAGAGTAAATTTTTCTCTCAAAGTTAAAAAAAACTCTTAGGTGGGCAATGTAAGGTAGCCAAACAGGGCGAGGTGATCTATAACAAAATAGACTTACTTAAACAATCATATATGCAAAATATAGCATGTGTATGATTTCAGGTTTGCACGTGCATTTTAATGTGAATCCAACTCGACCACAGCTCATAGCCCTTGTTGCTCAAGTGAGGGATTCTGTTGTACCATGCCTATTTAACATTTGATATCAATATACATCCTAATATGCTTTTCAAAATTAAGTCTGGTCTATTGGTCAATAAAACAGGAAGATCTTCCTCTGGTCGTGGCCAGTTTGAACCTCCTGGCATGCACATGATGTATCTTCCATACTCCGATGATATTAGATACCCTAAAGAATTAGTAAGGACTGGCGTTGTATTTTAACTTTACCATCACCGTTAGCTAATTTTCTTACTTTGATTTGCAGGTTCATGTGACTTCTGATGATGCACCTCATGCAACAGATGAACAAATCAAGAAAGCTTCAAATCTATTCATATGTATTGATCTGAAAAATTCTCTGCATGCCAATTTGCTAACCTAGGTAAATAGCTATGAAGTCACTATTGACAATGCTACTCTTAAGCTATCTTTTTTTTTTCTCGCGAGCAGGCATATATGCCCATATTTCATTAAGACGAATGGAATGGTCGTAAGACCTACAACATATGCTTAGTTAGGCTATCTTTTTTACTCATGCGGTTGACCCTATCTTATTAGTTCATATTAAAACTGAGTGCAAAATGAAGAACAAGAATGAATTGGGTTCTCTCAAGTATAATAAATAGATTTTTCTTTAGACACATGTAATTATCTTCAGTTAAAATGGCAAGCTTTGTCTCTCTCATCTACGAACCAATTCATCAGGCCTTTTGTTGAACCTGGGCATCAACAGACATTAGTCATCACTACTAAGTGTTGACCAGCTGATGACCCTACATTTTCCTTAATCATCCATGCTCATGTTAGCATCAAACTGAAAGGCTGCAACTGCCAACTGCAACACCTCATCCTCATCTCATGAATCAAGAGCCGTCATAAGCTTTAATTTCTAAACAAGCCGAATTCATGACGCATCAAACATTGACTACGCTGATGGTGTCTGGATTCCTCCATCGTCGTCAGTACTACCTAACATTGCTGCACACTGGGAGCCAGTGAAATATGCAAGTTGCAGCTCCGTGACTGTCATAGCGGTCATTCGAATTTCCCTTCAATTCAGACCCCAAAATATTTTCTCTTTTTTATTAGGTAGCAGGAAATGCATTGTGCAGTTTTTTTTTCGAACTTGGCAGTACAGACAGTGGATTTTCTCTGGTATGTTTCTGAATGTATTTTATTTGGCCAATGGAGAAGGATGATAAGACTATCCGCAGCGGGGTACTCCATGGGATACTGGGAGAGCAGTTTACAGTAAATATTGCTGCAGCGAGATACTGGGAGAGCTTCTGTAAAGTTCCGGATGAGCTGCGGTCCTGGATCTGTCCCGTTCGTACGGATGGTACTGGAACCTGCTAGCACGAGGAGAGAGAAGGAGAAGGGCGGAGCAGGGAAGCCATGGCCTCCGCCGTCGGGCCGCGCGCAGGACCCTCAGCGGCGCCGGATCGAGGCCCGCCGTGCGGAGAGTGAGAGGGAGGGAGGCGCCGCCGTGCTTCCTTGCCCCGCCGGCGCAGCTTCACCCCGCCGCCCGCCGGAGAGCCGAGCCGCCCGCGCCGCCCGCCGGAGAGCCGACCTCCGCCGCCCTCGCGCATGCCGCCGGCCCGTCCGCCCGCCATGGCCGCCACCATGGCCGCCCCGGCGAGCGGGGGGGACGGAGCGCAGGAGCCTGACGGGGCCGCGAGGGCGGCGCTCGTTCCGCCGCCCGCCGCGCGAGCTCATCCTGTCGGTGGAGGAGGTGGACGCGAGGAGGAAGAAAGAGCTGGCCGGTGGGGAGAGAGAGAGAGAGAGGGAGAGAAAAAGAGGGGAGAGAAAAAGGTGGGGCCGGTTGGAGAGAAAAAAAGGAGGGGAGAGAAAAGAGAATTGGTGGGCCCCGCATCTGTTGAGTATGGATTCTTGGGGATGACGAGTGCGGAAGAAAAGTGTATAGAGTAGAGAATCTTGATGACTAGGATAGAATATTCCTTTTGGGGATGAAATTTAGAGTACCACGAGTGCGGGTAGTCTAAGACCTCTGGACAAGTGTCCACCGCCACCTGACACTGTCAGACTTCTCATCAACACAAACGCTCCGATCAGCTTCTGTGATTTCATTCATCGTGGTCACACCATCAGCTCGAATATGAAGTGAAGATGAAAGACGACGAAGCAGGGCCGGCCGGTGGGTGCGTCGGCTGGAGGCCTAGTGTAGAAAGGGAGCCCAAACCCTGGTATGCAACACTCCATAGCCCATTACCACTATATGGCCTTTTCCAAAGATCCCGGCGAGGAGAACCAGCCCAATCCAAAGAACAGGAAGCAAACTTGTCCAAGGCCGTAAACAAAGCCGAGGCTTTTCCAGCGAAGCCCAAAAAGGTTACTGATGGAAAGCATCAGATCGAGCCTGCTACCTTAAGGCCTGGGCCCAATCGTGCACGGCATGGGAATGATTAAAAATGGCAATGGTGCGGGTTCAGATCGGATGTTGTCTCAGGGCACCCAAAACCAAAAACCAAAACTAAAAATCAAAACCGCACCAAACCCTGATTCGGGTGAAAATTCATCCCCAAAACCAAAACCGCGGATTAACCAAAAACCAACGGATTAACCAAAACCAACAAATCAGCAGGCATAGCAATACTTAACATGATATATTAGCCGACGATGTCTAGAATTCCAGATTCCACGAACATAAAACATCAAGTCTACGACAATGTCAAGTACTAGAGTTACTACCGAGAAGCAAAATAGGGCATCGACGGGTGAAACTTTCTAAGTTGGGCTTTTTAGGGGGTTATATACAAAGGGTTTCTAGTTGGGCTTTTAGTGGGCTGCAACTTCCGGGGCCCCAATGGAGCAACCACCGATGAAAAATAGGATCCACCCCAAAACCGGAGTGTTTCGGATATCCAAAACCGCAAAACCATGGGCGAAAAACAAGCACCAAAACCAAAACTGCGAGAACTAAAATCCACGGATATCCGCACCAAAACCGATCCGCGACATCTTTAGGAATGACGGAATCACTAATTAGTTGCTCAAAAAAATAAATATATATATATATATATATATATATATATATATATATATATATATATATATATATATATATATATATAGGTATTCTATATATTCCCCTGGGGACCGATTAATAATCGTCACCGAGCCCAAACCAGCCGAGCCCGACCGACGTCCGACCCGAGCCGGTTCGCCCGCTCCCACGTCCGACCCGAGCCAACCACGGGCTCACCAACGAGGCAACGAGCTGCTCCTCCGAAGCTGGCCCACCACCCCCACGATTCATTTGCGGTTTCTATCTCCCCATCCCATCCGCTCGGTTTCCTGGCGCCGGCCAGGGCAGCTGCGGTGGTGCCCAAGCAGCGGCGCCCTCCATGGCCACCGGCGGCGGCGGTCCCTGTCCGTGGCGTCCCTTCTCCAAAGCTGCAGCGGTCCCACACCGGTGGCCGCGACGCTCCCCGCTTCCCCATCTACGCCGGCGCGACCCCCTACCTTCCACTCGGTGGCGGAATCGACCTCGCCCTTTCCCCGACTATGTCCCCGGTGGCTGGAACGGCGGCGTCCTCCCCTCCGCTTCATCTCCCAGCAGCGGCGGCGGCGCAGGCGTTGGGGCGCGACGTCCGGCGGCTCTCCCCACCGCACGGAGCCACGGACTAACGCGGCTCATCCCGCGGGCATGGTAGCGCGGCGCCCGGCCGGCCCGAGGGGCGGCGTGGGCTCGAATTCCTGTTCGATCCGTGCAGGTCTGCGGCGCGCTACGTCCACCGGAAGTCCTTCCTCCTCTCTGGCAACGGCACCCTCTACGGCGGCGTAACCCACCTCCTCCACTCCGGACGGGCAGCTTTTTCTCGCTCCCATGTCCGATCTCGATTCGTGGCGCCGGGAGGTGGATAGAGAAGACATCACTTGATCTGATCCGTGGCGGCGCGTATGACTGATCTGGTGGTGGATTCTCCATCGGGATGCACCTATGATGGTACACACGCATTTGCAGCAGGTCTGTGCAATTTAGTTACAAGCTTTACTGTGGTTATTTATTGCACATTTTGCTTCTGCTATTTATTTCAGAACTAATAAACAGAGATCTTACTGAAACGAAGAATTAACATGCTCCAATTTTAGGTTCCCAGAAACCACGGCTTTCTAAAGTAGGTAGGCAGGAGGCTTGACGTGCTGCCAAAGCTGCTGCCAAGGGGGCAGATAGTTGATCTGCTTTCATTCCTTGTGTTGTCTCAGTTAATATAAGAACTCAACATATATTCAATGGGTTGTAAGAACTCTTAACGCACAGACCATCTTATCCAGGTAATTTAAAGTGAAACTAAGGAAGTCTTTTACTTGAAAAAAAGGAAGTAGTTTCATTTTAGATAGATGGAGTGGCCTCTGTCGCATAATGTTTATGAGGCTTATAGATAGTACTAATGTCGTGATGTCAATATGCATCAGCTGTGTGCAGGGGGTTGGCTTTCACATCCTAGGTAGTTTACTTGCAACTATTTACAAGGCCATTAAAAATAAAGAATGTTGCATTATTCATCAGCACAAACCACCAGCGAGTTGCGAGAGAGATTTTTCCAATAGATTGTTAGAAATAGCTACATTTCTGTGATTTAGATTATGTGGACTTTTTATAGTTCGGAGTGTTCCCTCTTGTTTGTGCTGGAAGAATATTGTTATGCTGTCTAGATAACATCAGTTGAGATCTTTTAGTTCATCCAGTTTGCTTGCTATTTTCACCTTTATTTACATATAGGTAACTGTCAACTTGACCCTATCTCGTGGTTTCAGTTCAGCTGAGCATGTGCAGCAGAGATCCTTGGCTAATTATGGGTCCTGCTCTTTTATTGGACGCGTGGTGCCGGGTTGTGGGACTGCTCTTTTATTGGCTGAGCATGTGCAACGTTTTCAGTATTTGATATTAAAGACGTTTCTAGAAATAATGAATGTCACAATCATTAGTGATACTGTGATAGAGCAAACTTTTACGGATGATCCAACTAAGATAATAACTATGGTCTACGAAATGAATGTTTGTGGTTTAGTATAATTTTGGTCATAATTGGAAACCGCACATAATTTTGGTCATGGTTGGAAACCGCATTTGCGGTTGATAGATAAAATTTTGTGGCTGACAACAAAATTTTGGATCTGGACGTATTATTTGTCATTTGCATGCCTTGCCTATAATGTAATATGGTTTTGTTTGATCGGGTATTAAAACTGGCTTGAAGTAAAATGTGTGCATGCCTTAAAGAAATCAGTGGTGCATGTCAAATCTGACCTGAACTTATGTGATGTTTTTGTCATGGCTAGGGCTATCTCCATGGTGTCACTGTCCACTAGCTTGGCAGAGGGGAGCTGACCCCAAGCATTTTCTGTTCACCTCTAGGTGCTCATGGATTTCAGTGAGCTTAGCTGTAAGCATGGAGGTGAGCTTGAGCTAGTTTGTTTTCCTATTTTAGCTGGAAATTTATCCTGTTTATTAGGGAGAACTAGTTGGAAATTTATCCTATTTATCTCTGTTTTATGATTGCTTACCCAAAGCATTTTTCTCTTCTTTACTCTGATCTGAACATTTGTTAGTTATGCTTCCTGGTTGGAGCTAATAGTTTCATCAATGTTATTTATCCTCTTTTCTCTCTGTTTCTTTTTGTGCAGATCACAAGCGCTTGCCATCAAATCATCCTCATTCATCTGCTCTCCATGATTACTCACATAGGTAGTTTCTTCTACAATTACTGAATTTGGTTTGTGTGGCTATTTATGCTTGAAAAATTACAAGAGTATAAATTCTGCATTTGTTTCCTTTGGAAATTAGCTTCTTTTTTTAGCTTGCTAATTTTCCATTGGAAAGTACAAGCATTATTCAAATTTCATAAAATAGAAATAAAGAGACTCCTTCAGTTTTCGGTTGGAGTTGCCCGATAACATGCTTGACAACTCAAAAAGTGTTGTATTTGAGAGCATATAACAATGGTCCATATATGATTACAATTTTTAGTGGTCCTTTTTTATGTTTAGGAGCTGCTTTGCTCTCTAGGTTGTTGTTAATGTGATGGTTTCCCATTTAGGAATGGTTGCGTTCTAGTGTTTATCTTTCTATAAAAACTAGAACTCTGATGGGCCAGCTACTTTGTCATTCACCTGATCTTTTAATTTCATGCAATTTTGCTCTGATGGGCCATATCCAACTAGCGTGTTGGGAATTAATGAAGAGGAATTATGAGGGTAAACTCTTCTTTTATGTTTTTTTAGTAATTTGTGGATCAAGATCAATGGTATGATCACCATGTCATTGAGCAGGCCATGAGGGGTCTGAACTTGCTAATCATCCTTGGGGCCTAGATTTGTAAACATTGAAAAGGCTGTGTTTTTTAATGGGGTTTGCCTAATGTGCTCCCCATTCACAATTAGCTAGAGAGGAAGCGAACCTCTGGGTTCAGCATGTGCTAGGGCATTAGCAAAGCTTGGCATGGATTCATCATAGTGGATTGCAGGTTCAGTTGGTCTTTTTGTTCTTTCAGGGGCGCGTTAACTTTGAGAGTTTTCTGTTTGCTGTATTTCTAGGATTTTCATCCCCTTAATGCATTGATGCACAGCTCCTGCATATTCAAGAAACAATTCAAATCACTACAATCTTCCTTTTTCAACCAATACTGCAGGGCCATCCCAACCACCGTCGATCGCCAGAAAGAAATTTGTCCACTCGTAGTATATTGTGGTTGAGCTGAAAATGACAGTGGCTGATTTCTGCCTTGTTCAGGGAAGGAGTGTAGTAAGGGGACTCCACGTATGTTGCTAGGGACACCTCAACTGTTACTGTTGAAGGGATCACCGCTGTATTGGAAGGCCCTGCATCAATGCTTGCTGTGTTTGTTTCCTCATCTCCTATTCGACTTCTTCATATGCTGGCTACTTTGTTTCTTATCCAACATGTCCTGTCTAGTGGGCTGTTGTTGACCAAATTCAATCAAACCTGGCTCTGTGATGGGGTTAAGATTTCAGGTTATGCTAGGATGCGTTAGTTTCCTGTTGGAAATGATGCACTAAGATATGTGACTGTTTTCCTTTACTTTCCTTGCAGCCCATCCCAACTTGATTGGGACTAAAAGGCTTTTGTTATTGTTTTTTAGGGCTTGCTCTTCACGATAAAGCATCAGCCACCTTTCTAGAGGCATGAAAGAAAATTTGATAGTACTGTGAATCTTGAACAGTCGGAGTCTCATGTTCATGAGCTTTCTCGATGGGTACTTTTGTTGCACTGTGAAATGTGTGATATATATTTGATTGAATCTAGAGGGGAATATCATGACCACATAACTAAACTATTTTAACTGGAACAGCATTGTGCATCCTGCAATGTTTGCTTTCAGAAATTCTGCATGTAACTTTATAGATTTACAAACTTGGTTTGATATTGTTATTGATTTTAGGAATAGTAATTATCACATGGTAGTTCTGATCATCTCCTCATTGTTCTTCCCACTTCCTAGAGACACCAGTGTGGCTGGAGATTTACACTAGATGTTTGCGAATTAGATGCATCAGCAAAGGGAAGTTCAGATGTATTTTCAGCTTTTCTTAGATCAAATTGATCCAACCAAAGCATAACCGACATGAGAAAGGTGCTATGTCTTAAATACCAGTATTGTGTTTTCTAGTGAACTTGCACTAATCTGAAAAAAGGAAAGAAAAACTTGGACACCTTTTTTAGTTGGAATATATATGTACAATTCGAAAGTACCTTTTCTACTTGTCTAGTAAAAACTGTATCCAGTGCCAAATGCGAACATGTTACCTCTAGTAGGAGATATAGTGCAGAATTGTTATTATATGATTTTTTTATTCATTGTTTTTAATTTGTCTGATTAATCATGATTAATTGAGAAATAAGTCATTGCACAATGACCAGGTGCATCGACTTGATTAGTTTGGTTGGTCAGTCAATCAATTAATCATCTGTTAGTCACGACTAGTCAGGCTTGATAGTTCCAGCCTCTACGTAAGTATGTATACACACAAAGCAACTTGTGTTTGACTCTGGTCCATTTGCAGCCGCTGCCTGCTCATTTGTATTCTCTCTAGTCTCTGTTGTCTATTCCATACTTTGGAAGTTAATGCCCTCAAGGCCTCAATATATGGGTATGGCCAATATGGCCGACTTGGTTAACAAGCCAAACCAACCAACTAATCAGTCCTAACTGATAAGCGATGGCCAGCTGTGGTTAGTCGACTAGTCAGTGCCCAGGCGACTAGAGGACTTGAAAGCACTGTTTATATTCATAATATAGCATTTGCTTTATCTCACCATTTTTTTTCTGCTTTCAGCTACACTATTGCATCCCGGAAGTCCTTCAGCCATATTCTCCAGTTCACTGTCTGTCTGGGTCAGCTCTATGGATGCTTGGTTCACTTCATCACCACATACTTGGATGGATTCAACTTCTGGGTTGGCCCATTCTACTTCTGGGCATATTTCATTGGCGCAAACAGTTTCTGGATTTGGATACCGATGCTCATTGCCATAAGATCCTGGAAGAAAATATGTGCAGCATTTCAAGCTGAAAATGTTAAGACCAAATAAAAGCTGTCTTAGCCACCATTTTATTGTAACTACGACTTGTAATGTGGAGAACATCATTTGTTCTTTGAAATTCAAATGTTGGTGTTGGGAACTGCCTGCACTCTTTGCTCAAACAACATTGTTAATTTTTTATTCAGACAAGTCAATTTTGTTTACTGGGTATTTTGTTCTTCTCGATGAAATAAATGAAGTGTTGCCAGTACCTTCTCAGTTTTCACTCTCTAGAACTCCTTCCATCTATGTAGTTTTCTGATAAACATGTTAGTAACGATCTTGGTTGTTGCTGGATGGGCATCATTTTAACTACAGTCGGATGTAACATGTTGAAAAATAGAAGTGAGTTAAGGATAGCCATGTATTCTGTAACGTGCAACTTCATTACTCAACTGCTAGCAAATCTGCTCCTCCCCTTGGCACGCAAAAAACCCAGCACAACCAAATCATGGGCGGCTTGATTACATTCTGTACCCTTGAGAAAACTGGAAGCCACTGAGAAATTCACCTCTACTAGATGACCAACCGCTGTGCCACACTGCCAGCATGTTGGGATGGCTTCAAATGTTGCAATAAGCTGAGTGATAATAACAAATTCAAAAGCACAGCTCTGACAACAAATGAGAACGATTGACCAGTGCAGGACAAGATGAATCCCCAGGTTTTTGTAATTTAGACTCACAACTCACAAGTAATTGCTCGTTTTCTATCAAAACCCCTGCAGGTACACAGGATGTAATTACATATGGAGGTCTGATTTACATACATCCTATAAGCTCACATTTTGTACATGTAAATTTATAACATTTTGTGAAACCAAGGCCACCCTTAACTATAGTCAGATTGAATATCTCTCTAATCTCTTGGTCATTGATGTTGCTCCTCAATTCAGCACTCTAGCTCCAATAACAAAATTGTCTCAACTCCGTCGCTGACTAAAAACTAAGGGGGGTGCCAAAAAAACTGCAGTCATCATTCTCAAAGGACAACAACAGCCTTGTCTGGAGTAACATGCTGGAGGACAGTGGCAATCAAAGGCTCATAATGGTCGGCACCAAAACCACACCATGCTGCAAGTAAAAAAAATTGTACAGTCTAGTTAAGGATGAATGTATCACTAAATAGAAACACACGATTAGAGATTGATGTGCATTCTGCAAATTATATTGATTTGCTGATGGAATGGAACACACCTGTTCCTTAAATGAAAAGAAAAATTTGTGGTTCACAAATTTCTCCTCTAGGACGGTGTGGGAGGAAGAACGCAAAGTTATCGTCATCAACCATTGCATCCGCTCCATGCGCTTGCACCTATCAAGACACAAAAAAATGGCCCCAAAATTGATTCTTGAGTTGGATTAGATCCACAGGTATCAGAGTTTCGTTGCAAAGGCCAAGCAGGAAGTTGCGATAGTACGGCAGGTGCCAATACGAACAAACATGGAAGGTGCCAATGCGAACAAACATGTTTTCATGATCTGCTTAGTGTGATATCTGATCCATTGCTTTCTAGTTTCTATATCTAGCATATAATGTTCCACAAAGGGTAAAGAATTATCTTTGCAACCATGAGTATTCCCAATATATAAGAAAAAATAGTGATGGGCTGATGGCATAATTAATCTGAAGCATTAGCTGAATAAAAACTGAAAAGAGATTAGCATGTTATATAGCTCTGCAAAACAAGTATTGCAAGAAATACCATCACTTGGCCGGATCTACTTTGGAGGGGCTCGCTGGGGCCGCCACCGGTGGGGGAGAGGACGCCATCGCCGCTGCGGATCAGGGAAGGGTATTAGTATCCAACAGAAAAATAATATGCATGTGCATAGTTCATTACAGACCATTTGCCTATACATTTTCTGGAGAAAACTGTAGCATGTGTCTGCAATTTGGCCTGTAAATTTTCCTTGTCTTTTAAATCCTTTTGGCGATGATATATTGGTATCCACATTGCAGTTTTACTATTTCAGATTAAAAAAAAAAAGGATATTGATGATATTGAAACAATCACAACATAAATAGCAAACACATATATGAAAACATGGTCATGTGCCTCTTTGTTGTAGGACTACGCATATCAGGTGAGGTTAGTCAACAAAGAATGCTTTGCTTTCCTGAAAAGAAATTTACAGTTCCACAAAGGATTATTTGCAGCAAAGCAAAGGTAACGTAAACTACTACACATTTTTTTTAATAAATCAAGGGTCCAGCAAGCTCTTGATACAATATATTCAACAATTTATATCCCAGAAATCAATGGTGTCTTTGAGATCACCATAGCAGGAGGATGCCAACGTATTTCTGCACAACATGATTTCACGTATGATGCACAACCTTACATGCATGTTAGTACAGAACATGCACATTTTTTAGGACAACTGCACTATAACAAAAATGATAGTACGGCATACTTTGAGCATCCAGGTGCTAGAATTCACATGCTATGTTTGAGAAATCAAAGCTGCCTTACAAGTTCACGGTAATAGAAATCGAGCAATGAACTAACTGAATGAACCTGGTGTGTCCAGGACACTAAATCGAGCAACCATGTTTGAAATGCAAGGAATAAAGAACTATCTTCGTGAATAGAAATAAAAAAAGAACAGGATGGTATGGAATATCAAAACATAGCCTCTGATGTGACTAATCTGAAATGAAAATTGAATTTGATATATCACTGCTGCAAAGCAAGAAACCACTATTTTGTAAACATTGGATCTCTCTAATCCCCATTGACTGAATCACTAAGATGGTTCCCAAATGCATTTCACCTAAACCTAAACTCAATTCATGTGTGCAAATAAAAAAATAAAATAAACCACCATACTTTCAGAACAATCTTAACTGCATTTCATCAAGCATTTTTGCAAGATCAACTATTGCTCTGAGCCACCACGGCACCACCATAAACCCACAGTAGAAGTAATAGGGTGCCCCATAGGCCCATACCTTATTCTTGAAGCTAATCACCCATAGGAACCTGCACAGCTTGGAGGAGATATCCATTACACTAGATGATGTATGGCCACTTGAACTGGGCACAGGAAGAGAAACATAGCAAATTCTACCAACAATAATTTCTGTCCTGGGTACATTAAAAGCTGGTATTTCTGAAACAGAGTCAGCATTAGTGAGATCTTTCTGTATCACTGATCTCTCGCTCAACCACAACTACCAATTTCTGGGCTCCTTCCGTTATCCTCAATGGAAAGCAAGACAACACCACTTGCATCCAGTCCTCAAAATCTGACAAAGTAAGAGATCGTATCACCTCAACTGGTTTTTATTTGACGGGGATGGAGTTCACCAAGGCAGTGCTACAACAGCTTGACCGAGCTCATGCATTCCTACTCCAAATCAAAGAGCTCCTGGCCGTGACCTGCGCCAAGAATCGAACACTCGTATCATGCACTAGAATCATCAAATCAAGAAGAGGAAGGGGGAGGAGAAGGAGATTGCCCAAACGACGAGCTGGGGAAGGGGATCTAGAGGTAGGGCACCTGCATCGACAAACTAACCTTGCTGGAATTGAAGAGCTTATGGCCGCGACCTGCGCCAACAATCGAACACTCGAATCCTACACTCGTATCATCAAATCAAATCAAGAACGGGAAGGGGAGGAGAAGGAGATTGTGCAAAGGACGAGCTGGGGAAGGGGATCTAGAGGAAGGGAACCTGGATCCTCCACCAGCGATGGAGGGGCACACGTGTGAGCGGCGGCAGTGACGGCGTGGCCAGGCGAGTCGCCCCTCCTTTCTTCGGGATTTCCGGAACTCACGACGGCAAGTCGCCACCGCCGCTGCCCCACGCACTCCAGGCGAGGCCGCCGAGCCGGCCGTGTCCCGGAGAGGAGAACGGTCACCGACTCCTACACACTACCGCGAGGCGCCCCTGCGCCGCGAAGACGACGAACCGCAGCGCCAAGGACGAGGCCGCCGCCGGGGCTGCAGATGCGTCGGTCGAAGGCTCCGTCCGAGGCTGCGGAGGCGAGGGAGAGGCGGCGATCTAGGCCCGTGAGGAGGGGGCGGGAGCATCGGCGATCTGGGCTCGTGCGGCGGCGAGCTGGGCGAGGGTGAAACCGGCGTCTCCTCCCGTGCAGGGTCAGCGACAGGACGTGGGGATCGGTTGGTCTGGTCTCCCTGTGGGTGAGCGACGGGGGACGGGGGCTTCCGGGTTCGACCGCTGGATGCGAGCGGGGCACGGAGGAACGCTCGGGCTGGTCTCGCGACGCGCGCTGGGCTCGGGGCGGACCGGGGACGCGCGCTGGGCTCGGTGACTAAATAATAATTAGTCCCCTGGGTAGTAATTAGTGCAGTCCTATATATATATATATATATATATATATATATATATATATATATATATATATATATATATATATATATATATATATATATATATATATATATATATATATATATATATATATATATATGTGGATTATAGGCTCACAATGCAGCATCAAGTTAGGCATTTTTAGATCTAAGGTATTCTAATCTAACCGAAAGATTTGAAGTAACAACCCACCGATCCCCCGCTGCTATCTGCAGGCTATAAAAGCCGCGCAACCGGCCGGTTGATAGCACGCATTCAATCTATCTCAATCCCACATGGCTCGCCACCCTGCAACGACAATGAAGCTCTTCTTCCTCACGGCCATCTGCTTGGTTCTCTTGTTTCTCAATGGTAAAGCTACACCTATTGCATTGTCGTCGTCTACATTATAATATGTATACATAGACATTATGAATGGATTTATATATATGCATCTAATACAAACAATGCAGTCGTGGAATCGCGAGCAGTGGCCGGCAGCAGCGGTGGCAATGTTTCGTCGTCCAAGCGCCACCACGACGGCGGTCACCACCACGACGACGGCAAGAAGTCGAAGACGCACAAGCACAAATTGTTCCTTATATATATGCATCTAATACAAACAATGCAGTCGTGGAATCGCGAGCAGTGGCCGGCAGCAGCGGTGGCAATGTTTCGTCGTCCAAGCGCCACCACGACGGCGGTCACCACCACGACGACGGCAAGAAGTCGAAGACGCACAAGCACAAATTGTTCGTGTTCGGCGATGAGTTCGTGGACGTCGGCAACCTGGACGACTCCTCTCACAATCATGGGCAATACCCGTGGCGCTACCCGTTCGGCATGTCGGACGCGGCGCACGGCCGGAAGCCCACAGGCCGGTACTCCGACGGGCTGGTGCAGTCGGACTACATGGCCAAGATCATGGGCCACCGCGAAGGCGCCGCCCGCCTACAACGGCGACGGGTGGGACGGCGACGTCGCCGACCCGTCCGGCCTCAACCGCCGTCGGCGGCGCCGGCGTGCTGCAGGGGGGCAACACGGCCACGTTCCGCGCAGTCAGGCAGCTCCGCGATCTCGTCGTGGACGGCGTGATTGATGAGGACAAGGATTTCGAGGAGTCGGTGGCGCTCGTCCACGTTCTCCGGAACGACTTCGCACTAGTCAATGAAGAGGAGGGCGTAAGTGTTTCCGATCCTAAATGCTAAATATCACCATTCTCATCTATATCTACAAGTATACATATATGTCTATATGAATCTGATGATCGATATATGCAACGTTCCGCGCGCAGGCCAGGCAGCTCCGCGATCTCGTCAGGGACGGCGTGATTGATGAGGACAAGGACTTCGAGGAGTCGGTGGCGCTCGTCACGTTCTCCGGGAACGACTTCGCACTAGTCAATGAAGAGGAGGGCGTAAGTGTTTCCGATCCTAAATGCTAAATATCACCATTCTCATCTATATCTACAAGTATACATATATGTCTATATGAATCTGATGATCGATATATGCAGCTGGAATTGATCCCGAGGTTGGTGGACGAGGTGGCAAGCGTGGTGTCGCAGCTGCAGGACATCGGGGTGACCAAGGTGGTGGTGAGCACGCTGCCGCCGTTCGGGTGCACGCCGTGGCTTGCGAGGTATTTCAACTACACCTCGTGCCGCGACGGCTCCAACGACGGCCCTGCCAAGCACAACGCGGCGCTGCGGGACCGGCTGGACGGCGAAGACGACGTGATGGTGCTGGACGTGTACACGGTCATGATGAACATGGTCGCACCGCCGCCGGAGGGGTCGGAGCTGTCGGCGCGGTTCAGCGAGCGGCTGCAGCCCTGCTGCGAGGCCTACGAGGAGGACACCGCCGTCTGCGGCGACCCCGATGGCCGGTACTCGCTGTGCGACCGGCCGGAGGACTACTTCTACTGGGACGCAACCAACCCGACACAGGCCGGGTGGAGGGCCGACACAGGCCGGGTGGAGGGCCGTCATGCGCAGATGCTCCAGGGACCCATCATGGCGTTTCTTGGCATCTCACAGCTCAACCATTTTTGATAGAATAATTTCGATCTGCATCCAATGGAATAACTGGACAGCCACCCACTTCTGCCGCCGCTGCCGGGTCCTGCTTCCTCAAGTCATTAGTTATACTTGAGTCTTGTTAGGATTTGGTTACTATACTTGAGTCTTGTCATTAGGATTTGAGAAGTTGAGTCAAGTTAGGAAAAAGTTTGTTAAAGGAGGATCCAATCTTATAAAGATCTTCTAGTTTGATTATGAGCCAAGTCTCTAAGGAGACTATAAATACTAGGGGATATAATTGGATCAATCATCAAGTAAGAAAAGGGTGAAGACTCCTTTATTCTCTCTCTCTCTCCATGCGCCGTGCGCCACCCATGCCGCCGTCCTCCGCCTCCCCATCGCCTACGTCAGCACCACGTCAAGGGCCCAGCTAAAATCCTGACA
Organism: Themeda triandra; assembly: GCA_018135685.1. Classification (NCBI taxonomy): domain Eukaryota; kingdom Viridiplantae; phylum Streptophyta; class Magnoliopsida; order Poales; family Poaceae; genus Themeda; species Themeda triandra. The sequence goes on along the minus strand of JAENPR010000801.1, from coordinate 48,770 downwards.
TATCCATCCACAAAGTGAATGCGTGTGTCTATATAGCCCTTTGTTCACAAAGGTACTTAATTAAAAAGTATTCTCGACCTCCAAACGGCCAGGTAGCTGATTTAAAATTAGTGAGAGAGAGGGTGGACTGAAATTTTCTCTTTTATTATTAGGTAATAGAAAAATGCTTTGATACCCCAAAAAATGCTTTGCTAGAAATCATCTATATTTAATTTTTTCATCTTGATGTTTCTGAAAAACAGTAAAGCTAGTTTTATTCTATTTTGTTTTCATCCGAGCAAAGCTCTTGCCTTCGGCCCGTCGTCCTCCGTTCCTGGGCCCCAGCAGGTTTCCGCTCAGCAGTCAGGCCCCACGTTCATCCTCGCCTGTCCAGTAATCAGTTGGCGAGGCCAGCGATCCTGTACCTCCGTCGACTCTGGACGTGGGTCTCGTCCAACGACTCTCACCGGGCGAGGTCGACGTGTCGGTGCAGCAGCCGCTGGTACAGTGCCTGATAAGAGGCGGCGCTGCTCGCACAGGCACAGGGCGAAACGAAGCCACGTGGCAGCCTCCGGACCGGATACTGTACCAACGATCGCTGATGAGATGGCCCCAGCGACGTCCACTCCGATCCACCTCCATCGACTCTGGAAGTGGGCCTCGTCCAACGACTCTCACCGGGCACTCCTCGGGGCTTCGTGGGCCTAATCCTTTCCAGAAGCCAAAGTCACTTGATTTCTCTGATTGGCCCATATTTCTATTCCAGCCCAGTTCGGTGGTCGAGGAGGCAGCCCACCATGATCTGGACGTTTTTGAGCTCAACTCGCACTTACTAAGCAGTTGCTCATCATCGTACAACGATGTGACAACGGTGCTGGGCTGGGCGCATGCGGGTACTCAAGTTGGATGACATCGTGGCCTTGTGCCCAATGATCTGTACAACGCCTGTGCTGGCGCTTCTTGCCGCAAGCTGTGTTTTCATGATGCTTCAAAACTGCTTAAAAGTTAAAACTGCTTCATTTCAAAGGGCGAAGCTAGAGCAAATGGATGAGGGGTGCCCAACTTTATCAAAACTATAATGACCTTTGTGATGTTCAAGCAAATAGTATAACTAACCCACAATTTTTAACATCAAAATTCAACTTTCGGTAATGGCAAACTGATTTTGGTGAAAATATTAGTAAACTAGTAGGGAACGCGTAATAATACTCACTGTTAATAAAAAAAATATGACATTGATCACTTATCCTAGATTTATTCAAATGTAAATTAATCAATAGTACGGTGCAAATATATTTCAAAGATCTCATAGTGTGCTAAAGTCTACACAAGTTCAAACTTGATGCTTTGGAGTACATAAATGATGAAGTAGTATGCCTAAAAACAAAATAAAATTAATAATATAACATTGGCTATAAAACTTAGTGCACCCAAGTGATGGTGGACATGCTAATACGGTGGTTCTGACAGGCATGTGCATGTTTAGAGGAGGGATACTCCCACAAATCACATCTGTTGTTGTGTAAAAACAGCATCATTTTTTTTAGATAAAGGATAATCAAATATCTAGACTCTACACCCGGGTGTACACAGCCAATTATTACAACATCGAGAAACAAATCGCGGATCGTGAAAAGAGAGAAAGCCAGAGTCTTATACATAGACCCGGAAACTAAAGCAAACGAAATAAGTGCTTCTACCCTCTATTGGAGATAACGAGAGGGCGTCCATGGCTTCCTCGTCACGCTACAGCCGAAGACGTTGTCGACGGAGCTCATAGGGAATGGATCACTGCCGCCGTGCACGATCAGGCACCCGACGATGGTGGCCATGATGAGGATCATACCCGCTTGTTTCCTGAAAATCATCAAGCACGAGATCATCAGACAGACAAGCAGAGTGGAAACATCCTGCCTGGTATATGTGCAAGTCGATCACTTAGCTAAGCAGCAGTTACTATTTGTTGTCCACGATTGTATTTGCCCCAGAAGCTAAAAGGTAAGTTCTATAGGACGGCGATTCGCCCGGCGATGTTATACGGTGCGGAATGTTGGCCCACAAAAAGGCGACATGTCCAGCAACTGAGTGTAGCGGAAATGCGTATGTTGCGTTGGGTTTGTAGGCACACTAGGAGGGATAGAGTCCGAAACGACGATATTCGGGAAAGGGTTGGGGTTGCACCAATTGAGGAGAAACTGATCCAACATCGGTTGAGATGGTTTGGACATGTCCAACGGAGACCTCCTGAGGCGCTAGTGCGTAGTGGGGTTCTAAAACAGGTCGATAATGTAAGGAGCGGTAGAGGTCGACCTAAACTGACTTGGGGCGAGTCGGTGAAGAGAGACCTTAAGGAGTGGAATATCTCCAAGGATTTAGCTATGGATAGGAGCGCTTGGAGACTAGCTATCAACGTACCTGAACCATGACTTTTGGGTTGCCCTGTAACGTGTCTCTTCTGGGTTTCATCTCTAGCCTACCCCAACTTGCTTGGGATAAAAAGGCTTTGTTGTTGTTGTTGTTGTTATTGATTGTATTTGCGTACCAATTCTTGTTTTGAACATACCATTTACTCAGGTGGTGAGATGATCTTGTGGACGATCTTGCTGTAGGTAGTAGCTGAGGCCATAGCCGAAATGATGGAGCTCCTCTGGGACATCGTAGAACTTGCACGTCCTACCATTTTTTTGGTAGATGTACACACAGCAAAGAATTTGCATCGATTAGGCCTTCGTTGGAAGCAAGGGATAGAAAAAACCAGAAACAAAAAGAACCCCACTAAGAACTAAGATGATAATTAAAACAATATTTTTTTGAGGGAATAATTAAAACAATATCCTCGTGGATTGCTGATCCAGGGAAAAGTCTGGGATCCCATAGGGATGGGAGTTTCCAAATTAGCCCTTAGAGAACATAAAACTGCTGAGGGATATACATCCATGACTTCGGAAAAATATAATGCAAAGAATTGTGCCTTGTATCAGAGTTTACTGATACTGGCAGAAGGTTTTTTTCTAGTTTCATTTGTATCATAAAACTACATAGTATGACTCTCCAGTAATATAAGTGAGTGTGTAGGGAGTGATCTGCATAATTAGATGCACAAAAACTTAAATGAAAAGGAATAACATATACATAAAACTTGAAAAACCTAGTATCCAAAATTTGTCATGCGACATGGTAAGCTGCATATGAACTCAGGGGTAACGATGGATGTCGTTATATTCATGCGAGCAAGTGAGAAATTACAGTGCTGGCTCAAGAACTAGAGAAAGGAAGAGTAGTATTACTTACATGCATGGGATCCAATCTAGCAAATCGTCGATTCGGATATAGATATCAGGATGGTTGGGATGAACATGTGCCTGGTGCCTCAGCATTTCTTCCACTTTAGTAGCAACATGTTGAGTGGCTTTCTCCTTTCCATAAAAGCAACACCGAACAGACTGAAGGGATGGGAGGTGGCCTAAGGCCAGGTCATCAACAATAAGTTCACTACAACTGCAGAAATCCTCTGGTTGGACATGAAACCAAAAATGCTGAAGCCTAGGCATAGCTACTGAGAAACCAGCGAATGTGCACCGTGTCAGAACTGGGAAATCATTGGCACTGACCATGAACCTTTCAAACACGGCAGGTATGCCACCAGCGGCAACTTCCACTTTGAGATGACGAAGAGCCTGCAGCTTGCCGAGGACTTGGATGTCGTCACTTCGAACTTGACCCACTGTTATTGACAGGTGTGAGAGGAGCAGAAATGATTCGGGATTAATCCAAGTTGGCAATAAACTGGTTCGAGAAATACGAAGATGAGACAGGCTGCATAAGGACGACCCCAATGATCCTTCGAGATCGGCTGCCACATCATCTACATATATTCCTAACGTTTGTATTTTGTGCAATTTGCCAAGGGATCCCACCAAAACTTTGCACAGGTTTTCATCCAATTTGCCTTGCTTGTCTTTTGTAGTGAGCCTAACCCCAAGCATCCTTAGTTGTGTCAGATGGCCCAGATCTTCCCCAATGGTTGCAGAATCTACAACCATCGTTAAGACTTCCAGGGATGATAGATTCCTCAACCCACTTGGGAGCTTTGTACTCTCCCCAGCAGTAAGGCGCATCAATTGTCCAAGCCTTAAGATACTCAATGGCAATTCTTTTATGTCAGTTCCTCTGATGTCCAGTGTCTGTAAAAACTGTAGCCTACCTATTTCTCCTGGGATCTCGCCAGCATATCTGGAATCTGCTAGACTTAGATACCTCAGGTGAAATAATTTACCAACAAATTCTAGACTTGGATGGTGCTTAAGATTGCAACCTTCTAGATCCAATACACGGAGAAGATGATAGCATGAAAGGGGTGGCACTGAATCAGTAACCATAGCAGAACAGTTGATAGTAAGGGACCTCAAATTCGGTGTGTCCATTGTAGGCCATGTAGTATTTTGGAGACAGAGCCTGCGAACCTTCCTCTTAGAAGAAGATGTGATATGCTTGTACTCACCAGATACAGTTGTAGCAAAACTTTCCTGTTTTGACAAGGAGTAGATGAGATCAAGCACCATATCATGCACTCGGCAAGTAAAAGGAGACATCATCATCATCATCCATGTCTCCTGGCTGTATCAGGCCTCTGTTTAGCAGGTCATTGAAGTAACTCTGTCCAGTCTCAAATAAGCTCTGCATCCCTTCTTCATGCTGGACAAATCCTTCAGCTATCCACCTCCATATCAACCGATACCTATCAATCTTACAATCTTCAGGAAATATACTTAGATATAGTAAACATGTCTTCAAATGAGAGTTTAGATCATAATAGCTAAGCAGTAGTATCTTCCTCATATTGTCAATATTAGGATTGTTTCCTAGTCCAAAACCAATTGAGTCACACAAATTGTGCCACTCACTTATATTTCTTGACTTATTAGCCAGCAAGCTAGATATGGTAATGATAGCTAACTGCACACCTCCACATTTCTTCAGAATTGTTTCAGAGACTGCGAACACATGGCTTTTCCATAGCCATTATGTAACACTTTTGTGATGAGCGATTGTCCACATGCCAACACAAGTAGCGTGTGTGTGAGAGTATTACTAACCGTGGCACGCGGTTTCGTGCCAAACAATGGTGTCTCTTGGCTTGTGTTGTACAGGTGTCGAGCTCGGAGGCGGTGGTCGGCGGTGCGGTGAAGGTCAAGTAGGGCGTGCCGTGCTGACGGACCGGGTGCGGTGAAGGGCGGACGTGAGGCTTGGACTGAGGGACCTTGAAGCCGGGCGGCTAGCCGTGGTGGCTGACAGCTGGGACATCGACAAGCGCAAGTGTACACGGCGGGGGATGCGTACGGACTACGCTACTCGCGACGGTTTGGTGGTTTCGCCTCAAACCATCGGTGGCGGGTTTTCCGGGTTTGCGCCTCAAAACTCGGCGGAGGTCCCGCGGACGGACGGCACGTGGCGATCGGGAGATTGCTTAGGAGCAAGGCTGCAAAGTGAGGAGCGCATGGCCGTCGGATCGATGAAGAAAAACCCTGACGGTTTACCCTAGAGGGTATTTGGGCTGGCTTCATGTAAGGGCGTTTTGGTTTTGACATGCGCCTATATATATGTGAAGGGCTGTTTGCAAAAAATGCCATCCTCAGAGGCCACTCTCATTTGTTTCTTTGAGATGAAATTGCTGGGTTAGAGAGAGGAGTGGCCTTGTTTTGAGCTGGCCATCCATAGTTTTGTTTTTCAGGACGTGGGCCAGAATCCGGATATCACAAGAATCCAATCAAATTTCGTGATCCCTTGCTCACTCTTCCAAATCTGAAGTTTTTCCATTTCCTCTATTTTCTAGCCTATTTTTGGGATTATTTGTTCGTCGGGTTTAGCTGCGATTTGGGATGAATTTGTTGAGGGGTTTTGGTGCTATGACATGTGTGAACAATCTCACCAGGTGATTTGGATTAATTTCACATGAGCACTGAGAAATCGAGTGATCTCTGTTTGGGCGAAAAACTGTGTTCTTGGCCTCGATCTGCAAGTTCCCGGTGATTGGGTAGAAATTGGGCGATGATCTCTCACGAGTAGCTCGACTACTTTGGTGTGATTCTCTGGACGTAGTTTGAGATCGAATCATGGGGACTTGATCGAGTTTCATTCGACTTTTGGTCCGCCCCTTTTTCTGTTCCGGTAGGCTTCGGTCTTCTGTTCTTCGGGGTTGGCCTCTGGCCATACGTGCTGGCTCCAGGCCAGCGGCGCTTCAACGCCGGCAGACGCCGTGCAGCTTTGAAGAGCGGCGCTTGCACAGCCCGTCGGGAGCAGTCCGCCAGCAGCACGGCTGCTTCTCTCGCCGCGAAGGCCCGTGGCCAGCGCTTTGTTTCGGCTTCTGTTCGTTGGTGAGGGGGCTCCAGAGTGCGCCAGGCTGCAGCGCTACCAAAGCCAGCTTCGGACGCCGTGCTCGCTGCCAAGAGCGGCGCTTTCGCTTGGCTCCAGGCGGCTCTGTCCACCAGCGCCCTCCAGGCTCCAGTAGGAGCGCTCGCCGGCAGTCGCACAACTCCGGTGTGCAAGCAGAGTTAGTCTTTCTGTGTGTGCGTTCGTTTCTTGCTCGGTCTCTCTTCTTCGATTCCCGTGGAAGCAAATCGGCCGGTTTTGTGCGTGAACATTCAACAAGCTAGCAGCAGCAGCATCTCGCTCAGCAGCAAGGCAGCCTGCTCGTTCTTGTGCACGTTTCAGTTTTACAGCTGGCCGGACAACAAGAAGTGCCTGTGCAGCAGCTGCAGCTTGCTTTGCACTTCGGCAATTAGGTAAGGAGGTAAGCTGTGCGTCTTCACCTAGCTGCCATTTCATTTGCTTGCACAGGTAGTGGTCGATCTCCTGCCTGTCTGTTTGTGCGTGCTCCTGTCTTCAGTTCATCGTCTACTGCACTTTGATTCTGAGCATACCTGCAAAACAACGTGCTTGCCGAAACCGGAATCCAGCACCGAGTAGTGCTAGTGCAGCAGCTTGTTTTGATTGGTCGATTTGATTTGCTTTTTGCAACCGTGATTCAGTTATTGCTTTTGGCTTAGCATCTCAGACCGGCTTCAAGGAATTAGCTGTGCTAGATTATTTCTTGTAGGTCGTTTACCGCAGGCTTTTATTGCTCAGCGCCAGAGCACCATCGGAGCTCTGCTCCCTGCCTGTGAGTTCGTCAAGCAAGCTAGAGCGTAGTGCTCCAATTTGTTTTGTCCAGCAGCAAGTATTTTTGCTTTCTCGTGAATTGATTTTCATCTTGAATGTCACTTTCAAGCTACAGTAAAAATCCTTTTTGTGTTGGTGCTGCTCACGGTGAATTGAGAATCCAGTTGACGATTCTTGTTGCTGCTCCCTTCATTTCTTCTACAGGTGTGACTCGTCCGAGCTGTTGGTAGGCCGTGCACCATCGAGTGCCGAGCAAATCCAACTTTCTCTCTGATTTTGTTTTGCAGGTGTGTCAACGCAGCGTTGTCGTCCAATTCTCACTATTTAGTTCGTAGCTTTGTCGTTTGAGCTTCGATTTGAGTTCCGCCTTTTGCGTTGTCATTTGTGGTGTCCCGCTGTGTTCCTAAGGAACATCCACCCACTAGTTGGGTCGTGGACATCACGGTGTTTGATCTGCATGTTTGGTGAAGTTGGGACAAACCTAAATAGTTCGCAAGAAATTTTTACGGCTCCCATTCACCGCCCCGGGTCGCCGTTTCGGTCCTTCAAAGACATTGGAATATTGTTGTGGACAATTGTCTTCGGATCCAAATATTCGTCCATAGAACAATATTTTGGAGCTCCGGTGGGTAAGAGGTTTCAACTTGTAGCAACCACCAACATGCTCAGCAACATCAATAATGCGGGTAGTTGTGATTATTCTGCTTTTCATGCCATTGTCGGGTAGAGCACATCGTATTATCTCCCATGGTTTTGTATCCCATATATCATCAATAACAATGACGTACCTGCACGTGTGGCAATAGTAGAATAGTCGTCATCAGAGATAATTTGCAATACAAGCATACACATATCCGTACAATAATTTAGAACTTGCTGCTCAAGTTTCGAAAGTATAGGAATAAATCCATTTTGACCTATTTAATTTCTACCCTATACACCAAAAATTCATCTAGTTTTTACCCCAAAACAACAAAAACTAGCTCACAAATACTAAACAAGCCTATTATGATAGATTGTACTCAGTACGATGTGGTGGCAACAACCTTTTCTATAATTTGGCTTCTTTAATTTGGAAAATGTTTGCTATGGCACAGAACTTATATGGCAAGGCATGGGCTTCTGTAGAGCGGGATAGATCGATGAATCGCCAGCTCTCTCTCTCTCTCTCTCTCTCTCTCTCTCAAGAACTTGATCGAGCATTACTAACAGAAATTAAAAACATCACGGTTGACATAGGGCTTAGACGCTTGAACCAGGATAAACTCCTTGTGTTTTGAGTGCTTAATAACCAGAGGCACACGCATTGACCCTCATCGAACAACTCAATTACGGCTATGGAATCTGACCCATGACATGTAGTATGAGATTTTCTAGATCTAGTGACCTTAATTTGTTTTGAAACTAGTAACATTAACCATGTGTTTTTCATATGTCAAAAAAAACTTTCTTATATTGATTGGCCAAGTTAAAGAAAAAGTAGACACTTTAAACCTTTTCTAAGAGCATCTCCACCAGGGCCCCTACTCAAATAGCAAAAAAATCACTGTAGCAGGGCTTCTACACTAGCCCTCAAATTTAGGCAAGCCCTTAACTCCTCGCTCCTACCCTCATTCTAATTTATAGGGGCACCGGAGGGAGCCCCTCATCGGGCAGTTTCAACAATTGGCTTCCAATGTCGAATCTAATCCTCTCGCCGCGCCCCCAACGTTCTCCATGCCTAGCTCGCGTAGAAGAAGCCCCCACGGCTAGACCTCCTTGCCGGAGAAGAAGCCACCGAGGCCACCATCAATGCCACGCTCCGCGGCCGCCACCGCCACCAGATCTAGCGACTATTACCTCCTCTCCTTCGCGACCTAGTCATGTTGCCATTGCCGTCCATCTCCCCGCCCCGCAGTTACTCGCTCGCTGGACTGGACCTCGCCCATGGGGAGCTCGCTCACACACATGTACAAGGGTCAACGAAGAAGGGGCACACGGATGTGGAAGAAGGGTTTGACTCCAAGGCGAACTTGGCATGGATGTAGAGGCCCCTCCACTTGGGCTCTCTCCCGCGAGGTCACCGAGGCTCCTCCATTGAGCTCCCCTCCTCCACCCCCCGGCGCCGCTTAGGCTCTTCCCCGGTCTCCCTCCGCCGTAGTCGTCGACGTTCCTATGCGACCGCCATGGGCTCCTTCTCCTCCTTGTCAGCCACCATGGCTTCCTATCCTCCTTCGAGCCATTCCAAGAACTCCCCACTCCGCGATGACTGCCACCGACCATGAGCTAGTTGGCCGACCATGTGTCCCCTTCGTATATGGCTGAGTTCCTCTCGTAGACCACTTTTCTCTAGGAGAAGATAGTGTAGAGAATGATGGGTTGGTCCATTGTGTCATTGTCTCTAGAAATAGATATAAGGTCTCTGATCTAAAGGCTACTCCTAGAGTGCAGTACAGAAGGCCCTTAGAAGTAGGGGGAGCCCTAAAAGAAAAAGTAGAGCTGTGTTTTGATGGCTATTGTTAGAAATGCTCTAAAAGATATGTAATAATTAAGTAGGGGAGATAATCTGTGTTTGAAATTTGAGGGACTATATTTGGGGACCCATCATACTGGAACAAGTATTGATTCTCATTGGCTAAAAAATAACCACACAAATAAGAAATTTTCAACAATAAAGTGGTAGATCGCATTAAGAGTGACACCTTTGTTTTAGATCATACCAAGATCCAAATATATTTGAAAAATATATAAGTTGATTTTAAAACGAATTATCAACTGCAAAGTTATAGATAATGTCGAACTCTACAATTATGATATAAACTTTGTCTTCATCCGGCTTCATTTGAAAGAGTTATGGTTGTTTTTTTATATAAGAGCAAATACCTGACATGTGGGTACCATGCATGTGAGAGACCTCTCTGAAATGGTTCGGGGGTATTTTTTCGTGTTTTTCAATTTAAGGTGTGTTGTGTGGCATTGAAGGATTGTAATTGAAGTACAAGTTTTAGACAGTAAAACGAACAAGACTTAGTTAATACATGATTATTATGAACTAGAAATTGCATATCACTCCTTTATAAATTAAATAAGCTAGGCATTTGAATTAGCACAATGCCACAATGTATCCCCCTCGAACGTGAAATTTGAGACATGACAATTTTCTAAATTGTTAGGAAAATTGATATATAAAATGGGCGGGAAATTATGATATTTTTTTAAAAAAATTAGGGACTGTCCTATTAAACAAGAAGTCCATAAAAGTAGGTTTACAAAGACATTTTTAAGGCAACCGTCACTAAAAATGGATTTCAAGAAGTACTTGCTTGCATATTCTTGTAAATGCTCGATTTCTACAAATCAATGGTGTGGGAAGGGCTTCCAAAACCAGCCCTGATAATCCAATTAAACCTTCCCATAAAATTGTTTGTGTAGCAGTAACCTGCTTATGAGTGTGAAATATCACATATAACTAAAAAAAATAACAATTTCATTGATTACTGAACTACTCGCGTGTGTAAAAATATAGACATGAGGTTTCTATGCAATGGCATACATATATGTAAAGCTTATTTGAACGGGCAAAGTAATAGGAAAAAACCCCTATTAGCACGTACTAGATGGCATGTACCTCTTATCTTTGAGGATTTCGAGGATTAGATCGATAAGATGCTTTTGACCCATTGCGGTGTTGTGAATGTTCTTGTACTCTGCCTTGTCAAGCTCATAGAGCATGTCTTTGAAGATCTTTGTCAAGTCAGGAGTCTGAGACACTGAAACAAAAGCCTTGCAAGTGAACTGTGGTTTAAGCTTGTCATACACTGCTTTGGCGAGCGTTGTCTTTCCTAGTCCTCCAAAACCAACGACAGAGACTATCACACGGTCTTCAGATATCTGATCTTCCTGTACCAACCTCCTGATTAGCTCTTCCCTTGGCTCATCAATTCCGACAAGGTTAGCTGCTTTAGTGTACAGAGCTGTTATGCGAGGGTCAGCCAACACGGTTTTAGCAGGAGTGATAGCATCAACCTTGTACCTGTGTGCGCGTGCAGAGAGAATAAGAAACGGGCCGGGGAACAGAGATCATAATAAGAGGAAGCTTAATTAATTCAGAACGAAAAAATTGAAATGCAAACCAAATTAATTCACTGACCTGTCACGTCGGTCGGCCACCTCCTTGACACGCTCCTTGATGTTCTTCATCTCTTGGCCGATCCCATGGCGAATCATGAACTTGGTGAGCTTTTGTATCATCTTCTTGGCAAACCTTTTGACACTTCTTTTGCTGGGACCGGGGTGCTCAGAGTCAGAGCCCTGGACGCGCACTAGGAAGGTGTCGACGATGTCCTCCATGTCGTAGGACAAGTCCCTTACATCGCGTGCCCAGACGGTGACCAGCTCGCAGAGCTGCTCCGATGGCACCTCGCCGACATTGCGCAGGGCGGCGCGCATGCTCTCGAGCTCCTTCAGGAGGAACTCGACGTCCTTCTTGATGCCCTTGTGCAGGTTGTACTCGTCCTGGAGCAGCTGGCCGAGCTTTGGAAGCAGGGTGCCCAGGGCGCCTGTGGCGAACTCCATGGCTCACGATCGAGGTACAGCGCGCGTGCGCAATGTTGGAGAGAAGAACGTAGTACGTATGAAGGTTCACTTCACCTCACCACCCTCTCGTCGACTGTAATAGCTGTGTACTGTAGATGGAGAATTAATTCTGTCGTCCAATATATGAAGATCGATGCAGGCTTTGTTGGTGGATGAATTGAATTGTGAATTGAATCTTCAGTAGAGTTGGCAGTGTTGGCAGACCCCGTGGACCTCGAGTCGTCGGCTAGAATAATGCTCGACGGGCGGCAGACGCTTCATGCTATGCTGCCAATAGAGATTAGGTGTCCGTGTTTTTTTTATCGAATCTGTCGTTTTTTATTAATTAAATGAAAGAATCGTTACAAAGTAAATGGTTACAAGGCCTCAGGCCTAAAGTTTTCAAAAGAAAAGACTCATCTATTGCTATCTCTCCAGGAACTAATTAGTTGACTCTTCGTGGGTTTGGTTTTCAAAGAGGGCAACCCCAATTCTTCCAGAAGATGTTGTTTCCAGGCAAAGACAGATCTAGGTCCATTAGGTGTCCGTGGTGACTTTGTAAATTTTTAGCTTGTCGTTTTTTCTTTCAGAGATACTTATCGATGTAGACTGTAAAAGTGTGTCCATAGAGGTACCTTCACAGAGGGCAGTACGCAAAATTTTTATTGCCGTCTGCAATCTGCATCGACGGCGTCGCTACCAGGAGCAGGAGTTGGAGAGTATGAGCCGGCGTGCAGCAGACGGCTTAGAATGGAGCTGTAATTTTTTTTTTCGTGGCCGGAACTTCACCCGTTTTCTTTCTAGAATGGACTGCAATAATGCTTAAAGTAGAGGCCGAATTGAAGGGATCGGCCGGCCTAGTGTATTGGATTATATGGAGTCGCATTTTGCCTCTCTCTCTCTCTAGTCAATATAGTATAAGCCACAAGATTAAGCGTTTAATCAAGGTTTTTGGTGATATCGTGTAGAAATCATTGAGACCCTTTTCGAAATGAAGCCGCATTCTTGGAAATGAAGCTTTAATTGTGCTACTTTCATTTGTCTATCTTTGCATTGCCTGCGTAGATTTTCATTTTGGATTAAACTTTTTGTTCGCAAGTTTAGGCATGATTTTATCCATTCAATATATAACTATGTGGATCAAGTTTGTGATGTGGAAAGTTTGGTTAGTTAGTACATTTTGAAGTTTTCTTAATCGCATAATTAGGATTTAATAAATTATTTTCACTCTCTAAGATAACCAACTTGATTATCTTATAGCCATAGTTTTAGACCTCCAATTGACATGATTCATGTTTGTTAGTTCAACAATTGTCTGGTATATTCTGATAGAGTTTGAGGTCAATTGAAATTACGGTTTTCCTCAAGGCCATATTTTAGTGAATTTATAGTGCCCTCTCAAGAATGTAATACTCAGAGAACATACCTAGGCAAGTTTTTCATTAAGAGAAATAGATTTTCTTGATGCTACTAGAGATCCATCATAGCGCAAGTTACACCACCGAGCATTCATCCAGAAAAGACAAATAGACAACCAGCAACAACAGCGGTGAAGCATGCACCCGAGAAGATCAAAGCAACCTTGGCAGCAAAGCATCCACAAGGTGAGAGCTAGGCCCACAAACACACTCTATAGCAAAGTATCTTCCCTTCGGGTGGAGCAAAGAGACATCGACATCAAAGCATCATCCAAGAACCAAAGCATCGACTCGAACGGTAAGTGTATGGGCAAGAGACAAAGCCAGCAAGAGGAACAAAGGATTGACTGGAGAACTAGAGATAAACTGCCCCAAAATAGTGATTCGCCCATGTCACTACACTCTAGCACTACCAAAAAAATGTGCTAACACATGGTTGATATGTGTTCTTATGCGTCGAGTTGTGATGCATGATTGTCAGTAGATGATCCGGCTTCGTGGAGTTTGAGACTAACCCTAGCGTGAGTGTGTGGGCAACATGTCTCTTAGTTGTGTTGGTGTGCATGTGTGGAGAATAGGGACGGTCGATGACCATGAAGAAGATCAGATGTGCTAAGCTGATAGACTGAGGGTGATGATGGACATATTGCCGTGTCAGACCTGCCTACACCTTAGAGAGTCATCATCATACTTATTCCATGCATAGTTTCACAAACATTGCTGCCGCGTGAAAGAGGAAGCGCCATCACTAAGGGAGAGGAAGAGGAAGGCGGAGGTGGCAAGGTGCATTGTTGAGGATTTATTTTCTTTAACAGACTATAGAGATCTTTTTCCAACTTGAGAACGTGATTGCATTTGTGGGCTACAGTAAGGGAGATCCCGAGGGACTTGAGGTTCCTAAAAACCAAGAGGGCTGGTTACGCATTTGGATACACCACTCGGGACTAGTGGGAGCCAACTAGTGCGCAATGGGACACAACTAGTCATGGCAAAGCGGGTGAGCGATGAGACACTCTCGGCCTCCATTTTATTCATGATTGAGGAGTACCATATATGGAAGTATGTGGTGGGGTTGTTCTCACTGCTTATAGAAACAATATTTAGATGCATCTTGTTTTATTTCGAAGGGGTTATTAGATCATAATTTGTATTTGAAAATGGTTCCAGAGATGGACCGGTCCTAAAAGTGAATTGGTAAAGATGTTTTGTAATATTGACCATCCCTATATATGTCCACCCTCCTATAAATAACATTTGTAGTGGAAATTGGTGTTACAGACCACCCTAAAATTAAAATAGCGGTATTTCTATGGTTGGTTGGCAAAACCAAACACCTCTAGAGATCAATATCGAGGGGTAGGAAAACCATCTCCTAAAACTAGATCTACGCAAACAAATCACAACTTTATCGAATGAAGTCAGATTAAAATAAACTTTATATCCAAGTTACAGAGCTCGAGGTGATACTGAAAACTTTGCAGTTGATGGTTTACATACTTGAGTCATGGAGAATGAAAACAATACATTGTATCGTTTTATATAAAGCGGTAGCATATCTAGTGCAAACTAACCTCTTCGTACAAACTTACAAACTTCTAATATGGGACACATGATGTTGATCCAAGGGCCATTGGGGGATTGGGTAATTGTGCGCTTAACCGTCCGCTCCTAATCATATTTTTAGAAATCCTCTCTCCCACCTCTCCCTCGTGCCCTTTGGATCAACATCATGCGGTCCAGATTAGATGTTTACATGATTTACAAGGAAATGTTGATTTGCACTATATGTGTTGTCGAGACAAAGCATCAAGTTTGAATTTGTGTAGACTTTAGGCCCTTCACAATGTGAGTAGACGCTCCAAAACAATCACCGGCCCCCACGTACGGTAACAAGCATCGAATCCCAAACGCCTACAATGTTCTGAATACAGGAACCGACAACATCTGACCCTTTTGGGACCCACTCCAAATAAAATACTGACGTTATCCTTCCATCCATGAATACTGTAGTGAGAGGCCGGACCACGGGAGGAGCAACAAAATATTTCTTTATGGACTTGGCACCGGAGCAAGTAGTTGCTCCGCTCTCCATTTTTTTGGCGTCGCTGGGAGTTGGCCTTGCTTGCTGCAGCGTGGAGAGTTACTCCAAATTCTTCTCTCTCTTGTTTTGGGCAGCACTTAAGCGTACATTGTGGAGGGCCTTAGCACACTATGAGTTCTTTCAAATAAATTTGCGCCGTACTATTGATTAATTTACATTTGTATAAATCTAGGATATGTTTTGTATGGTGTTCTAATTATATGCAGTTTATTTTAAATGAGGCACCGATCCAATATTTAAGTTAAATATGTATCATGTTATTTAATGTCTGTATACCAAATTAAGATACAAGCTTTGTAATTTTGCATGTAACCGTCCACTCTTAATTACACTTTTGTAAATCCCCTCTCCCACCTCTCCTGTTGGTTTGCACGGTTCGTATAGAGAGGTTAGTTTGCATGCCAAAATATTTGGTGCAAACCATATACTCGGTGCAATCTATGAAACCCTCATTTAAAATTATACTTAGAAGTTTTCAAACAATTTGAAACTACACATACCAATAGTACATCAACAGATACACATTTTTACAAAAATTGAGATTCAAACCTATTTTTTAAAATTTCATATGAAAATAACAAATTTCACTTGGATATGCACTAGAGGACAAAACTTCTGGAATTTTGTCCTCTAGTGCATACGTAAGTGAAATTTATTATTTTTATATAAATTTGTATAAATGAAGTTTCAAGCTAAAATTTTGTGACAACGTGTATCTATAAATTCACTATCGGTGTGCAAAGTTTTAAATTTTTAAAAGCTTTTAAATATAGTTTTGCAAATTATTTTCACGATTGCACCGAGTATGTGGTTTGCAACGAAAATTTTGCCGGTTTGCACTAGATATATTCTCATGTACTCCATACCATATTTAGACCGAATTTGACCATCTATCTTATTTTATTTGATATGGTATAAATACTTTCACACATTTTGTATAGAGCCAAAGCCGTTGTCAATGCGCGTATTTTGTGGCTTTATCATTATATTGTTTGTATATGTGAATTTTTCTGTTAGAACAAAGAAAGAAAAAAAACTTGTGATGCTTGCTTCTACAAGCAATGCATATAGAAATAGTAATATGAATGAATAAAGCAGTGCAACTTGCATTTGAATCCCCCACAAACGTAAAAAGAAAAATTGTTACCCCGATAGAAGGAGCTGAGGACCGGTCAGCGCAACCGCGTTTGCTTCCGTGTCAGACTACAAAGCCTGGGATAGCTATAGCCGCCGCTGTCACCGTTTGGGTTGGGTCCCTCTTTTTCTCCAAGAAGACACTCGGGTTTCTCAAAAAGCCCGCAAAACTCTGCTTTATGAAAAACTAACTATCTATTTGTAATCCAGTCACAAGATTTTAATCCGATGGCCTCAAAAGGTGGGTCATTTAATCACTTAAACCCTCCCACCAATGTCTTCCTCATCATTTTTTTTTACAAATAACTCCACCAGCGCCTGTACGGTTCCGGCTCCGTTACTTCCGTCACGCGATCCTGTCCTCGCGATCCCGTCCTCGACTCCAGGAGTCCAGGCTCGGCGTCAAGCGCCTCCTCCTCGAGCTCGTCGAAGGTATTGAGGACGACGGCGTCCGCCCCGACTATCTGACCCGTGGACCGAATGAAGCTTGGCAAGTCCTTGAGCCGCATGTGCTTGCTCATCCCCTGCCAATTTAATCTCCTCCGGACGAATAGGAACAGCAACAGCAGATTGATCTGGCACTTTATTACATCGGTGAAGTGTGCAGCAACAGATCACTCGGTACGTGAGTCGCCGTTCAGCGGCCTAGCTGCTGCTACCGTCCTAGGGCAGCGGCCTAGCTGGTGCCCGATCGTGGCCGGTTCCTCGTCGTCCTAGGGCAGCACCAGCGAGGCGATGATGCCGTCCGGTGGTGCTCGATTGGACTCGCGCGATGGACCAACGAGGCGGCGGCGCGATCCCGCGATCATCATCGTGATTCGCGGACGGACGGAAGACAAACTGACGATGTAATGGGGCCGGTGTGTCTCGCTGGGCTAAAGTGATTAGGAAGAGATTGGTGGGAGGATTTAAGTGAATAAATGACTCATCTTTATCTGAGATCATCGGGTTAGAATCCTGTGGACTTAATTGTAGTTTGCATAGTTTTCACAAGAAGCTAGTTTTCATAGCATACGCTCCCTTCTACAATTGCCCTTACAAAGTGTAGCACGAAAGGTTTTCAGATTCTCTGCAGTCTCTATCAAACACGAAACAAACCAAGGAGAAACAGTAGAAACATATTGTTACTTTTTGCGAAGGTAGAGAGAAATAGCATCGCCCTGATCTTGCCTGCCAAATTCTAATTTAGTTTCAAAGAATTCAACAAGCTAGTAGCTAAACATTTCAGCAAGAAATCACCTGATAAATGTTTCTATGTAGAATCAAAATCTGACCATTATTTCTGCGAAAACCATAGCCAAGGAGTCTTTAGAAGGCTAGATCTTTAGAAGGCTATAACTCCTCCATTTTGATCCTATTACTTGCTATTATCGCGTCCATGAGTTTGTGCCAACATAGAATAGTTTAATATTGTGTGCTGCATTGTTTTATTTATTCTTTATCTGTTTAGTTTCAAATCAATGTGATTGATATTTGCTACGTTTAGAAGGAGAGCAAGAAGTGTGTGAGAACAAGAATTTTAAGACCTTTTTTTACTGGAACAGCAGGGGAGCCCCCTACCTCTAGTTTTCCCTTTTCAATTAAATAAAAGAATGTGTTGTACACAATAGAGTTACGGGGCATAACCCAAAAGAAAAGGAGAAGAAGAAAATCAAGTAAGGGTATCTCTCCAGAGGTTGAGCTGAGCTCGCCTAGAGGGTTTGGCCTTGATACACACTAGGCCAAATTCTGTTTTGAAGTTTCTCCTCCAGTCATCAACACTTGCTTGCTTGTTGTCGAAGATAACACATTAACACCAGTTCTCATGACCCCGAGACACTAGCAGGCAGTGATGAGGACTTCTCTGGAGACAATGTTTCCAAATGATTCCCTTGCTTCTATCACCATGTATAGGGGTTACAGACTCAGATTTCAGTTGATATGCAGGTTGTTCCAGCAGTTTTGATTAAGAGGGCATTCAAAGAACAGATGGAAACTGGTCTCCTCTTCAACAGAGTTGCATAACACATAACTATAATCTTTCAGGTTTCTATTTTTATCATCTCAGAAGGTCCCTTGTGTTCAATCTATCTATGAGGAGAAGTCAAAAACAGAATTTATGTTTACCTAGGTTACTGGAGTTCCAAAGCCATGAAAACAGGGGGGAGGTGGCTGTGCTGTAAGCTTTCTTGCTACTATATTTGGGTGACCCCTAGCTGTAGGTCCAGATGTCTTTCCTCTATCCATGTCTGAGTTTTCAATATGTTCCATTAATTGGTCAAGCTGATCAGCAGCTAATTGGGAGAGGGGGAGGCTGAACAGTCTATTGGGTTCCTGGTCAATTAAGAACAAGACATGAATTTGGTAGAGCAATTTGGCTTCTTGGTGAAGGAGAAGAGTTGTGGAAATCTGGCCATTAGACTTTGGTTCAGGCCATTCCATTTCTGAGACTAGAATGTGATGTTGTCGCCACTGTTTGCCATGCAGTTTGTCAAGGACTGAAAATTTGAAGACCTTGGCCACCAATAGACTTAAAAATATTGTTCCATTCCATATATAGATCATCCCTCTGTGCATAGCAAAAGCTACCTATCTATAAAATTAAAAATTAAAATATCTTGGAATTTAAGAATGAAGGGGTAACCTTTTTTCTTTTTGAGAGAGAGAGAGAGAGTAGCCAAAGCACTTCTAGAAAATCTGCTAAATGGTAACTGTGCTCAACCTATACGTGGAGCTACCGAGGCCACATAACACAAGCAATGCTTTAGAGCGCTCAACGTCTTTAGATGAAAACGATAACACGTCTTTTGTAGACCCCCAGCACTTACGATAAGATAAAAGTTTGAGCTCTGCACCCCACTTCTTGCTCCTGCGACGCGACGCGACGCGACGCATCAAACCAGCCTGTGCCTGTCCCAGTAGTATCAAGTGGAAAGCCAGCCATGTCGTCGTCGTCGGCGCCAGAGCTGGAGCCGCACGTGGTGGAGGACTTGCACGGCGTGCTGCAGCTGATGAGCGACGGCACGGTGCGGCGCAGCGCGGAGCCGGCGGCGGCGTTGTTCCCGGAGGACGTCGTCGTCCCCGAAGACGACTGCGGCGTGGAGTGGAAGGACGTGACATGGGACCGGCAGCACGACCTGAACGCGCGCCTGTACCGTCCTCGCCACCTGGGCGCGGCCAACGACGCGCGGGTCCCCGTGGTGGCCTACTTCCACGGCGGTGGCTTCTGCTTCGGGTCCGGTCGGTGGCCCAACTTCCATGCCTGGTGCCTCCGCCTGTGCTCCGAGCTCCCAGCCGTGGTGCTCTCCTTCGACTACCGCCTGGCGCCCGAGCACCGCCTGCCCGCCGCGCAGGAGGACGGCGCCAGGGCCATGTTTTGGCTGCGCTCCTCAGCCGCCACCGACCCTTGGCTCGCCGACGCGGCCGACTTTTCGCGTGTCTTCATCGTGGGCGACTCGTCGGGCGGCAACATCGCGCACCACATCGCCGCGGAGTTTGGCAAGGCTGGACGACTCGCCCCCGCCGTTCGGATCCGCGGCGCGCTTCTCCTCGCACCTGCCTTCGCCGGGGAGGCCCGCACGCGCGCCGAGCTCGAGTGCCCACGCGACGCGTTCCTCACCACCGAGATGTCGGACAAGTTACGGCGGCTGTCGCTGCCGGAGGGCGCGACCAGGGACGACCCGGTGATCAATCCGGCGGGGCCGCGCGCGCCGTCGCTGGAGGCCGTGGAGATGGCGCCCGTGCTGGTGGTCGCCGGCGGGCGCGACGTGCTGAGGGACCGGAACATGCAGTACGCGCGCCGGATGAAGGAGGAGTGGGGCAAGGACGTGGAGTACGTGGAGATCGCCGGCGTCGACCACGCCTTCTTCGTGACGGACCCGTGGTCAGAGCACGCCGACGAGCTCGTCCGCGTCGTGCGCCGGTTCATCGTCGAGCACATGGACTCGGAGTAGGACGGTAGGTGAGGGGTGACCTGGATGCATGGCTGTCGGAGGACCAATCATGGTTTGTTGCCACTTGGAGTCTTGGACAATGAATAAATGAAAGGTCTTGTTTTCTTCTTCCTTGTTGGTGCCATTTATTTTCTGATTACGATGTTTTGATTATATTTTGATGGATTTCTGGTCGTCTTTCTTCATCTTGATTACGTATCTTACATCCACTGCTCCTGATGCCATTCCGTGTCAAAATGATGACTCGCACAAATGTGCCTTTTCCTTTCTCAACATCCGAGATAGTGAGATTTGTTTCTATCGTCCATGACTCAATGGGAGCAAGATTAGGAGATCCGATCCGATCCGACACACCCCATGAGCACCCTCAGTGGCCAGTACAGTTTGTCGGTGTTTTTATTAAGTTACTTTAACAGTCGCACCAGCCTATTTAGACAGACAAGTGTGAGGATACCATTAGCACGAGGAAACAAATAAATACACCGAGATTTGCAACTTTGTACTAGTGCCTGTTTTTGTTGTGAGTTAGCTCAATAAGAAAGCCAGCTTAGTAGCTCATATAAAATTAGGAAAACAATTAGTGTAATCTAATCCTAACCAGCTTAGTAGCTCAATAAGAAAGCCAGCTTAGTAGCATATATAAAATTAGGTGTGGTGGAGGTAGGCGAGATGGTGACGCAGCGGGGCGTTGGAGGTGCCGCCTGGCAGGGTGGCTGGAGACGAAAGTTGGACGGCCCTGGCTGCGTACGTGGGCGTTGTGGTGGAGTTCACCTGCGACTACAAGCGAGATCGAGGGGTGAGGGCGGGAAGTAGGTGGCGCGGTGAGGCGGTGGCACAATGAGGCAGCGGCGGGAGCAACCAGGTGTTTGTGGTAGGGGCAGGAGCTAGGGCCGGGGTGAGGACAGGAAGATGTTGTTGCCCTATGTTTTGGGGAGCCCCAACGTAGAAAACCAAACCAGAATTTGTGGTTTACATTTTCAAACTTGAAACTGAGTTTCTATGAAAACGAATAAACAAACCGAATTGGCGATTTAAACAGAATGTCCAGTCTAATCCATTCCTATCAACTTCTCTGAATGTGCCATCGGCATTTTTGTTTCCAGGTGCATCTTAACCATATTAATAATAGGATCAACTTGCTAGCTCATTTAATTTTAGAAAAAAAACTAGAGTAATTTAACATGCTAGTATAAAAAATATGTAAGCATAAACACACAAATCGTAGAAAAATATGAACTTTGCTCTTAATGAAGAGCTAGTTTATCATTCTCTATTGCTTTTTATTAAAAATATGAAATATTCTATAAGATAACTCTTTCAAGTTGTGTGTTGAGCTTGCTAAGTGATTTGCGAGAGGTCCAAATAACTCTAGTTACTGTTGATGTTCTAATTTGGCGTCTCCATGTCATCATCCAAATCACTCTAGTTACTGTTGATACTATAGGCACTCCTCATTTTGTAGCACTACCCTACTGGTGGCCAGACGACGGTAAACAGAAAGAAGCCCATTAGTACAATGTAGAAACACTCCTCCTCTGGCTTTTGTTCTTGAAAGGCTGGCCCATCTTATCTTAATAGGCCGGGCCTAAAGTTGACAAATAATCACTATCCGTGCCCGATTTCATAGGATGAGCCTCATCCATGTCTACACTCATCTCATACATTCCCTAAAAAAAAGGACCTCATCCATCATCCATGTCTACACTAAAACATGAAGCCTCCGTGCAGGATTTCAAGTTTTCAACAAGGGGCTAGACACACGTCTGGGCTCGGGCGGTTCACAGCTGGCAGGTATATATTTTCTCTTCTTTCCCCACTTTTGTTTTTACTTTGCAATTGCAAATTGCGTAATAATAAGTGACATATGGCCAATGGCCTCCGGAAATTTTGCTGCAGCCGTTCGGCGGCAGAGCGCGCGAATCACGTAAAATATTTTTGACGGGGTTCTATTATTTTTGGCGGGGTTCTATTTTTGGCCACGCACGCGGTCAGACGCGGATCAGCGGATCGCGCTCGCGCGCCGTCATTATACTCGTCCGCCTACAAATCAGTAGGATCCGTCATCGATCTCGGTCCTGTTCCACCACCTCCTTCTCCCCCTCTTTGTCCTCGTCGTCGTCGTCTTCTTCACCAGCTAGGAAACGATCTAACGATCCTGGCCCTGCGCGCGCTCGCCGCTCGATCGGGCATGGACGCATCCGGCAGCGGTGAGTCCGCCGGCCGCGTCCAACGAGTGGGCAGGGGCCACCAGCGCGTGTGGCCCAAGAGCCCAAAGGTACATTGATTTCCAGCTACTAGTTTCTCAATTTTATATTTGATATATGCTAGCAAGGTGGTTCATGATCTGGAGTTAATAATAATCGTGAGTTCATGAACCAGAAAAATCATCTGCTAGGTGATGTGTTCGTTGCGCTAATTTACAATCAACTGCCTGCGCCGCTTGAGTTTGGATGTTGCATATGCATACTTTATTTGTTTGCTTCTTGATAATAGTCTGAAAAAAATTTCTCATCTGAGAAGTCTCTCCCAATCTTATCTACTTTACTCTACACCGATCTTCTTTCTTCTATATATATATATATATAACATGATCAGTTTTATTTAATTTATTTATTTGCCTTTTCCTAGGGCAATGGTGCCGCCTCGCGCGCCATGGTGGGACCGCGCCGCCGAAGCTCACGTCTCAAACCCCAGGAGAGCGGAACGACGACATCCGTTGACGATGGCATTTCCTATGAGTCTGCATTGTGTGGGCAGAGTACCAATAATAAGGAGGCTCTAGAGAGAGGGGTGCACTACTACAGCAAGGCTCTATAGGGGCGGCTACTGTAGCACTGTAGGGGCGGCTACAGTAACCGCCCCTACGCCCCCGATCTTACAGTGGGGGGGCACTGTAGGGGCGGCTCAACACCAGCCGCCCTTACAGTGACATCCACTGTAAGGGCGGCTCAATCTAGAGCCGCCCCTACAGTGAATTTTCAGCACAAAAAAAATAAAAATCACAATATTCAAATAGAGCAGCTGCACAGCATATATAATCCAAATACTACAACAATGAATCTGACCAGCACATATACAATTCAAATACACAATTCCATCACAACAAGTTCATAATTCAAAAGTTCCACATGTCCATCAAATTTACAAGACTCATCATCACAAGTATCACAAATCCATCATTACAGTCGTAGTTTACAAGTTCAATTCCACATAGATATAGGATTAGAAGAAATTTGACATACATGAGTTAGACTTATAGATGGGCATATGTAAATAATGGCAAGAAAGAGAATTCATAGGACAAGCATTAATATAGAGAAGTTTACTAATTACTACTTCATACAAGCTCAGCTGCTACACCTCCATTAATCTCTATATCCTACAATGAGAACAAGTAAAAAAGTAGCAATTCATGAGAAATCTTGTTAAATATGTAGCAACACTATAACTGATTGTTTGTCCGTGTCTCGCATTAAAAGTGACCATATAGAGCACTACCTACCATGCATAACAATCTGCAAGTACAATATCACTAGGAAAATTTCATGGAAAATGTACCTTTGTCCTTGAGGCTTGGGGAGTTGGACAGATGGATGTTACCATGCAGGATTGGTAGAGGAAGCTGGTAAAAGAAGACAAACTAGTAAGCTAGAAAGCTCTCGGGTAAACTAAAACATCTCATAGCAAATTTGAATTTACCAAAATCACAAGCTATCAGTGGTGCACATGCTGGTCAAATGTGTTCCGTATTAACATATTCACGATTAGCTATGAGATGTTAAGACTTAATTGAAACTTGAACTGAACATTTCTCAAACTCAAAGCAATCGTCATAGTTGGACAGACGATCGATGGATGTTACCAAAGCAATTAGAACAAGCACAATCATCAGTAAGTAGAGCAGCTAAGTACTCTTGGCCTACTGCATTTCTCAAAGCAATTGTCATAGTAGTCTAGTAGAAATGAACATAGAAATTGTATATCAGCTATCTTTGAATTTTTATTCACCAATATAAAGATGCATATAACAAATGAATCATAACAGAGGAGAGAGCATCACGTCATTTTCTTGCCTCTAACCAGTGCATCTCCTGAACCAAAGAAAGCGAAAATAAGCACCTTCAACTTCCTGAAACAACGTAGTGATCATATATCAGCTTATGTAGTCTGTACCAACATTATGCAAGTTCTAGGCATTGCCACAAAGTAGCTTCTAATTAGAGCAATAAAGAGAAATTGCACCAATAGCAGTGAGTAATAAAGAGAAATGGCACCAATAGCAGTTAGTAACACTTTCTCCTCCTTGACATGGAACTAAAGTTTCTGCTGAAACTAGTTTTTGTGACTGCTAGCTCCGGTTCAGGTTCTATCTAGACTGCTACTCCAAAACTACAGATATGAAACTAATTAAGCACCCAGTTTGCCATCGAAATTCCATGACAACCTCTGATAAGAAGTCATGATTGAGTATATAGAGCCCTAAACCTACTGTTTTTTTTGTGGCAAGAAAATTCATAACTGATCCTTTACATTCTCATCTAATTCTTGTGTCCTGTCAAAGCATAGAAACCTAAACCTACTAAGAATGCCATCAGTTCATACGTAATTAGGCCGGGAACAGATCGGAACAATCCATGGCTAAAGAGAGGAAGAGAGGACGGATCTTGCGCCGTGGCTGGAGGAAGCGAGAGGCACCGGATCTTGCGCCTCCGTTGCTGCTGTCCGCACGGTGGTCTGCGGGTGGCGTCCCGTCGCCGACCACGCGGCCGAGCCCGGAGCAGCCCCGACGCGCATCCACCGGAGGAGGGGCGCCGGCGGCCCGATTCGCGCGCGGAGCCTTCGCCGGTAAGGTAGGAAGACATCGGGGGAGAGGGATGAGCCGCCGGGGAGGAGGGATGTGTGGCCGCTGTCTCCATGGATCTCGTGGCTGTCCGCGAGTGGTGACCAAACGAGACGCGAAATCGAGAGCCGGCCCGCCGGACGAGATCTGCGGGGAGAAAGAAATTAACGTCGGGCCGCGGCGGCGGCGGGGACGGCGCGGGATGGGATAGGCGCGGCGTGGATACGTACCCTCGGCGGCGGCGTCGGCGTTGGGGTCGGGGTTGGGGATGGAGATGATGACGGAGTCGCGGGCCTCGGACAGCCGCACCGTCTTCCGCGGCGACGAGAAGGGCGCGGGCGCGAGGGCCGTCCCGGGGTTGGGCTCCGGCTCCCGCCGCCGCTCCCCTCGTCCTCCATCTCGCGCGGCGCCTACCGAAACCAGTTCGGAGCGGACGGATGACGCGTGCGCGGTGGCGGCCGGTGAGTGAGTCAGTGGACTGATCAGGGAGGTCGCAACCACAGGGGATGGGGACTACGGAGGCGGGGATGGGGAATGGGGAGGCGCGGCGCTGATGGCAGGGCGGCGTCGGGCTGGGAGCGACGCTGGTGGTGGGTGTGGGTAGGAGGGGAGACATTAGGGTTTGGTCCCATTTTATATGTGTTTGTTTTTGCCTAACCAATCTCAACCATCCATCTCAGATTAACGGCTCTGATCGGCCACAACCTTAACAGGCCTCCGGTTTCAAAGGGGCCCAAAAGCAAAAGCGAGGCCCAACCCGGGTTAGGAGCCTGAAAAGCCTCATAAATTAAAAAATTTGAATTCAAAACATGACAACATCAAAACAAATTTTAGGATACTAAATGATCTCATCTCATATAAAAAAGTTGTCAAAAATAAAATTAAAGACATGGTTGGTATGGGCCAAAGTCCAACGTGGGTTGAATTGCTATAAAATAAAAATAAAATAATAAAACTAAAAAATCCACTCATCAAGATACGCATTGACGGGACCCTAGATGGCCTCGATGCAAAAGTGATGAACAGCAAGTTTGATCCACTCATCAAGATACACATTTTCTCCAATGGTCACCTTTTCATCGAGATGGTTTCGACCACTCAAACTTTGAAACTTCAGTTTTTCACGGCTACACGCGGGTTTCGACCCCCTAGACGGGCCCACCTCGAAAAGTCATGAACATCAAGTTTGATCCACTCATCAAGACGAACAATTCATACAAAGGTCATTTTTGCATTCGACGAAGCGTTGCGAAAGTGTAGTTCTAAATCCACTCGTCCCGCATGAAGTTTCATTAAGTCTGTGTGGGATTCAAGAATTTGTGACTAGAGTTTACCAACACTTCCTCAAATGAAAAAGTGTTCTATGTATGAAATATGTATCTTGATGAGACAAAACTATCTTGTATTCAAAAGTTTTTCATTTGAGGTCATTTGGTACCTCGTTTGACTAGGGTTGACCAAGTCTCGCCCTGGATTTTCAAACCCTGTGAGAAGAGTTTACTAAAACTTTTCCAAATGCAAAAGTGTTCTATGTATAAAATATGTATCTTGATGAGACAAAACTATCTTGTATTCAAAAGTTTTTCATTTGAGGTCATTCAGGGCCTTGTTTGACCTAGGTTGACCAAGTCAAACCTCTTTTTTCGGAAAATACACGTTGACCGGACCCTAGATGGCCTCAGATGCAAAAGTGATGAACAGTAAGTTTGATCCACTCATCAAGATACATATTTTATCCAATGGTCACCTTTTCATCTGGGATTGTTTGGACCACTCAAACTTTGAAACTTCAGTTTTTCGCGCGGCTAGACGCGGTTTTCGACCCCTATACGGGCTCACCTCGAAAAGTCATGAACATCAAGTTTGATCCACTCATCAAGACGAACAATTCATACAAAGGTCATTTTTGCATTCGACGAAGCGTTGCGAAAGTGTAGTTCTAAATCCACTCGTCCCGCATGAAGTTTCATTAAGTCGTGTGGGATTCAAGAATTTGTGACTAGAGTTTACCAACACTTCCTCAAATAAAAAAGTGTTCTATGTATGAAATATGTATCTTGATGAGACAAAACTATCTTGTATTCAAAAGTTTTTCATTTGAGGTCATTTGGTACCTCGTTTGACTAGGGTTGACCAAGTCTCGCTCTGGATTTTCAAACCCTGTGAGAAGAGTTTACTAAAACTTTTCCAAATGCAAAAGTGTTATATGTATGAAATATGAATCTTGATGAGACAAAGCTATCTTGTATTCAAAAGTTTTTCATTTGAGGTCATTCGGGGCCTTGTTTGACCTAGGTTGACCAAGTCAAACCTCTCGTTTTTCGGAAAATACACGTTGACCGGACCCTAGATGGCCTCAGATGTAAAAGTGATGAACAGTAAGTTTGATCCACTCATCAAGATACATATTTTATCCAATGGTCACCTTTTCATCTCGGGATTGTTTGGACCACTCAAACTTTGAAACTTCGAGTTTTTCGCGGCTAGACGCGGTTTTCGACCCCCTATACGGGCCCACCTCGAAAAGTCATGAACATCAAGTTTGATCCACTCATCAAGACGAACAATTCATACAAAGGTCATTTTTGCATTCGACGAAGCGTTGCGAAAGTGTAGTTCTAAATCCACTCGTCCCGCATGAAGTTTCATTAAGTCGTGTGGGATTCAAGAATTTGTGACTAGAGTTTACCAACACTTCCTCAAATGAAAAAGTGTTCTATGTATGAAATATGTATCTTGATGAGACAAAACTATCTTGTATTCAAAAGTTTTCATTTGAGGTCATTTGGTACCTCGTTTGACTAGGGTTGACCAAGTCTCGCCTTGGATTTTCAAACCCTGTGAGAAGAGTTTACTAAAACTTTTCCAAATGCAAAAGTGTTCTATGTATGAAAATATGTATCTTGATGAGACAAAACTATCTTGTATTCAAAAGTTTTTCATTTGAGGTAATTTGGTACCTCGTTTGACTAGGGTTGACCAAGTCTCACCCTGGATTTTCAAACTCTGTGAGAAGAGTTTACTAAAACTTTTCCAAATGCAAAAGTGTTCTATGTATGAAATATGTATCTTGATGAGACAAAACTATCTTGTATTCAAAAATTTTTCATTTGAGGTCATTTGGTACCTCGTTTGACTAGGGTGGACCAAGTCTCGCCTTGGATTTTGAAACCCCGTGAGAAGAGTTTACTAAAACTTTTCCAAATGCAAAAGTGTTCTATATATGAAATATGTATCTTGATGAGACAAAACTATCTTGTATTCAAAAGTTTTTCATTTGAGGTCATTTGGTGCCTCGTTTGAATAGAGTTGACCAAGTCTCGCGTTGGATTTTCAAACCCCGTGAGAAGAGTTTACTAAAACTTTTCCAAATGCAAAAGTGTTCTATGTATGAAATATGTATCTTGATGAGATAAAACTATTTTGTATTCAAAAGTTTTTCATTTGAGATAATTTGGTCTTACTCTTTTTAACTAATTTTGTGGCAAAACCCACTGTAGGGGCGGTGGATCACCGCCGCCTCTACTACAGCCACTAGTAAGGGCGAGTGGATCACCCCCCCTACAATGCATTAGCAGGGGCAGCAGGGTGATCTGCCCGCCAGCCTCCCCCGCACATTACCCACGTAGGGGCGGGGGATCACGAGCCGCCCCTACTAGAAATGGCGAGGCGCTCCTACAGTGGGTTTTTCACGTAGTGGTGGATAGTGCCAGTAGCCAGCCACAACACGATGTAGAGTCAGAGCCGGCCAAGTTGGGGCCAAGCAACCTGCTGCCAGGAACAGTGCACAACAAGACGATATCACCATCAAATGATGAGACCACGACAGTCCATCGCAAGAGTATTTGGTCTCTCAGTAGTGTACAGGTATGTATAGTCAATGTTTTTTTTTTTTTTTTTTTTTTTTTTTTTGAGCAGCGGTTCGTTTACCACCTACCTAGTATTAAACTTAATTTGGTTAATGAATTAGGAGAAGCATACTGCTTGTGTGTGTGTGTGTATAATAACATTGAAATGTGGTTTTCAGGCAACAGGTGGTACAATTGATGCACCTAAGGCAACGGTAAAAATACTATCAGCAGATGGAGAGGAGAAAATTGCATGTTTGGATGGAACAGGTCTGGTCAACGCAGCTTACAAGGCTGTTAACCAAATAATCAAGGTTTGTTGCCACCACACTTTAATTCCTTAAACATTTGTAATAACAATAACAATTAGTAAAACAATGGAGCAACATGGATTTTGTATTTTTTAATCCTTGGTTGACTACGACACGGTCACGTTAATGAAGAGAAACTAATCTTATTGGGGTAGAGAGCAATATATTTGCGGGCTCCAATCATTTTTTTCTTTTTTGAAACATAGATTCCAAACGTTGTTCGAGAATATACAACCTCAGTCACAGGTATTATTGACACAGTTGCAACAACTCGAGTTGTTGTTGACGTCACTGCAGATGCGAGCAACAACGTCGCCATACATGCCTTGACCGGCAAATCTTTCAGGTTATTATAGTTGTCCTTTGAAACATGTTTTCATTATTTTCTTGTTCCTTGAAAATATGCCATGCATTTCATTATTTTCTTGTTCCATGACAATATGCCATGCATGCTCTGTAATACATCTCTCATATGTACTTGTTGATTTGATTTCAGCGGAAGCGGTGCATCCAGGGACATTGTCGTGTCCAGTGTCACAGCTTACCTGAATGCCTTGAACGAGATTTTTATTTCGATAAGCGACCCTTAAGATGAGATGTAGGCCCTCAAGGAAGAGAACACACGTGTCTCAAAGATGCTCAGCTAGAAAATTAAGTTAGACTAGGTAAATACCCGTGCGTTGCAACGGAAAAAATGTCACCATAATACAAATATAAACATGCATTTGTATTGTTATGTAAAATCAATAATTCAAACTGATATATCATGTTTCAAACTGACAGCACAATCAACTCAATGAATGAACAAGATATATCATGTTTCAAACTTCTTTATAATCACCAGAGTTGGAATAATCAGTCATATTTGTAGAACTTGCCATTTCATAGTACTTGAATATGCTATTACATGACTGAAGTTAATATTCAAATATAAGTTTTTGCATCCAGAGCCAATTTCTACAGTCTATGGAATGTACAATACAGTATAGTACATGTCATTTGGATAGGACAAATCTTTCTGGTTGTATTCGTAGTAGCTTCACCATCAAATGGACATTTGACACAAGGATTTAGAGATCAAAATAATAACTTGAGCAATACATGCTTGGACAAAAAATATAGTTTACGAATATCTTGTGCCATGTAAGCATCTCGATTCTTTCCTCCAGTAATTTTTTTAACTTGGCAACAGTTACAGGTTTCTTCTATCTTTTTAGGCATGATACAGTGCAGTACTCCTCGCTGAGGGCAAAAGGTCAAAGTGCAGCTTCCAAATTCCTTATCAGCTCATTGCATGATCGATGTGTGAGAAATGATGGCAGTATTCTGCAATTAGAATCCATGCATTTTAAATGTCCTATGAGCTTGACTGAATATTTATTTTATCTTGATGCAAATTATATGCAATACAAAGATTAGCAAGAATTGTTGAGAAATCCCGACTTCTCATGACTGATGAGGTGACGCTCTAGGGATCATAGTTGGTCAAATTTTAATTTAGGATCACGATTTTAACATGCTAGGCACTCTGAATTTCCACATGAATAGGACAGGAAGCAAACTGAACTTACATCTGTTTTAGGATTGTTTCCCATACTTTTTTTGTTTTCAGCTCTTATGTACACCTGAAAGCACAAAGTCAAAGTCAGAACTCATAAACACTGCCAAACTGAATCATACCACATTTCCATCTCACACAAAGTGAACAATTGATGGAAACACATGCTTATTTATGGAAACAACTTCAGAACCTCAAACAGACTAATCGGGAGCGAGGGAGCTCGGTATTGAAGGGAATCGAGGCAGAGCTCGGCACACGGAGGGGCCGGGACTCGTCGTCGCAAAGTTCGCCGAGGTTGGAGACTCCGTGAGCTCGCCGACACGTGCTTCTCGCCGGCCGACCCTGGAGCTCCTGATGAGCGAGCGGAGGACCGAGGCTTCGTGGGTGGCGGCCAGCCATGGTCTGCCATCAGCGCGCTGGCTGCGGCGAGAGCGGGGGCGGGCGCGGCACGGGCGGCAGTGGCGTTGGCTTAGGGCGGGCACGAGTGGTGGCGGCGCGGCGAGCAGCGGTGACCGACGGGGGTGTGGTAGATCGATGCTTTGTTGCCAAACTGTCGGGCAGTTTTCTTCTTTTGCATAGTGAGTGGAAGGGGAGGGCCGGGCGGCCGGGTGAACCGCATGCGGGGATTAGCGGGAGAATGGCTATTATTAGCGAGAGGTGAAGCGATTAGGCGCAGGTGATAACATTTGACGCTTTTTAGTAGTAAGATCAGATATTCAGGTCACATGATCTGATATACATTCTTTAGTATGTATGCATGTCATGTGAGATAACATGCACAACTATTTTTGGTGTGTAGGCCCGCGTCCGAACGCAGCTCTGCCGCGCCTTGTCCTATCCCCCACGTCAATGTATCGTTGTTTACAACTCACAGATCAACCTATACATATAGCAGTTAAATTAATTAGGATCTATGTTCTTATCTCATAAAGTTTGATTTGGTTCTTGCGCTTCAATTAGCTGGTTGTAAACTTATGACCTACTCCCTCCGTTCTGGAATAAAGAGCATTCTAGCTATTCTAAGACAAAATAAGGGAGATGACAATAGACGCATGTACCCCTCACTTACCTTCCTAATATGTTAAAATCTGATTTTATTCCTTATGATTAAAGGGTGAATTCTTTGTCTTTATATAAAATATGACAGGCAAATAAGTTACCTTCCTTATACTTCTGTTTAGGTAAATATTATCTTCTTGTTCCCTAAATGTAATATATTTAGGGACAACTCTCAAAGGTTAGAATGCTCTTTATTCCAGGACGGAGGGAGTATCTCTCTTTTTTCTCCATCTAATCCCCTCTTCAAACAGCCTCTTACTATACTTGCTCTCAGACTTTCCATAACGTGTTTTCAGGAATAGCGCTTCAAAGTTGGAGCACTATTTTCTAGCTGACTCCCTCGCTTTCCTTGACAGCTTATACGCGGGACTGAGTAGCCCGCCACGCAAAAGCCGCAAAAGGTACCTTTGTGTGAACCATCATTTCGACACGGAATGAACACTAGAAAAGTTATTCCCTTCGTTTGAACTCCTCAACACTAAACGAGAGTTGAACTTTGTATAGCACACTTATGTGCCTAACATGGTTATCTTTCTTTTGTGTAGTCTGATCCACATATATAGCTTCTTGTTTACATTTAGCAATTTGATTGTAATAACCTTGTTTAATCAATGAAGCTATGATTCAAAAAAGAAACATCAAGAACAATGGCTAAGGTGATCTACATGAAGAAAGCAAACCAAAAATAATCCATCCAAAAAATAATCAAACCATCTTAATAAGGCCTTTCATTTATTTATTCATGGTCCAAGTGGCAACAAACCATGATTGGTCCTTCGACAGCGTGTCAGGTCACCCCAGCGTCAATCCACATGTGTTAGAGTGGACTGAAGGGAACCTTGAACTGAATTTCACCCCGAACTATCCCAACACATGTGAAATAAGGTGAATCGGACAACTTCCAAACAAAGGCCTAAAGATTACACAGAAAAAACAAAGACCTAAAGTAATTTACAAGATGTCCAAAAATTATTGTAGTTAGTGTCGATAATCTAATTTGGCACCTCGTGTGGCCTCCATTTTGTCACTTTAATGCTACCAACTCAACATTTTGTATCACTACACTACTACTACTGGTGGCCTGGATTTGACAATAAACATAGGGGAGCGAAATAAACACTCCCTTTTTTTTTTTTTTTTTTTTTTTTTTTTTTTTTTTTTTTTTTTTGTGAGTGGGGGAAATAAACAGTCATGCTCTAATCTAAAAAAAAAAAAAAAACATTTCTGCTCTGGCCCGTCCGGGTTGACCAATGCACTCTGTACCGCTCGAGTAGCTAACCAATGGGCCACATTAGTGGGCCGAGCCTAAAGTTTACACAGAAACTCACTACCCATTTCCGGCTTTTGCCTCGGTGCAGTCCACTCCGAGTCTCCGACTTGTCTTGGCCGCAATGTCTGTGTGTAGTGTGTGTACACATGTGGCTCAGGCGCTCAGCTGGATATCATCGCCTATGCTTTCATTTCATCAATGAAACCAAGAGAAAAGATCGAGACGAAAGTGAGAGGGGGCCACGGTACCGTGTGCGTGAATGACTTTGGGCAGTTCTCGACAGCTCCATCAAGGCTCAGGAGCAACACGGCACATGCATGCAATGCACGGTCTCTGGAATTCAGCAAAAACTAGAGTTCACCACGGCACCCAAGTGCCGAACTGCAAGCTAGCCTTCACACAGTCCTGTGGCTCCTTGATGATCTTCGTGTCTTCTGCATCCTGAGACACTGACGAATCCCATTTCTCTACGTGCACTCGCGTTCACACTCTACCAGCGGACGCGGCGCGGCTGAGCTGCTCTTTCGTCTTTTCCCCGCGTCGCGCCGCGCGCTGAAAACTATATAATACGTGCCGGTGGCCTCGGTTCTGCCGCCGTTCCATCGGATCATTCAAAACGCCGCCGCCCTACAGCTCTTACTGAGTGTGACAATCCCCGCCGGCGCCGGCCTCCATCCCTCTCTGTCACTCCTGATATTCCCCTTTCTTGACCATCTCGAGCGAGCAAAGAGATGGCGTGGCCTACGCTGCCGTTCCTGTACGCGCCGTCCCCGTTCGTGGCGGGGGCGTCGGCGGCGGGCGGCGTCGTGATCGCCTTCCTGGCCATCTCCGAGTTCCGCGGCGACAACCTCACCTACTCCAAGTTCTCGCGCGGCGGCGGCGGCGGCCAACTGCAGGTATCAAGCCGGCTCGGGATGCTGCTGCTCTACGCGCCGGCGCTCGTCGCCGCGCTCGCGTCGTTCGCCGTGCCGGGAGCCGTCGTCGGCGCACGCGCCAACCTCCTCAGCGCCGCCATCGCCGTCCACTTCCTCAAACGCGTCCTGGAGGTAGGCAAAAAACAAATTTCACGCTTTCTAGTTTTTACTGCTCTATGAACGGTTTAATTGTCCTGAAAAATAATTAATCCTGACACGTTCTCTCTCGATCGATCGATCAGGTGCTTTTCGTTCACCGGTACAGCGGGAGCATGCCGCTGGCGACGTCTCTGCTAATCTCCAGCTGCTACCTGTTCAACGGCGCCGCCATGATCTACGTGCAGCACCTAAGCCACGGCCTCCCGGAGCCCTCCGTGGACCTGCTCTACCCGGGCATGCTCGCCTTCGCCGTCGGCCTCGCCGGCAACTTCTACCACCACTACCTCCTCTCGCGGCTGAGAGCAAATGTCACCGGCGGCGACGACAAGGCGTACAAGATCCCCAGGGGCGGCCTGTTCGGGCTCGTCACCTGCCCGCACTACCTCTTCGAGATCGTCGCCTTCTTCGGGTTCGCCATGATCGCGCAGACGCTGTACGCGCTCACCGTGGCCGTGGGGTCGGCGGCGTACCTCGCCGGCCGGAGCCGTGCCACCAGGAAGTGGTATGATTCCAAGTTCGACGAGTTCCCGTCCAAGATCAAAGCACTCGTGCCCTATGTCTGGTAGTAGTGTCGTAGTTAGTTGCAAGCACTGAAGGACGCTTTTTTTTTTTTTTTTTTTTTTTTTTTTTTTTTTAGGAAACCACTGAAGCACACTTTTATTTGCCTGTGTTCTTTATATGTTATAATAAGAGATGGCGACCTTCTCATCAAGGTACTATGGGTGTTTTTTATATAACGATCAATGTTCTATGGATTGATTTTTTTTATTTGGATATAGTGTGTCGTACTCTTCGTATCTTTTACCAGAGAAGAAAAGGTCACCTTTATAAATTTTGCTAACAATGAGTCAAATCGTATGAAACTTTAGAGCATAAAACTTATATCAATAAATTTGTATTTAAAAAGCCTACAAAGTTGATATTGATCTTTAAGACATTGAGACACTCACAATACAGACTGACAGACTCTAGTATAGAGTCCAAGTGTATTTATTATTCTCTTATTTATAATATTTTACTAATGTGGCAGTATATTTATTAAAGAGAGAGGAAGAAAAACTAAGACTTCAAATCCTATTTAAATTCTAAATTCATAATTTTTGAGGTAATAAATAGTTTGAACTCTATGATAGAATCTTACATTATGAGTGTCCTATTATAAAAATATGTTTTGTGCGACTCTCCTCTCGTCCAATAAGACTCCCTCATTTTTATGGAAGTGAGTACTTTTCAACCAAAAATAATATAAAAGCTTATTGACTACCGCTATTAATAGCAATTTAATAGAGTTGGTGTACATTTAACATAAAAACTTATTGAGACATTGTTTAGATTCCTTTAGAGTTGTAATTTTTTTCACTCTCTCTATCACATCAATCTTTACACGCATGCATGGAGCATTAAATATAGGTAAAAATAAACTAATTACACAGTTTGACTATAACTTACGAGATAAATCTTTTAAGCCTAATTAGTCCATGATTGAACACTAATTACCAAATACAAACGAAAGTGTTATAGTGTAGAAGTTAAAATTTGTTTACAATCTAAACAAGGCCTAACTAGAGTTGGTGTACACCGCCTTAGCTTGTCAAAAGGAAAGACCTTGATTAGCCACGAAGAGGATCTGATCTTGCCACCAAAGGGAGCTACAGTGCCCACATGAAGTGTCGGTAAGGCATTGTTTAGTTTCTCCAACTTTGAGTCCAGATCTATTATGCGAAAAAGAAGATTTTTCATCACATTAAAATGTTGGCACATGAAGTGTTAAATGTAGATGAAATCAAAAACTAATCGCGTAGTTTGGTTGTAATTTGCGAGACGAACGTTTTGAAACAATTACCAACGTTTAGACAATTATTACTAAATAAAAAAAAATACTACGGTGTATTACAGTGAACTTGAAGCACCTCTAAATTCATAGAACTATAACAAGGCCCTCGTTGAATTTGGAGCAGAAGAGGCCGGCAAGGCTGCCTGCACACGTTGAATTTGGAGCAGAAGAGGTCGGCAAGGCTGCCTGCACAGGCTGCACGTAGCACGTGTTCCATTGCACGGCAAGTGCGACCCACCGCAATGAATGGTGGTCCAACCAGCACATGCAAAAATTTGTCCTTGTCGACGTGGAGAATTCGCAGCCGCTGGTGCCGTCGAGATCCGGCATGGTCTGCCTTCTGCCAGAATAACTCGAGAGCCGGAGTTGTGGCAGAGGAAGCAGCGCGTCGAGGACAAGGCACCCACTCGCCGGTGCCCAGACCATCGTGGCCTCGAGCTAAGCAGCAACCGCTCCATGACGATCTGGAACTGGGAGCTCCACGGCATCACAACAGATCTTTTATTACAACAATTATTACCATTTGTCGATCCTAGTACGCTACTACGCTTGCACTGCACATCGCACTTACCATGTCACGAGGGGATCTGTCCACATCTTAGCTTCAATTGAACAACATAAGCTGAGCAAACTCGTGACCACACAAATTGTTTACAAAATCAGGGAAGGGATCTGTTCACTCCTTGGACTGACCCGGGCCCAACTTAAACCTTTCTTAGCAATATCATGAGCAACAGAGTTGCAAACTCTTGAAACATTACAAACAAAATCACAGCTAAAATCATCGAGCAAACTATCCCGAAGAT
Organism: Themeda triandra; assembly: GCA_018135685.1. Taxonomy (NCBI): domain Eukaryota; kingdom Viridiplantae; phylum Streptophyta; class Magnoliopsida; order Poales; family Poaceae; genus Themeda; species Themeda triandra. The sequence continues at coordinate 11,892 of JAENPR010000801.1, read as the reverse complement.
CTCTAAAAAGACCTCCACCAATCGCCAGGTCCATGCATAGAGGAAGATGACAAGGCTTCTTTCACTTAGCTCGAGTCTGCCTCCAGTACAATCCAAGATATGTGGCAAGGTAAGCCGCAACTACCAGCGCATAGCTTCTGCCAAGAGGGTGTTATGGATCGACACAAGATTGTTGGCACCAGCAACGACCGACTGCCCTTCATGGTCGCGCACAATGAAACCCCAAGCTCCAATATTTGTTTCGTGTATGAATGCACCATCAAAATTTATCTTGAGGCATCCCCTAGCAGGTGGGCACCATCTCGGCTATGGAGTGATAACCAGTTGTCTTTGACAGAGTGTTCATCTTGTGAATGTCAGACATCATAGATACAACAGCCTACACCGTTTTTTGACACATATGCATAAACCTCTCATGCACTCATCTTGTTTTGCACATCCCACCATGTCCATAATAGCACAACCAGACATGTATCACTTGTCAGGTTCAGTATAACTCGCACAAAGTCTTTGTGAGGAATAGGATTTCAGCAATTTGACTCGTTCCTCCAAATGGATGTCAGGTACTGGGCCGACGGCAGCCAAGGCCGACAGCAGGCAAGGCGGGAAGCACAGTGGCGGGCTGAAGCATGGATTCATCAGTGGGCTTCGTCAATATCGTCATGGTCTCATTATGGGCCGCTTGTGTGTGTATGGGCCTGAGGCCATTTTCGTATATTGTGTGTGCGGCCGGTGCAGTAGATAAGCACCTGACCCCACGCGTGTACGGTCATCGAAGAACAGAACTCTAAAACCTGAACTCGAACTCGTCTTCCTTCTCTCTGAAACCTGAACTCGAACTCGTCTTCCTTCTCTCTGAAACCTGAACTCGAACTCGTCTTCCTTCTCTCTGAAACCTGAACTCGAACTCGTCTTCCTTCTCTCGACTAAGCTGTTGTTCCTGCTTCCAATCCCCAAATTCCGTGCTGTTCTAACCCTAAATTCCCTCTAAATTCCAGTTATCGTCGCGATTCAACCCGGATCGTGACAATGGAGTGCAAGCCAATGCGGCTTTGTGCGAGTTATACTTAAATCCGCTTTTGCCGCATTGGCTTGCACTTCAAGCAAAAAGGGTTTGGGAACGGAGGAATACATACACAGTAACTATTCCGGAGGAAAGGATTCATTCCCTCACAGCAACGCAGGAAAAAACATTTGGTTGGAGCTCATGTTCTAAGAGGAATTTACATATTTATCATTATTAAAAATGACACTCATCCAAATAGCATTCTTAAAATGCCTTCCAAATTTATCAGATGAAACAAGTTTCAACATCAGATTTGGCACATTTGCACATATGGCACGCCACCTCTGCCTGACATGTTGGTGCCCAGTAGTTAGCATAGACACGCGAAATGTCCGTGCTGCCCCTGCTCCTCTCTTTCCCTCTCTAACAGCCGGGTCCCGCTGATCCTGTCACTTCCAGGTAGGCCCCACTCGTCAGACCCTCGCTCACGGAGAGAAATTGCTTGCTTCGATGCCACCCGCCGTTCCTGCCCTGGCCAGTGCGCCCGCGCGGAGCTCGCGCCGCCCTCTGGCCTCCACCATGGGCTTGCGCCGCTACCCGCCACCGCCAGCGCGGGCTCGCACTGCAGCAAGAGGCCAGAGGGGCGCGCCGAAGAGCTCAACCGTGGTGGTGGAGGAGCTCGACGGCCGCACGGATCAGCGAGAAGTGGGCGCGGTGGTGGTGGCGGAGCAACGCGGGACGCCGCTGGCTAGGTGTGCACTCCGGCTGACCACGGGCCATCTCCCACGGCCGCAGTAGTCGTCCACCTCCGTGTCCTCCTCTGCGAACCGGCGGAGGCGGGGCGGGGAGCGGCGCAAGCCCGTGGTGGAGGGCGGCGCGTGCTGCGGGCGTCTTGGGGGCGGCGATGGGGGCGGAGGGGTCGGAGCGGAGGAGGCCAGCCAGGAGGAGGGAGCCGCGCCGCGCGGAGGAAAGCACGATTCCGGAGGAAAGAAACTTGCTTTCCAAACGGGCATGAATGTTTTCCTTTCCTGCGTTGTTGGATTCCGAAGAGAGAGGTCTCGATTATACATACCCTCGCCTCATCCAGACGCCAACCCTAGCCCAAGCCCAAGGTCGACATGGGGAAGAGGAATCTGGTGAGTAGGCTGCAGGAAGACCTGTTTCGGTTGCGTGCTTGGGGTGTGGTTAGGTTTTCCGTTCCTCATCAATCGATTGAAATCTCGTTTATCCATCAATCAACAAAATCTCTATTACAAAATGAATGAATGGGATTTGGGGTTAGGAATTTGGGGATCTGCCGATCTGGGGTTGGAAGTTACCTGCGTCTTGCAGGCCTGGATTAGCAATTGCTATGTCAGTCTGGTGCTAGCAATTGCTATGTCAGCGAGGAGCATGCCGGATTAGCACTAGGTCTATGGTAGTATTGGAAGATGATGAGTCCGCAACATGTTTCTGGCATGCTGACTCTGAACATATTCATTGTTGCACAACATGGTGCCATGTTCTATTTGCAGGTTTTTTTTTCCTTTCTTCTTTTTATTATGATTGAGTCAGCAACCGTTTATGGTAGTATTGGAAAATGATGAGTCAGCAACCGTTATGACTGTTTTCGGAAGTTGTCATTATGATTAGAATTGTGATCTTGTATGATGGCCTTGCTATTTTGATTAACGTGTGTTTTGACTAATGGTTTGTCACTCTGTTCAGGAGGATCTGTGGTGGTCTGCTTTTCCTATTGGGACTGAGGTTTGTTCCCATCCCCCTTTTTTTTTTTTTTGTAATGTGTATGTTAGTGTGCGCACTTGGACGTATTATATAGCTTAAGCTGCACACTTGCCTTGAACAACTTATAGAACTTGGCTTGTCATCTGCAGTGGGAATGGATTGATAAGATAAAGGAATTCAATTGGAACTTCGAACATTTAGAGGTATGATAGTCAAACTTAATCTTGTAAGAATTACCCCCTTTTTGAATGTTTAACTTCAGCATACAGTGATATGTGGTTGTTGTTGATGAGCAGAAAACACTAGAGGAAGGGGGGCAACTATATGTGGTTGTTGTTGATGAGCAGAAAACACTTGCCGCGCGCAGGAAAGCACGATTCCGGAGGAAAGAAACTTGCTTTCCAAACGGGCATGAATGTTTCCTTTCCTGCGTTGTTGGATTCCTAAGAGAGAGGTCTCGATTCTACATACCCTCGCCTCATCCAGACGCCAACCCTAGCAACCAAGAGCGGGGGGTTAGTGGCGCACGGCGGCCACTGATTCGAGCAAGCCGGAGGCGGGGGCGGAGTAGCGCGTCAAGGCGCTGCCCAAGCCCAAGGTCGACATGGGGAAGAGGAATCTGGTGAGTAGGCTGCAGGTTGACCTGTTTCGGATGCGTGCTTGGGGTGGTTAGGTTTCCCGTTCCTCATCATCGATTGAAATCTCGTTTATTTATCCATCAATCACCAAAATCTCTATTACAAAATGAATGAGTGGGATTTGGGGATAGGAATTAGGGGATCTGCCGATCTGGGGTTGGAATTTACCTGTGTCTTGCAGGCCTAGATTAGCAATTGCTATGTCAGTCTGGTGCTAGCAATTGCTATGTCAGTCGAGGAGCATGCCGGATTAGCACTAGGTTTATGGTAGTATTGGAAGATGTTGAGTCAGCAACATGTTTCTGGCATGCTGACTCTGAACATATTCGTTGTTGCACAACATGGTGCCATGTTCTATTTGCAGGTTTTTTCTTCTTATTTTTATGACAGCAGTTTCTTCCTATTGGATGCAACCATTATGACTGTTTTCGGAAGTTGTCATTATGGTTAGAATTGGGATCTTGTATGATGGCCTTGCTATTTTGATTAAGGTAGTGTGTTTTGACTAATGGTTTGTCACTCTGTTCAGGAGGATCTGTGGTGGTCTGCTTTTCCTATTGGGACTGAGGTTTGTTACAATCCTTTTTTTCGTAATGTGTATGTTAGTCGTGCGCACTTGGGACATATTATATAGCCTTGAACAACTTATAGAACTTGGCCTTTCATCTGCAGTGGGAATGGATTGATAAGATTAAGGAATTCAATTGGAACTTCGAAAATTTAGAGGTATGATACTCAAACTTAATCTTGTAAGAATTACCCCCTTTTTGAATGTTTAACTTCAGCATACAGTGATATGTGGTTGTTGTTGATGAGCAGAAAACACTAGAGGAAGGGGGGAACTATATGGGAAGACGGTTTACTTGTTTGGAAGCACCGAGCGTAAGTAACTAAGTATACTTGGCACTCAGCTGTTTCTAAAGTTGATTTTGCATTGCTACCGTTGATCCTTGATACATGTTTTATAATATTGATAATATTTCAGTAATCTGTTTCTGAAGTTAATTTTGCTATCGTTGATCCTTGATGCATGTTTTATAATGTTGGTAATATTTCGTAATCTTTAGCAAAGTAGGGTTATTTGGCCATATTTAAATTACTGATGTTTGTTTCAAGTGCTATTAGTCTGGTTTAGTGATGTTCAACAATTTTATTTGTGTACCACTTTTATATTGTATGTAAAGTGGATTTAGTATCTGCCAGCTTCTTATTTCCATACTAGTTTTATACCTGTTGAATATAATTCCATACAAGTCAAATTAGCTCCTCTTGGCGTGCAGCACAACTATTGGATGTTAATGGTGAAATGAAGATTGTACTTGCTCCTGTTGTAGTTGCTGTAAGTTCTCATGCACTCTCTTGGCCCAGCATCTATAACACCATTATATTTACATTTTGTGTTTCAAAGAACAACATTTTAGTAGGAAAAAAAATGTACAGCAGAGAATGTATTGCAGTTATACATATTGAGCTGAACCTTTAGCTCATCTCTACATCAGATAAACAAATCGGCAGTTCTGTTTATACCTTTTGCAATACTTAAAAACATACCATCTTTAGTATATTATTGTTTACAATTTTTATGTAGAATTATTAATTGCACAAGATGAAAATTTATGTATCAGCTTTAAGTTTAGAAAGTTGCTACAAGCTTTTGAAAATAAAAAGAGTAAGAAACTTATTTATTTTGTCAGTTGATGTTACCAAGAGAATTATCTTGGTAGGAGCATTTATTTCCTTATATTGTTGTTGTTCTGTTATGATTCTGTTTTCTCTCTCTAAGATTTCCTGTTAACTTGTCAAAAATTATTTGACTGGTGACCTTGTCTTGCTCATATTTGTTAATGTGATCAAATACTTGTTTAAGTCCTATGATCTGGATGGTCTGTCTTGTTTTGCAGTTGACATGTTCAATTTTGCAGGTTGACTGTCCTTTTCCTCCATCAGATAAGATTGGTATAGATTTGGTTCAAACGGGAAAAGAAGAAATAGTACCAATGAAAGAGATGAAGATGGCATGGGTGCCTTATGTTCCTCTTGAGGATCGGTACTGTTGCATTACTTATATCTAGCAATATCTGTTGCCTTTTGTTTTCATCGCTTTCCCTCTACTTTGTAACTTATTTTGCTCACCTTGCTATTGCTTTGCCTACAGGTTTGGGAGGATTGAAAGTTTGAAAACAAAAATCTTCACTCTCTGTTGCACCCAGCGGAGGTGAGTTATATGAATTTACGCTTTCAAAATTTCATGCTTATGCATATTTATTTCTGTTGCTTATATGTTTCCAGGCATTTTCATTCTCATTCAATGATGTGCTATATTTCCATTACCACTAGTTACGATTACTAAATCTCAGGTTTATACATTTACAGGTCTGCGCTGAGGCATATGAAAACAGAGAGAGCCAACAAGTTCTACTACTGCAGGCCCTGTAAGCTGAATTGGGTTTACTTTTTTAGGCCTGTATTATGCTTCTCTAGTAATATCTATTTTTACCCTTTTTGCTTTATGATCCTTTGAATACCCCTTACCATTAGAGAGGTTCCACTGTTGTACCTATCTTTTTGGCACGCATCATGCCAATATCATGTAAACCAAACCATCTAAAAGTGTGCATGATTCTGCATAACTGCAGCCACTATTAGTTGAATGGTTGCAATGCAATTCTTCGTCTTGGAATGATGCCCTTTTCCCTGATCAAATTGTTAATTCATTGAAGTGGCAGTTGAAAAACATGCCTGCGAACACATGCAATGGCTTTTAATCTTGTTTTTTTGGTTGACTGGTATTATGTTTTACGAAATCATAATGACATCATATTTAGTAACACCAGTTTGAATTATATCCTGGTTGCTTTCTTGTAATGTGATGGCACATAATATCCTGTCCTAAGTGAATCTCTCTTTTATTCTCCTTTTTCTTCTGAGGGGATAAATTTCTTCTTTTCCTTTTTTGCACTTTGGTACACATTTGCTTGGCCTTTAGTGCTTTTCACACCTTGACGGTTAGCATCTCTAGAGCATGCAGATTTTCTGCAAAAGCATCTCTAGTGCTTTTGCAGATTTTCACACCTTGACACTTGACAGTGGGCGGTGCAAGGTGGTGTCTAGTACTTATTACTGTCTAGCAAGGCAGATACCTAGGCGCAGCAGGTAATGCTATGTGCCAGGGTTGCGCCTAGTGCCTAAGAACTGACTGGATGGAATTATCACATTCTAAGACATCATAAGCACGAAAAGATTGCTAAGTACTAAAAATGACCCAACACTCTGAATCCTGTTTGGCACAATCCACTCAGATACGCACCCATATGCTAGAGCTGTTCTACTAGTTGATCACTCAATTTAAATTTATATGGCATTAGTTGTTTTAATGATACCATTCTCTATAGGGTAATCTCATTGGCATATGAACCTTGTTTAATATCTTGCAGATTACATGCCACTAAATCCTCCTGAAGATGGCATAGTTGTCAACGCCCTGTATCCTCTAGACCCCCCGGTAAGCTTCCTTTAAGCGTATTATTGCTGTGATCTAGTCTGCTTTAGTCTGTGACATGATCATCATTCGAGGTCATGGTTTTTGTCTGGTACTGGTGACATGCTGCCATTGATGTCGTTAGGCAATCTCGTGGTGTAGCGACCCCTCATCTTCCATTGCTAGTATGTGATCATGCACATTGCTTTCGTTTTGTCTTAAATTTTGTCACCTGTTTTGTAGTATGTTGGATGCTTGACCTAAGTTGTTCCTGTCACAATTTGATCTTGCAAAACTCAAGTGGATGAGTGGGTTGTTTGAGGTTTTCTTCTGTTAATAATAAAGCAACAATAAAATGTGCTTAGCCTGCTTTCCACTTTGTAGTTATTGTATTTCTATTTCAAACACTATTCGCAGAAGTGCACTCGTACATCCTAATTAAGTCTCCAGGTCTGGTTTCAAGTAGCTGTAAATTGTTCATACACTAATGTTTACCTTGTGCTGCTTCTTGCAGATATTCATTGATTTTGAATATTTTGACTTTGAATTGGATGGTTGCAAGGTTTGTAAGTAATTTCAGTTGTTCTACTTTGATGTACAATGCTACCTATGAAAGGACATCCATGTTGAATCATATCATGTTGCAATGCAGGTTTTTGCTGATAAGATAGTCAAAGATGAGGGGTTGCCAGAGGATGAGAGGGAAAAAATTGAGGTCACTAATCTCTTCTTGATCAATTATACACTCTAAAGTTAGCATTGTTTTACAGCAGTGTAACTCCCTTCATAATTTTGCTGCCACATTTCTCTGACAGGAATTTCTAAATGAGAAGTTTAAACAAAGGAAAATAGAACTGGAACAGGTCCATTTAACTGAAATATATAATTATTTCCCAAGAGATTTGATGCTTTATAATATTCAATATTCCCCAAAACTTGTGCAGGCTGAAGAAGCCAGAAGGAACGCTATTGAAGATATGGACCCTAATCAAAGAGAGGCATTTGAAAACATCAAATTTTACAAATTCTATCCTGTGAAAACCCCCGATACACCTAACATTGTGAAGGTATATATGAAGTTGTTCTTCAGTGCTCATTACTTAAATGTATCTGAACCTGCAACACTAGATTTAACTTGGTATTTACTATTGTCTGCAGTCTAGGTACATCAACAGATATTATCGCAGCGCACATTATCTGATGTAATGGTGTTCCTGATGTCACATGTTTGCGATTATTAATCTATCCAACTTTGAAGAGCTTATAGTGTGATAAGAGCGTGGGCGTGGTCGGGCGCGTGGGAGCAGGACACAGGGCGTTTCCTAAGTGTCGCCCGATCTCAGGCTTAATTAAGATATAGGAAGTGTGTACACTAAAACACACCAGTATTCCTCTAAATTTGGCTTGTGTCATGTAGATCCCTATACATTTTAAAAATGTATACATATTTATATAGTAGGCTCTAACTTACTAATCATTTCAAAAAAGATCAAAATCACCATAACTTAAGTCGGTCTGCTTTCTTAGTTAAAATCTTAGCCTTTATTGATGACATGGCTTGTAAATTCTTTTTAAATAGTGTTTGTGTTTTTGTAAAGTGTACGTGCTGCACACAGTTTTATCATCGCTAGCACCATCTATCTCGCATTGGGGGGTGATAGATGGCGCTGTCAAGCTGATAAGGACCTGACGCTTTGCATGCAAGAGGAGCACATTTTTTTTTAAATAGTGTGTTAAGAGTGTTTTATCCAAATTAGTTGAAACTTGAAGTTTGCAAGCTAAGGGTCCGGCCGGGGTCAATGGAATTTCAAAATTCATAGGAATCCATTCGGCCATTCATTTGGAAAGGTTTGTGAAGTGCAAGATTGGAATGGAGGAAGTTTCAACAGTAAAAATGCCAGATCACAGCAGATTTACCACAGTAATTATTAGCCATTCAACATGGTTGATCCTAGATACTAGCATGCATGCCTATTGCTTGCACTTGCACAAGAACAAACGAACAAAACATGTGACGCGGCCAAAACAGTTGGTGGCAGCGTCACGACTCACGACGCGTCCGGACAAGCAAACCGGTCCGGCGGCCCACAACGCCTCCCCCCTCATCCGCTGGCAGTGGCACTGGGCGGCGCCGGGGCGACGTCGTCGTTCCCGCCATGCACGAACCGCCGCACGACGCGGACCAGCTCGCCCGCCGCCTCGCCGTCCGGTTCGAAGATGGCGAACCCGTGGCCGGCCCCCGGGAACTCGACGAGGTCGACGCGCCTGCTGTTGTTGTTGTCCTCCGCGGCCGCCTGCGCCCGTACCCACGCCACGTACTCCCTGACGCGGTCGATCAGCATGTCGCCATCCCCGATCACGACGAAGCGGCGGAGCTCGCCGACAGGGACAGGCCGCCCGCCGCCTCCGCCTCCGGTCCGAACGGGTTCGCGGCCGGGTGGTCCCGCGTCGCCCCCGCCGGCAGCGCCAGGCGCCACATCTGGTCGGACAGCGGGAGCGTCAGGAACACGTCGCCCGGGCAGGCCGCCTCCGACGCCGTCCGCCGCTCGCCGCCGAAGTAGGGCCACAGCAGCACGCACCCGGCGAGGGCGAGGCGCCGTCCTTTCCCCACGGCGTGCGCCGCGGCGCGTGGTGCGCGATGTTAGCGCCCGCGGAGTCGCCCGACACGAACACGCGGCCCAGGTCCGCCGCGTCGGCGAGCCACGGGTCCGTCGCGGCGTGCTGCTCACCGAGCCAGGAGAGGAGGGCGTCGGCGTCCTCGACCGCCGCGGGGAGGCGGTGCTCCGGGGCCAGGCGGTAGTCGGCGGAGAGCACGACGGCGGGGAGCGAGGCGGCGAGGCGGAGGCAGAACGCGTGGAACTCCGGCGAGGCGAAGCTGCCGACGACGAAGCCGCCGCCGTGGAAGTACACAAGCACCGGGAGCTTCTGCTCGGCTCCGGCGGACGGCACGTACATGCGGAGGCTCAGGTTGCGGGCCTCGTCGTAGACGACGTCCTTCCATCGGACTGGTGCCGCGGCATCGGGTGGCAGCGCGTCGTTAGGGAGGACGAGCGTGGCCGGGGCACGCTTGACGGTGCCGTCGCTCAGGAGCTGGACGAGCCCGAGGCAGTCCTCCACGACGTGCGGTGGAGGAACTTTGCCGGAGACACCGAACGCCGGCGGCGAGGTGGTGGGCGACATGGCAATGTGGTGGAAAATGGAAATGCGGCGTGCTACTGGGGACTTTGGTGTGCAGTATATAATGCGGTTCAACTGGCGACTTTGCTGGACTGCAGTTAAACGCTACTTGTCCTGACTCTTGACAGATAGCAGTAAAAACATACGGAGTACCATATTATGGCAAATAATAAGTCAGCATTTGGATTCATTAGCATTTTTGAGCATCTCCAATAAGTTGGCAAACATCACTTGACAAATCTTTGGCCATGCCTCAAACCCAACGCCAAAGGGAGCCCTCCAACAGCCAGTTGGCATTTAGGTTTGGCAAAAGAACTTTGATCCTGGTGAATTTCCAAAATCACAAAATTAGCCTCCAATGAGTTGGCAAACTACGTTGAACTGATACACGTGATGCCAAACACTGGAGGACTTGGCGATATTTGGCAGTGAATGGAGAATTTTGTAATCTTGCCAAATTGCCAAGTGCTTTTCTTAGCATTGTTGGAGGAGGTTTTTGTGGTTTTAAAAATCATGTGATGCCAAGTGGTTTCTTTGTTGGAGTTGCTCTTAGCTAGCAAATACTACTAAATATTAGTTGGGTAATTATTAGCAGGTTGTTGGGCTCCACCGCTGACCACTGCAAATAGATGTGCAATTGATATGAGGTGCTGTAATAGATACTCGTATGAGGTGCAAATGAAGTATGAGTATTTAGGTCCTTTTTTATCACCATCTGGATTATTGGAAATGAAATCATGTAAAGATTATATTAATCTAGATTATATATTATAATAATTCAAGTTATTTGAATCCATAGATCCTACTCTCGTTCCAAAATAAAGATGTCATATTCACTCATCGAGAAGTCAACTTTATTATACTTTTTGACCTATTATATATTAAAAAAAATATTAATACCTACTTCTTTCGTTGCACAGATAAAACGTAATTCTTTTGACTTGTACGATGCCTCTTTGGTTGTTAATCTTATTCAAAATTTTAATAAATATTATTTATTTTGTTACGGCTTATTTTATCATTATAGATTTTTTATAATAATTTATTTATTTTATTATTTACATAGAAAAAAAAATAAGACTTATATTTTTTTTTGGGACGAAGAGGAGTATACTATATAATTAGTATCATTAGATAGATTGTTGAATGTGCCTTTATAATAAACTTGTTTGGAGATATAGTTGTGGTATATATTTTACAAACTTAGTTAAAATTGAAAATTTTAACCGGCACACATCTCATAATGTCATCTATTTTCAGACGAAGCACGTAATAGATTATCGTAAGTCTAGTGTGCTAGTTTCGGGCATTGGAGTGCCCTCAATTCCTAGCCTGGTCTCTGTCTGACTAGCGGCCAATAATCTAATTTTCTTTCCTTAAAAAAAATCTAACTTTCTTTTTTGTTCGAGAAAAGATCCAACATTGCAGCCTTTCTTTTTTGTTGAGAGAGAACTTCCAATATTCCAACTTAGCTTGATGTGTGATCAAAGTGTTTGGTTGGCTGGCCCAAGGTGCCTTGACTGGGTCGTGTTTGGTTTGCTGCAGAGCAAAGGTGCATGTGGGCTTTTTGTTGTCCATTTCACTTGACATGCCAGTTCTAAAAATCGGCTAAGTTTGAAACATTGATAGCAATCATAAATTTTGACGAGTTCCCCTCAAAAAAAATGACGAGTGCCATAACATATAATCTTAGACATAACACAGTTAAAAATCAAACACCATCACTAGTTAATGACAGCAATAACATTCTACTAGTTAATTGACACACAAATAGTTCTAGCACCTACCAATGCTCATGCTACTTACGGCATGCATATATCAGAAGAACAGTGACAATGAACTACGACAATGAATTTGGACTAGGATCA